>VZRF01012581.1:25541-35799 GCA_013396875.1 Vireo altiloquus
TAGATTTTGAGCACATTACAAGGTAAGTACAAAGAACTTACCACTGAAATCATACTGGTTTCTACAGAACTCTATTTTAATAGCCCGGTATTTTGTTTGGCAAATACTTTCATGCAGTGGGATGGGAAAAGTAGAAGAACACATTTTGTTCCCCTCTTTGAATATGGTAGCATAGATTTTCCTGATTTTTAATTTTTTTTTTTCACGCAATAAATATTAATTTGTTGCTTGACTTGATGTTAACATTGAATTCTTTCAAATTACTCATTACTGGCATGCATAAAAATGGATCCATTAATAAAAAATATAAATAAAAATACATGTAAAAAATTTAACAATTTCCACATGAATATTTCTGTTTCATTTCCTGTTAAGATTTTCATGGCTTAGGTGTATACTCATAGGCATATAACACAATATTTTCACAACTAACTTTGAACCATATGTTAGGATGCACATCTTTTTTGTAGGAAGCACTTAACATTACTTGTTTAATTCCTTTCCTCTCAAGAATTCCAATTTCTTCTAATTTGTGTGTTTATTTATAAAAAGAAGTCTAGAAACAAACAAATGCATTCAATTTTCTATTTTTTTTTCACTTGATCTACTCTGATTTCACAAGTCAAAACATAAGAAAATGAAACAAAAAACAAAAGAAAGAGCAAAATCTTCATCATTAAAAGACAGGAGGAAAAATGAAATCATCTACATGGCTTTGGGAGAATACAGCAGATGTTAGTTCCTCCAAACATAATCCTCAACAGCAAGTAGTCCTTAAAGACTCTGTGGGGAAGTGATTTCCAAAATGCCTGGATTGTCATGATACTGTGTTTGAATTCTAACTATTACTCATTTCAGTTAGGCTCAGTTTCAGGAAATCTGAGAAGCTTTGAAACATATGTGCCTACATTGCTAACTGTTTCTCCCCCCACCCTCCGCCTCTTCCTTTCATTATCTTCTCCACACAACCTTTTCTTCATTTCCCTTGACTTCATTCAGCTTTCTCATGCTGGCATTCATAATGAATAAATTCACTGGTACAGCTAGGAATATATTACTGTCGAATATTCCCTGCAGCAAAGTTCCATCAAAATTGCTTATCACTGACAGATGCCCACTCAGAGATGCAAAACTGCCTAACTCAGTCCTCCCTTCCCTACTCAGTTTTGTGATATGTGAATGAAAATGGATGTGGGAGGATGACAACCTTTGCCTCTAAGGTACAAATCTCTTAAGTGTTCTAATTATTTTGATTCCCATCCAGGCTGCTGGAAGTTTACCTATTTCATGTGTGCTGGCATTCACCAGCCAGCAAAAATAAGGCCAGCTTGAATAACCTCATTGTTTGAACTGCTTTCCAAAATTAATACTCTCAGGACATTCTTTCAAAAAACAGGAAGGAGATGGGAAATAACACTCTCAAACTGTATGAATAGTTCTTGGTTCACTCGTGTTCACACACACACCCCCACCCTGTGCAGTCCCAGCACTTTCTCTAGTGATGGATTCACTACCTTGCCTCCTCTAGCTTTTTCTGTAAGATAGGAAAGTGCTTCTACTGTTAGCATAAGTAAGCCACATTATTGAAAATTTGGCCATCACACCACAGATGCAGTGTTTCAAGTGTGATACTAATGTCAAAAGACCTGTTGCTATTAACAGATGGCAAGGCATTTGGGACGTGCTGGTGAAAGCTTGCACGTGACTTCTGCCTCTGAGAAATCAAGAGGGTAGATGCACCTTTGCACTCTGCTCATTTATGACTGCGGATTGTGCTTGGATGCCTGAATTGGGTGTACCAAATATTCACCAGGTTATCAGCAAACACGACTAGATGGACTTCTTAAACAGTTATTCGTGTTAAACCACCCAATAACTGGAAAGGGTTTCAGGCACTGTCTTCCAAGCATTCAGTGATGTATAACCTTTGACATGGTCCCCTACAACATCCTTCTCTCTAAATTGGAGAGAGTTGGATTTGATCGATGAACTATTTGCTGGATGTCAATTTGGTGGATTGTCATATCCAGAGAATAGAGTTCAATGGCTCAATATCCCACTGATCTTTAGATCCACATGGAGAGCGGTGTCAAGTGGCATCCCACAGGGGCCTGTACTGGGATATCTTAGTATCTGCTAAATATCTTCATCAGTGATATAAAGAGTGGGATTGAATGTACCCTCAGGAGTTTCCAAATGACATCAAGCTAAGTCATGTAGCTGACACTCATGAAGAACAGGATGCCATTCCAGAGGGGGACTCAAAAAAAGCCCAAGAAGCAGGCCCTTCAACAAGAACAAGTACAAAATGCTGCACTGGGGTTGGGGTAACCCCCTGCTAGCAACACAGGCTGTGGGAGAAACGTACTGATAGCAGCCCTGCCAAGGACTTGGACATATGGGTGGAGGAATAGCTGGACATGACCCAGCAATATATATCTGCAGCCCAGAAAGCCAATTGTATCCCGGGCAGCATCCAAAGCGGCATGGGCAGCAGGGAGAGGGGATTCTGCCCCTCTGCTCTGCTCTGGTGAGACCCCACCTGGAACTCTGCATCCAGCTCTGGGGTCTCTAGCTCAGGAAGGACATGGAACTGTTGGAAAGAGTCCAGAGGAGGACCACGAAGAGGATTAGGGTGCTGGAGCACCTCTCCTATGAAGACAGGCTGAGAGATCTGGGATTGTTCAGCCTGGAGATGAAAAGACTCTAGAGAGACCTTATTAGAGAATTTCATTACCTAAAGGAAGTTAAAAGAAGGATGGGAACAGAATTTTTTTGCAGGGCCTGTTTGATAGGACATGGGGTAATGCATTTAAGTTAAAAGAGGGTAAATTCAGGCTAGATATCTAAGAAAGAAGTTTTTTACAACAAGTGTGGTGAAACACTGGCACAGTTTTCCCAGAGAGGTAGTGGATACTCCATCCCTGGAAACATTCACAGTTGGGTTGTACAGGGCTCTGAGTAACCTGATCAAGTTGAAGGTGTCCCTGTTCACTTTAGGAGAGTCAGACTTGATGTTGTTTAAATGGTCTTTCCAACCCAAACTATTCTATGATTTTATGATTCTCTGTGTTCATGGAAGGACAATGGACATCCTTGCTGAGAGGCACAACCTAGGCTCTACTTGTAAGTGAAATAGAGGTATGAAAACCTGATTTATTGAAACTTAAAGAAAGAAAAGCTTAATCCTGCAAGTATGTCAACACAGTCTGTGCCACTACCTGGCAAATTTGAACTGCTTTGTATTTGTTGGGATGGAGGCTAACAAAGTGTGACTTCTACCTGGTTTTGTTATACACAAACCACATGAAATCTGCTTAAGTTTGATCCATTTTTTTCCCCAGATATGGAAAGCTACCACATACTGTCTATCTTATTTTATATCAAGACTGCAAAACAAAGAGCTATCTCCAGACAAATCAAGGTGCCAGTATCTTTTTTACTCTACTACAGAGGCTGAGTCATAATAGGAAGAAGTATCCTTTTGCAGTGCAGTGTTTTGCGCTGCCTCCCCCTTTAACTAAGCATTTCTAGGAAAGTAGACAGGGCTGCTGAAACGTCCACAAATCCCCACTGCAAAATAGATGTCCATTTTTTTTCTCTTTTAACTTTTTCCTCTTTCTTCAAAGCCAGACATGGGATGTAAACTGAAGCAAAAAACCCTATAGGTATTCTACATCTATCTTGTGGAAAGCACTGAATTCTGCACACTTATAACACTGTTGGTTGCAGCATGCTGTGTACCTGGGTTCAAAGTGAAGTTTGTACTTTTGTTCTCTTGCCAGTACTTTTAATCTATTCCAGAAGACTATTGCATCCTTCTTTGCCACTGTATATCTCCAGCATGCTGTGTAAATTTGAGCTTGGAAAAAAATATAATTTATTACAAGTACTGAAGAAAGAGAAAAAAATACTTTAAAAAGCATTGTTCTAGGCCTACAGTACTGAGGACTCCAAAAAATAGACATACATGAGCTCTTGCATTGGTTACAGTAAAGACAGTTTAAAACACGGTCCTCCAGACCCACTTTTTACAAGAAAGAGATGTCGAAAACTACTGAAAACAGCTTTCTCTTTCTCGCTCCTTTTCTCTCCTTTCTTCCTCTCCCCCACCAGTACCCCTATGCCATTAATTCAGCTCAAAGATATTTTGCACAGGTGTTTATGTAACTGTGATACACTGGGAAAATTCCAGCTCAAATTGATTCAGCTTGAAGACCTCCTAACTGCACTTCCATCAGCACAGTGGGGTGGTCTAGATCCATAGTAAATGGTCATTTCAAGAAATTCTGCAGACTTTCTCTAACCTCCTAAACCAGGCTCTTTAGCACTGGCATGTATCAATGAATCCATTGCTAGTAATGAATTTCCTGTTACAAAAAATATTGGACTGCTGTAGCAAACAGGGTAAAAGTCTAAGTGACCGTCTTGCTGTTTTTTTCCCTGTTGTTTGCTTGGAAAACACATCTCCAATTGTTTTATCATAAGCTAGGCTGGTTCAGTGAGCTGCCACTAGACAATTTTTAAATGGCTGAGAAGGTTTTAAGTCCCAGCTATTTCAAAACATTACTTTGCAAGGTTGCAAAAACTTATGTTAAGAAACAAAGTTAGCTTGTGTAGAAAAGGTATTTATTTAACATTGTAAATGCTAAATGCCGAATCATTTTTTGATGCGGAATAAAAAAAATATTTGGGGAAATTGCTCTCTTGGCAAAGTTACATACATTCATTTGAAACAAAGGATCATTTAAAAGCAAAATAAAGGAATCTGTGGCGCACATAGTCATTGAGAGTATTTGGCTGTAAATTCTCCTCCCTTTTCTCTGTGGAAGCACATGTCTTTGCCTGCTGTTCATCAGCCTTGATTTTGATGGGGTGATTTTTAGTCAGCTGTCTCTATCATTTTGGCACAGACAAAAATCCTTTAAAAAATGTTACACTTCATCAAAGTGTATCATGAGACTTCACGGTCATTATCTCAATGGTTGCTCTGATGTGCTACAATTGGCAGGGCCACAGACGGTGGGGGGTGTATTAGAAGAAAGCCAGTGTTTCATGTGGAAAGCTGGCAAGCCTCTCCAAGCTTCTGTCAACAACTCAGCGGTCTGATCCGATGCACTGAGTGCTGATTATGCTCTTGTTTCTGTAGGAAGTAAACAAGAAAATGAATTCCACAGCACAACACAGCCTCTTTGTATCTTTAAAATGGCGTGGCTGGAAGCCAGCCAGCCTCGTTGAAAGTTTGGCCATTTGTGTCATCAGGGCCCTGGTACTGATGGAGGCTTTGATTACAGCTTGGATCCAGCACGGAGACCTTTCATGGACAACCACTCAGCAAATAAAGGCATTGATAGGTTGTTGGGTCAATTTAGCCATAAGGGCGTAGAGCAAGGTCCTTTTGAAAAGACTAATGGATTAGCTACACAACCAGTTCCACTGTAGGGCCTTATTTCTCAAGTAACTTCATGACTGCTTTCCAGCTTGGCAGGGACTCTCTTCCTCTAAAGCTAGCTCCAGTGCGTCCTTGTTATCAATAGTGCAGCTCAAAGGATTAGACACAAAGAGCTTTACAATTTAATGAAAACAGCTGTTGAAACAACAATTAAGGCAAACAATAGTTTGCATGAAAAACTATTAATTATGCAAAGTTATGCAGAAAGTAGAATACTCTTTTATTCATAATCACCTAATGTGACTGGCAGAAAGTTAGACACCTTCTCCACTGTTGATTTAAATGTTTCAGCAAGTGGTGTTGCTTATAATAATATTCACCATTTTTTGCTTTGTTAACACTTGAGCAGCTAATGGTTCAGACCCTATGAATTCTCTGCGGTATGGCTGCAGCAGGAACAAGTAAAACAGTAATCTAACAGCTAATATTTCATGTCAAGGCAGTACTGAGCTCTGAAGTTAACTGCGCTATTTTACGATGAACAATGCCTCACAAAAGCAGTATGCCATATCACTATTTCCATGTATATATATATATATATCTATATATCTATACATATATATATATATTTCCTCCCTTCTCTTCCCCGATCCCTTTACACAGTCTCTTCCATAATGTGCCTTTGTGGTGATGCCTTAAAGGCAGGCACTTGGTCAAGTCACTCACCACAGGTTGCTTCAGCAGTATCCACTTGACATCCCCTTTTCTACCTTCAGTGAACTGCTTGCCCCCTGCCTCCTTGTCTCCCTTCTCGCCGACTCTCAGAAATTCATTGCTTCTCTATTTGCAGTCTCCATCCTTGACTAGCAGTGCTGAGAATTGACTTACAGTCTTTTGAATACAGTATGTTCCACATCTTGCCTCCTTCCAGCACCTTGAGCCACCGTACCAAGAAGTCCCATTAAAAATGTTATTAGCTTTGCAGATATAAACACTGTCTTATGCCTCCAACTACTGTTTATTTCAGCTGCCAGTTAATTGGCATGCTCTAACACCCTTATTAAGCCAGCTTGAAAATATTGCTTCAGAATGCCTTGGGAATATAACTAATTTCATGCTAGAACCTAATAAGTAGGATCTGACACTCTTTCATATCTTCAGTAATCCATTAGGTGACTGTAACTTCTTTCAGTGATTGGATGAAAGCTTTATTAGTCATAAGGTCTCTACTCCAAACACATCACCAGAATTTAGTACAGTATCAGCACTAAAATGCAATTTCTGACTTTCTAAGTTGAAAGTGATGTCCCAGAATGTAGTTTCAGATATCCACTTTAACAGCTTTCTGCTAAACAGGATTATAATTCTATTCAAACACTTATTTTTATTTCCTTAAGCAGTTTTAATTTCACAACAACTCTATAGCAATGACAAAAATAAATTAAAATAAAATAAAATAAAATAAAATAAAATGAAATAAAATAAAAAAAATAAAATATTAAGTCCATACTGGATCAGCTCCTCAAATGATGCAAAAAGAATTGTGCAACGTTATTTAAGAACCTCACACAATATTTCAATCAATGTTGAAATGCTAAAGCTACTTCCTTCTAAAATTCAGAGCATAAACTTTCTTCTCTCTTACAACTCGTTTGCTGAATATATTTGCTTTTCCCTTTTTTCCTTTGAATTTCATAAAGTAAGGGGGTTTTTATCCATGCTGGCTGATGCTTAAAAGTGGGATCCTCTGTTATCAATATGTCTATAGCAGCCTCTGAAAGTTCATTAACATATTTGCTGGCAATAATCCAATTAATGCATATTTGTTCAAAATCTCAAAAATAGTTTTATTATGAGAAAATGCAAGCTCATTTTCCATTGTAAAGTTAGACAGAAAACAAATGTCCTATACAGCGCGATGCAATTTATATTTTTCACTAGAGACTTCTAAACAGCATCTGAAATTTGAAAGCAATTACACCAGTTATCCAGACATGATTTTTCAATCATTTTAGGTATTTTTTTAATTTTAAAAAATTTCTTCAGCAGCTTTTATTCAGTGATACTTCTCATAGCTGTCGTGCTGGCACAGCATTCCCTTCTCTTCATTAGTCATTCAGCTCATGGAGCTTAATTGGACAAGGCTAGAGCGAATTTGACAAACATCACAGCAGCAGAAAAAGCAATCACTCTTTCAAGATGAAAATTTGTTTGATGTCTTACTGTGTAACTCATTTACTCTCCTTGGGCATCATGTGACCTGAATGTTAATCAGCCATTGATTGGCTTCTCTCCGTGGACAGTCACGTGGCAGGAATATTAATGGGCTGGGACCAGTAGCAGCACTGGTAGGCAACCTTTGGATTGGCTGCCAGGTTAAGATAGGGAGATAAGTGGGTGCTTGATGAACACTTGACAGAACTTCACAGAAAATTAAGGCCCTAAAATAGCATGAGAAAGTCTTGTCAAATCAAGCATGATTATCATTGAATGCTTAAGGAATTCATCATCTGCATGAAATTGATACACTTCAGTACCAGCAGGCCCTGCAGTCAGCAGGGACTCATCAGACTTTTATTTATATGTGTTCACCAAATCACATTAATTCTGAGAGCTAAAACATGCTAAGGATGAAGGTTATTTTCTGTTCAATCTAATTTATCTATGACAATAATCATCACTAATAATATGTCAAATTAGATTGCAGTCATTTTATGCATGCATGCTGATTTGGAAAATAATGTTAAACCATCCCACAGTAATTAAAAATTGCTAAAGGTGTGCAGAGCCTAAAGTCATCAGCCTATCTAGATAGAAAATTACATTTTATAGAAGTGATTTATAGATATGTATCCTTATCTGACTCTGAATATAAATTAAAACCTGTAAAAGTAGATGTAAATTTTTATTAAGCAATTAGGGCTAATAATCTTTACAGAGGTGTGTCACTCTCTCCAAATCATTTTGGGCTAGATCCTGCTAGTCTAGAAATGGAAAGGAGTTATATCTTTGCTTTGTTAGAATGAATGATTCTTTGTTCTTCATACTTTCCTTTTTTCCCCCTTTTTCTGTGGGTTAACTTTCTAAATATTTACTAACAGCTTCCAGCTTTTAGTACAGATTTAGCAAGGTTTTGCAAGTACTTATACACAAGTCTATTCACTGTACAAGCATTAACAGCAGCAGTTGTACTGTAATTACATGTATTATAACAATGCACATTCCACAACATCTGCCAGGATTATTAATTTAATACATTCTGATCTTGATGTGATACTGGTGGGTGGGGGTTGTTGGTGGTGTTATTGAGTTTTGCTCCCATTTTTTTCTTTTAGATGAAAGCAAGATCAGAAATTGTGCAGATTAACCCACCCAGAATCCCCTATTCTTAAGGAATCACTAAAGCAAAAATTGCTTCTGCTGAAATGCTGTTAATGGTTCTTTTTTCACAGTGGGTATTTCATGGTACTGATTGCTTTAATAATACTTTTACAGTCTCTTGACTTATTAAGTATTAGTGTATTGCAAAATACATCATTTAAAACTGTCTGCTTGGTAATGAAGTTTTAAGGGTGCACTTATATCCTTTTTGGCTGTTTTTTGCACACACACGTACACATACACACACAAAAGTATGCTTTGGCTTACAGAATTACATTTTAAAAATAAGAGGAAAATAATCTGTTGTTTCTTATTTTCCCTGCTCTAATCTCTCGTGATCCTGGTACTGCCTCTCTCTCTCTTTGGAGACCCTCTTTATTGATTAAATGAATCTGCTCGAAAGGCTGGTTCCCAGGCTCTTTGATCTAATCCGATCTGATTTTATCCGATCACTTCAGCAGGACATTGGGGAATTAACAATAAGCAGCTTTACCACAAGTGTTTAATAACTCAACACAATCTCCTTATGGCTCCGAGCTGCTCATGTTCTCATCCAGTCAACGGCTCGCGGTGTAACAGATTGGACATCCCTCTGAACCTGAGGAATTTTCATGCACTGTGAAACTAATCACTTCAAGTTCCTTCATAAATCACACAAAGCAGATTTCAGCATCTTAACAAATTGAAAAAAAAAAAAGGAAAAAAGGAATGGGGGGAGGAATTCATCCACTGAGCTAAGGACTTGGAAGGGGCACGAGGAGGGGAGGAGGTATAATCCAAATTCTGTCATCTTATTTAATGTGTTTCTCATCTGCTTAACTTTCACAAGCATAAAATAATTCAGGCAGACTAAAGCTTTACAACCCTTCAAGCCCACACTGACCTTATTTTTTTTCCCCGTATGATAGAAAACATGTGGTTGCTGTAACAGTTGCATTATTTTGTCCCTGTAAAAATCCCTGAGTTTGCTATTGGCATGAAATTAGGCAGGTAGCAGCATCACACAGACTGGCATGGTATTTTAACTTCCCAGTTCAGGTGGCTACTAACAGTGAATCGATGAGCAGATGGGATGCCTTGATGCTGACAGGAGAATCAAGGTTACTTTTTTAAAATTCAAGAGCAGTAGCATCTCGAGAATGGATCCTGTGTGAGATTTGTTTAGCCCTTACATCTTTTCATGCCACAGTCCTCCAGACAAATAGAGTTTTACTTCTACTTTCCAGGTACCTGAAGAAGAATCACAGCTATTAACGTCTGGGCTAACTCTAAACAGAGGAGGTTGAATTGGAAGATACCCACAAGGATCATTGAGTCCAACTCCTGGCCCTGCACAGGACCATCCCCAAAGTCACACCATGTTCCTGAGAGCATTGACCAAACACTTGAAGTCTGTCAGGCTGGTGCTGTGACCACTGCCCTGGGGAGCTGTTCCAGTGCCCAACCACCCTCTGGGTGAAGAACCTTTTTCTAATATCCAACCTA
>VZRF01012581.1:35958-59132 GCA_013396875.1 Vireo altiloquus
CCAGGACTCCCAGGTCCCTTTCCATGGCACTGCTTTCCAGCATCTCATTTCCCAGTCTGTCCATACATCCAGGGTTGCCCCATCCCAGGTACAGAATCCGGCACTTTCCCCTGGTGAACTTCATACAGTTGGTGATTTCCCAGACCCCTGATTTGTTGAGGTCTCTCTGCAGGCCCTCTCTGCCTTCAAGGGAGTCAACAGCTCCTCCCAGTTTTGTATTGTCTGTGAACTTGCTCAGTATTCCTTCCAGTCCTGTTGTGCTGGATGTGATGGATGATTGTGTTGTTTTTGGTAGATAATATTCAGTATTTCAGAATAATCTTCTCCATACCTTTACCATGTAATAAAGTGAGATCGACGGGTCTATAGTTTCTGGGGTCCTCCTTCTTGCCTTTCTTGAAAACTGGTACAACATTCCTCAGCTTCCAGTTAGCTGGGACCTCTTCTCCAGATTCCCAGGACTGCTCAAAAATTATTGAGACGTTTTGTGATGATACCAGCTCTTTGAGGATGCTTGGATGAATCCCATCATGCCCCACTGATGTGCAGGTATGCAGCTGAAACAGTGATAAAGGTCACTAGTCAGAGATGGGAACGCCAGGCCTTTTAGACCCATGAAGATGTCCTTAAAAAAATCTTACACTTTTGCTGTACAGCCTGCTCATGTAGTCAATACCTTTGGGATTCCATTGAGCAAATTTAACATTTATCCAATGCCTCAAAATTAAGTTCACTAAGTCCTTTTACGCAATTGTGAAGATTCCTACACAGTAAACAAAAAGTACTAACAATGCAAACATACATATCAAAGTAGAGTCACCTGAAATATACGTAAACCTGATTTCAACAGTTTTGTTAGAGTTTTAAGGAGACATGGCAGGTGTTTGATAACTGGCTTTTCTGCCAACATATTTATCAAATTATATCAAAACCTAGGTTTGTAATAAAGGTGCTAAATAGTACCAATTTTAAATGTAGCTATTAATTTCATGGTTCCTTTTGAAAGCAATTATCTACTGTCAGAAAGTTCCTTGCTGGATTTCTTAACACTTAAGGTTACTCTATGGTACGGCTATAAATGAGAATGGATGTCCAACCAAAGTATCTCATACTGCTCAGATCTTAGATCAATTAGAAATTCTTCAAATTATTGAACCTGCAGTTCATTTTCAGCTACCACATTTAAAATTCAATTTTTAAATTCAAATATAGTTATGATCTTCAAATACAATTCAATTATTCTCTAACTTTTTAAAAGTACAGTACTCATAAAGACTACTCAAAGTATCTCCATAAAGGATGTAAGGTCAATTGCAAATTATTTTATCTATAGTTCAATCAAGAAGCATTAAGGAAAGCTTAAAGGCTACATATGTCTAGCCAAGTTCATCTGAATCTTTAAAATTATGGCAATATATGGAAATATCTCCCATAAATGGAGTCTTCTTTGACACGTATGGAATTGCTTGCCTCCCATGAACAATGCTTTTTGTCTGGTTGATATCATGGGACTACCATGTAACAGGCCTTTAACTTCTCTTTCTTGCTCAGTAGTAATCACCAGCCACCAGAGACTTCTTTACTCTGTATTTACTCAACTTTCATATTAAGCAGTGATGATGGGAAAGTTATGGACAACTTTGGTGATAGTTATTATGTCTGGATCATTTGAAAACCAACCACAGTAATTCAAAAATATTGTGGGCTTATGTGTGTGATTTCTGGAAACAAGTCCAAGAAACAAACAAAAACCAGTGTACCTTCTTAAATTAACTTAGATGGAGGTATTTTCCTAGTAATGAAACAAGATTTATAGAATTGATATCCTCCATGCAGACGATAGATATCTTTATGCAGATCCTCCAATAGAGGGATTAATTCTGTTGCTATCCTCCTTGGAGTTCACTGGGATGTTGATTTATACCATTTACTCCTAAAAATTTTCCAGAAATGTTGTTTCATTTGGCAACTGGATTTTTCAAAATTCAACAATTAACAGGGCTGATTTGTGTACATGACCATATGAAAAACTCTTGTCACTATCCCTCTTCATCTGAATAACCACAAAAAGGTCACTAAACTTGGGAAACAATTCTGGAAAATATTGCTGTATGACTGCCAGTTTGAGACTTTCACGACACTTGCTTAACATTTTCCAACAAAACTGGTTTTTTTGAACAATATGATTGGGGCTTTATTGTGTCACAGGAAGCACAAAAGTCAATTTTATTGAACTTCGGATGTAATAGTCAGCATTTCTTCTCTTGCCATCACAGCTGTTGTGGTTCTTCAAAGCCTAAAGCCCTACAAATTTGGGTAGCATACGTGTTGTACCATTTTCCCCTAAGGCGCTGGATTGTGGTTCTATAGACAGCTTGATTTGTGAACCTTGTAGTGTTGTGAAACCAGAGCCTGGAAACCTGAGAAAGGCCAGCAGCTCAACAGGAACCTTGGAGACCTCAAGAATGAAACCTTGAACTGTTGTTCACCTTACTTCCATACTTCCTTACAGAACTGAACTGCAAACCTCTTTTGCATTTATGATTTCTATACAAAGTATTTTGACTAATTCAGAAACAGTTTAACTTTATGGGTTATTTTCCCATCCATGTTTTGGTTTTTGTTTTTTTGTTTTTTTAAAAATTAACCCATCAATTTTACATTCCAGAAATTGAACTCTGTGTGGTCATTTTGGGGCTTAGCTTTTATTTTTCAAACATTCCAGGGAGACAGAAATGCTGATTTTTAACACTATCTTTGTAGCATGACTGCATGGTTGCGTCACTTTTATGTTTTTCAGAATCATAGTAATCAAATCTTGTTAGATATTCCAATGAAGGACAATAATGGGAGTGGATGCTTGCCTGTAGGTGGTTTCCCTCTTAGTTTCCAGCAAATGGGACAAGAGAAGCTCCAGGATTTTGCCTTAGTGTGAGAGCCAAATGTTACTTGGAGCGTTACACTCCAAAATTATACCAAGGTTAAAGACATCAATCTATGGATAAATCCACGTACTTAGCGGCACAGGCTGACAGAAAGATAACAAACACACTCTACTCATAAAGCTGATTTATCAGAGAATGTGGAGAAAGAATAAATGTTTAGACCTTTATCATGTTCACTGCACAGTCTCTCCATATCTAAGAGAAATATGCCATGATAAAGACCATGACTGACAGCCAGTACTCTGAAACAGAGCAACTTTAAAGCCTATTATCAGTTACAGAAATTCTCTTTGTATAAAACAGTGTAAGAGTAGGAAAGGAAAGGAAAGGTCTCCACAATTTTTACCATTTCCTGTTCCTGCTTCCAAGACAAAGTGTTTTGATTTCACTAACAAAACAAACTTTTATATGGATACACTAAAAACAAAGAGAACCTTAACAAAACCAAAGACTGTATTTTTTATGCAAGATGAAGGCTAAGAGATAACCTCAGATAGCAGATATCAGTAATTATTGTTTAATGAGCTGCTGAAGGCAGTTAAGATATCTAAGGGGGAAAAAGGTATGAGAAATAAGCGCGGGAGTTTTAGGTATCTATTCAGCTGTACTGACTTTCAGCAGAAGCTTTCTGTCCTTCACCTATGGCTGCACACCACTGTGTTGCAATGGACAGGGCATGTCATGAACTGCAAAGTATGAAGCAGTGACACGCAGTGGTATTACAGCTGGAACTGAATTGGTGCAGTGCCATCACATCCTTGCAGCACAGCCTGTCAATAAGCAGGTTATCTTGCAAGATACTATATTGTGCTTTGTTGGTACAACACATCTGACTTGGAGTGACTTTATGGTGTATCCCATATTGCCTGCTCTATGCCCAGAAAATGAATTTTATGCTATCCTGTGCCTTTAAACTGAGCCTGAGAGGTGAGAGAAGAAAAACAGCAGCCAGAGAAACTTCCTCAAAGCAGTTCTGTGTTTCAAGGTCACTACTCCACTCTGTTGTTCTGCTGCTGTGGGGAGCGATAGCTGCTGTGGCAGAGACGGGAGGAAGTACCTTCCTTGCTTTCCAGAGAGCTCTCGGCTCTGTTTCCTTCAAAAGAAGAGAGATGGAGTTTTTTTCCTTCTCTTCTGGGACTTTGGCTTCTTCTTTTTCTCTTCTGGACTTATTCAGAACATCAGAATATAGAGACCTCACTGAGAGGCTTTCACCAGCCTGCAAGGGGGGTCCCCCAGTGCTGACCCAGCTCCAGGGAGGAGAGAGACCACACCCAGAAGGACTCTAAACTTTTCCAGGTTTCTCTCCACATCGAGAGATTTTATTATTTAGCATTATTATTCTTTTCCTGTGTGTTTGTTAAATAAATAGGTTTTTTTCTCTGCATTTTCCTCCGAGGAAATATTTCTTTTCCTGAACCTGGTGGCAGAGGGGTAACTACGACCTGCTTTCCATCAGGTGATGTTCTCCTCCGAATTTGTCTCAAACCGGGTTAATATCTTTGATGGCACAGGTTCCCCTTGCATAGCTTATTATCTCTCCATATGAAATAGGGTATAAAATGCAATAATATTTCATGTTCTATATCAATGAAGATACATTTTTTATAATGTAAAGTATCATGAAATCAGACTTCCTTCAAAACAGAACGCCAGGCTTCATCATCAATTGTTTTAGTTCTAAAAATACAGCACCAGAATTTTAAGATAGCTCCTCCTTTCAAGGTCACAAAATAGACACTTTCAAAGAGCACACATGGTAATTATGCAATGAGTAAGTAAAACCTAAATTCAAAGAAGCAACTCTGTTCATATCAGAAATGGTAGTGAATTGTACTTAGGACTTAGAGCTGAGTATTTGAGAAAACCATGAACTATGCTACTATTTTTCAAACCTTTTCTCCAGGCCAGGCTTAGACATTCAGTGTACTATGTTATGTTAATTTTATATTTTCATTTTTATTAACTATATTCCATTGCTGACATCAATGACCTCAGATATTCTCCACTGAAGCATTTACCTGGTCAGTAAGTCCCAACTTCTTCAGTCTTTAAAAAGACAGAAGTCATGGTACTTGGGTGTTAGTCTAATGCCTGGTCAGTTATCTAAGCGAATTCCTTGGGAGATGTAGACCAGATCTTTTTAAAGAGGTCTAGATGCCTAAAAATTTGCTTTGCTGGCCAGCCTTCGCGTACGAAGATCCAGGGAAGGCCTGTTTTTCTTTTCAGACCTTCCAGCCTGCGCACTGGATTTTTTAGGTGAGACACAGGGTGCGCAGATCTGAGCCCACCCTTTAATCCCGAGGTTCTTCTGCCGGGCCAAAGCGATTCTGGACAGTGGCAGTGAGTTCCTCCTCAGGACGTAGGCAGATTGCCCCCTTGCAGGGCTAACGAGCACTGCCTGCCCGGGGAGCATCCCGAGTCGGGAATCGAACCCGAGCCTCGGCAATTTGCTATGCCGTGTGCTTACCCACTACACCACCGGGGCTCCCATGCCTAAAAATATGGTAAAAATAACCGTATCATATAGGGATCTTGTAGTAATGGATTTACTCTGTCCAACATGTCTGCCGTAGGTTAGTTTCCTGAGCTTTCCATACAGACAGCACAGAAAGGCAACTCTACGTTGTCATTCCTTTCACTCTAAGGCATTTTTTTTGGCAATAATTTAGATGACTCATATTTTAAAAGTTCCAACTTCACTCCATTGTCCCTCAGAGGTTCCCAGCTAGGACTCAGACACTTGCACCGTAAACCATCTAGGGTGAACTGTGCCTTGCCCTTGATGCTTGCATGCATCACTTTGTGTAAAAGAAAATCTACAAATCATCCCACTGTGTTTACACACTCTCAGATTCTGAGTCTTCACACACAAGGCAAAAATTGTTGCTACCCTGCAGTGTCCCCAGTCAGAGTACTCTCAAAGTTCAAAAATTATTAAAACATGTAAATACATTCTTGACATCAAATACTGAAAAAACGCGTTCATTCCTTGCAGGCTGCTGCTATTCATATGTAAAAGTGATATTAAAAAAAAAAAAAGCTTTCCAAATGAAAGCCACAAATTGGAAAAGAAGACTTTAAAATAAAAGTGCATACATTTTGTCTGGTTTTGACATATTGCCAGACTAAATCATTAAGTGTGGATCTTGTTGCACAAACTCTGCAGAATTCAACCACAAAGTCACCACACCAAGGCTGTTGTGCCAAATAAAACACAGCAAACTAGTTATGGTCAATAAAATCTCTAAATCAAATAAATGTTTTTCGTGCTTAGAACACTTCCTGATCTCAGGGAAAATACATATGAGTTTTCTTAGATAGGAGGAAATGTTCTGGTGTCAATTTATTAAAAAAAAAAGGTCACAACTCAAGACTGAAAAACAGAAAGCCCAGGTAATTAATCCTTTATCCAGCTTCGTAGATTTTTAGTGGGTAAGTTTGCATCAGTCGAGGTACTCAGGGGGTTAACAGTTACTGTTGTAGGCCCAGAATCTTCTTTTCTGATGAAAATTCAAGGCAGGTATGAGGTATGTAGGAATTATGAGCAGCATGACTAAATTGTTTGAAGATACATGCATACGTTTTTGTGAGTGAGGTTCAGAGAGAAGGCACAGAGCCTCAAACTTGAGAAAGGAATCAGGTAATCTTCATGTGCCGTGACTTGTAACAGAAATACACTGCATGTTTTCAAAAGACAAGCATTTGCTTGTCTCCAATAAAAAAACATGCCACTGAGAGTGCAAGAAAACTATTTTGCAGGTATAATTCTGTTGGTCTGAGCCTGGCAAGCAGCAAAGCACCCACACGCACTCATTGCTCCCTGCCCAGAAGGCCAAGGGAGACAGCACAAAGATCAAAATCAAGAAAACTCATGGCCTGATGAAAAAAACAGTTTAATAAGTGAAGGAAAGATAAAAAACAAGTGATGCAAAGATAATCAATCACCACCTCCCACAAGTAGACTGATGCACAGCCACTCTCTGAGCAGCAGGCATCCCAGAAAACATAAAAACCCCCAAACAACTTTCTTCTGCTACCCCAGCTTTATTGCTGAGGATGACAATACCCATGGTATGGAATATCCCTTTGGGTCAGCTAGTCTGATTGTGGCCATTTCTAATTTCTTGCTTGACCTCAGCCTACTCACTGTGGAGTTAGAGAAAGAAAAAAAAAGATAAAACCTTTACATTGCGCAAGGACTACTTTTTAATAGACAAAAGATTGGTGTGTCATCAACAGTGTTTTAGTCATAAACCCAAAACACAGCACCATAATGCTTGCTAACAAGAAAGTTAACTCCATCCCAGCCAGACCCATACAAACTGAAGCAGTTACATGGCATAATGTGTGATGCATTCAAATAATTTCTCTCTATAAAAACTGTATCCAGTTTCATTATTTTGTCAGCAATTGTTACTATGTGTCATGCAATGACACACTTAAAAGGACTCTGGCTTTCTTCAGTGCAGTGATACTAGAAAAAACTTCTACAAAATACTGCTTTGCAATACATAAGCCTTTTATCAGTCTAGTTCAAGGATTGCTGCCAGTTACCCAAACCATAATCATTAAAGGACTGTATTACATTAAATACTGTATCTGTCTTTCCTTGGTCAGCTTCAGGAGCAAATTAAGACAGTAACATTGTCCTAATTTGGAAAGGAAACAGATCTCAATATTCACCTCCTCATAAAATTCCTATTTCTGGCAGTCAGAAAGTTGACCTTCCAACCTAAGCAGGACGTTAAAATGGTTAACAAATTTGTTGAAAGTGGCTGGTAACAGGAACCCTACAATTAAGATGATCTTCTTCTGAAAGCTATTTGCTATTCTAGCCACAGTAATCAAGGTTGTCATGTCAAATCAAGTCCTTGATTATACTTGTATAATTTTATGCATCATCACAGGTCCAAAGCCAAACCGATGATAGAACAGCTTTGTTAAGCAAAATTCATTTCATTGGATAATTCATGCCTCTAGCCTCACCTCCCTCCCTAACACTAACACAGGTGCTGCCTTTTTCTATACTGTCTTAATAATTTAGAAATCACAGACTTTGTGGGTGATTATATTTTCATCTTGGGAAAGAAACAATTAAAGACTGACTGTACTTTTAAAATTACTGTACTTGATTCTATAATCAGCCCTTTTAAACTTCTTCTCAAAGGAGCACTCTTACAGCACAAATAAGCTTTCACTGGCAGGAATTTGGAGGACTGGGATTTACTGGATGGATAATTTTCATATGGATGGTACAAAGATCTATCAGCATTTCTTAAAAATCTTCAAAGAATTAGTGACCAAAACAGACTTTTACAAGCATCTATGAAAAAAGTCTACTACCCTGTTTTAAGGATGAAACTGCACACATGCAGGGAGATCAAGCTGTTTTACTCAAGCTAAATTTAATCATACAGCAGTGATCCTTTTACTGTCCTCATGTAGATTATTATGAAAAAAGGCTGGTATAGCATTCTTGAGAATGAAAACATGAAAAGTGTAATAGCCAATCTTAGAACACCTATTGTATTTTTCAAGAAAAGTGATGAAAATGTGTGTGAAGAATAGTACAATTTCTGCATGTTGCTGGGAAGATAATTCCCACAAGAATTTTGAAGTTTTGACTTCTTTTTGCCTTCATCTTGGAATGAAAAATAGGAATTATGTAAATATTTATGAGCTGAAAATCTGAAGGAAAAAAAAGATTGGGATCTGATCTGCAAAATATTCAAATTAGGCTCTATTCCTCCAGTTATCCACCCATATGTTATGTGTGTTGTCTTTACAATGGTTTCTATTGAATGGTCATTTTGATCTGAAAATAAGGATATTTCTGAGGAAATCTGTGGTCAAGTTTCTATGAAAAATCTTCAGATTCAAATGAAAATGATACAGTGAGGAGAAAGAACCCTCTACTTTAATGCCAATCCAATTTTATCCATTAGTGATTTGCAATGAACATTACATTAATGGCACGATAAAGGCCACTATACTTCACTTGAACTTCCTTGCAAGAAAATATCCTGTGTGAACACATAGTATAAAAGTTCTTCAGAGGTGAGTAAAATTCATATAGTTTTAAGCATATCTTGTACCTGTAAACACCAAAACTTGTTCTTTTGCAAACCACTTCTGGATTCATGAACTTAGTCATACACACGGTGTGCAAAAGACACACAGAGCCTTTATAAAAGCTAATGCAGCCTATTTTAAAAATAATTTCAGATAAAGTTTGTTTTAAAATAGTTTGTGTAAGCATATAACATACAGTTAACTGATTAAGTAAATGAGAGAACTTTTCAAGGAAGATTCATTAGCAAAACTGAGGATCACAACTTTCCTGAATCCCTGTTTCCAAAACATTACAAACCACAATCTTCTGTAACTAGCTACTAATTCTATAAACAAGAATCTATTTTAGATCATCCATGTCAAAAGCTGATGTGCTGTAATCTGTAGAAAACAGATTATATCGCAGCAATAGCTAAGGATTTATCTTGCAATTACCCTTTCAAAAAAAAAAATTCAGAAAGTAACAAGTACTAATTTTTTCCTAAAAGCCCAATACATATTCTGTCATCTTAAGCTTGTCCTTACATCTATTGAAATTGTACCTGAGGAAAAAAATATGCTTTGGAGAAGTTATTTCATTTGCTGCTTTGCAAAAATCAGGAAAGGTAAGAAATACTAGTAATTAACTTTTCCTGCAGTATATTCATCCATTTAGTGGCTCATAAACTTCTAGACAACTAGAACCGCAGAGGAAACTCCTGGATCTGTTGTAATCTCCCCTTTGTATGTGGAGGGAAAAGAATTCAAATTATTTTCAGTAGGAAGAATTGCTTGGACATTTTTCTGCAAACTTCCATCACTCTGTATGAGGTAGTATTGAGATCAAATTCATCATCTGGTCATAACTTCACCATCCTTTGGCACCATATTTTAAACTTAAAATGGCTGCTTTTTTTTTTTTTTTTTAATTCCTGAGTTAAGGAAATTAGCCCTCTAAGGAATCCATAGCTATTGCAGAAGTTTTTTTCTCCCATTATTCCAATGCAATAACTTCCCTGCTGTTACTTTAAACATTGTAAATAATTTTAGTTCTTTTACAGTAATTGGAAACTTATGCAATTTTGTGGCTTAATATTGCATATGTAAATATAGGCTAATTGAAAGTGCCAACTAATAAATGTTCCTCATATAATATTCATAAACTCAGGATATTTCATACAAATATTTGGCTGCATATGAGACATCTGAATTAAATTTTGCTTTGAATTAAAAAAAAACTTTCATTTTATTGAATTAAACTTAAAATGTCGTATTAGACATTGGAAAAGTGAATGAATTCTCACAGAAAGATTAAGATGACTATAATATCAGAAGATGCATAATCATACTGCTCTTCCTCAGTCTTATTAACAACTTATACCATAAAAATTTACCTCTGGATAAGAAATGGCAATGATTGGTGGTGGCAAAACAGAATCATACTTTTCATGTCAATGTTTCTAGTTCTGTCTGTGTTTCGTGGCTATCTCTTGCATTAAAAGATACATCCTCATCTTGCTCATGGTATATTGCTGCTCACAGCTTCTGAAAGGCTGCAGGTACGGCATGGGACCAGTAAATTTGCTAGTCAAAATAAGAATTATTTAAAAGTAGGAACATAACCTCATGAAAACGTAAGTCCACTGCACTCTTTTGTGTACTGTATGCTTAGGAAGAAACGCTGTTTCATGGCAACCATCAGGCAGCTTTATCAATAAGTAGAAAAAGCCACTAACACACTAACAAATGTGCCCTATGGCTTAAGACAGCCTTTCCACCACCGCCCACAGGTGCTGCAGGTGTCTTCTCCGCACTGACTGCCCCACATGACAGAGCTCAGGCAGACTTTCTGCAAAAGTACTAGCTGAAATACCTGGGTGAATAAGACATTAACCAGCCAGCTGAAATGGTGAATGGGATGGTGGAGGGACTAAAACAAATATAAAGTGGAGTCATATTTGTGTCAATAGCAAAACTAACTCTAAAGCAAAATGACAGCTGTGACATAGCTTCATGCTATTGTTTCCCTGTTGCTTCTCATGTCAAAGTAGCTTGCTAGTGTGTTGAAGGGTGATACAGATCCTACAGTAATTATGAAAAAAACTAAAGAGACCTGCTAGTGATCCCGAAAGCACACCTGTGAACCAAGAGTATATGTTTTTGTAGACACTCTCTGTATTCTCTGAATGGGTTGCAGCATTTTGGTGGGTAGGTACTTTTAGTGAACCAGCCTTTGATACCTCATTGGGAGATGCAACACGGCTGTCTGTGAGTTTGCAATGGCACAATACTTCTGGTCATACACCCACTGGTGTTTCTTCCTCATAGCATCAAAAAAAGTGGTGAAGAATGATTTCTCTTTTCTCTGAGACACTTTCTATGACTGAATTTTTTCAATTGGATCTGTTGCTGGCTATGAGGCCACAGAAAAAATTAGACTTACTTCTGTACAGACATCAGGGTTGTGTCTGTGTACACAAACCTTTTTCACATTCTTCTTCCCAAACAGCCTGACTATTTTTCTCCTTAATGCATATGGCTTTGAGATGTCAGCTATCTGCCAAAAGCTGAAGACTTGCCCAAACCGACTTTGGCTAGCAAATTAGTCAGCATGTGTTTCTACTATGTATGCTATTGGCTTAATTAGGTTTAATTAACAAGTGCTTATGTCTGTTGTAGGGGACAATGGCTATCTAGTGAAGGCTTATTTATTGGCAACATATGGTATTTTGGTGAATGATTGTCAGAACAACTATAATGAAGCACTTAAAAGAACTTGTTCAGTTCAGACTTGGAACACTAAAAATATTTTTCAGATGTCTGCACAGTTCTTACTTCTTTGAAAATGGGCCTGGTGCTTCTTCCAGCTTTTTGTGACCTAAGGAGATGGGAGGTGGGAAGAAACTGTCATAATATTACACAATTTCAGCAAAAACTTGCGTGTAAAACAACAGAGGTGCCTGAAAGCATAATAGTATTATTTTAAAATAGCATCATTTAAAAAACTTACTAAAATTCCTTCTTTGTATCCTAAGGTAGTTAAGTATATCCTAGACTTTACAGTGATAACCAAAGAAGTATGATCTATATTACAAAAGACACAGAAAATTAGCATTAATTTTAAGTAACTTGTAAAGCAGGATACAATTAGAAATGTATACTCATGGATTTTATACAAGCACAGATACTAACACTAGTTAAAAAGATTTGCCACAAAAAAAATAAGCAAATCCCACATAATAAAAGATGCTGGTCTAAGCAAACATGGACTTTGTAATATAATGCTTTTCAATTGGACTGGGAAGTAAAAGCACAAATTCAGAACAATAGTTTGCCATTAAAGTTAATCTTCTGATCCAAGGTTGATGCTGACAGTATTTCTGTCTGGATTTTAGCTAGGAGCTCATTGGCTGTTTAACCGCCTCTGAATAAAAATCTTTATTCTTTCATGGAATTATCTTGAATTTTGCTGGAAACAAGGCTCTTTTATTACGTCTTTGAATTCTTGCTGTCAGGCCTGTACTTGCAAACCAACAATGGAAAAAAGAGCCATGCCAGTTCTGGCACCCCTTTAGCATAAAGTGGCATGCAAACTGAATTTACAAGCTTCTGAGGATGTTGCCTTATAAATGGAAATTTCCATTCTGAATGGAGAAAATTTTCATTCTGAATTCATGTTCTCACCATCAATCTCACCTCTAATATTACTGAAGGGACTCTACACACTCTGCCCTTCCTCACCACTCAGATAAAGAACAATAGATCTCTTGTTGGTAGGTACTACCTTAGCTCCTCTCTCCATGGAGGAGCCAGATCCAGGAGGTTATCCACCTATAATCACCTCGTGTTATTGCCAGGGATGGGGGAAAGGGAATCCCTTCCAGGGAGAAGGATCCCTCTGGTTGAGTAAATATGGCAAAGGGAGCACTGCGGGACCCAGTTCCAAGCAATCACATGGGAATTGTTTGCCTATCCTGGAGATTTCATTATTGATTGTGTTGCCATTACTGCTCCCTACCTTAACTCATTGCTGTTTCCAGTAAATTGCTATCATCTCAACCTGTGATCTTCATCTTCTGTGTCTCCAGTTCTCTTCAGCATGCCAAGGGGAAGGGGGAAAGGAGAGGGGGAGAGAGATTGGGCAATGCATGATTTCAGTGGGAACACCTTCCTAAATCATTACAGTAAGGTATATCAATTGTAAGGAACTGCATGGTTCATGGTTGCAATAGGACAAATACCCAGCCAGTCCAAAGTTGAAGTGTGGAAAAAGACAAGTCATGGGATCAGAAGTCCTGTGTGATTGCTTATGTGGAAGAATTTTATCAGTATATAATTTACAAAGAAATGTCACAAAACCTCTAAATCATTGATATTTTACCAAGACTGGTGGAACCAGATGGCATTTCAGCTACTTGTTCTATGAAAATGTGATTAAATAATTAGTGTGTAAAAGCTCACAAAATCAAGTTTTATAATGCTGGCAATATGCTTTCAAGAGGAAAAAGGAGGAACTATTTTTGACTAATTGAAATTATATTACTTAAATGCACTTTGTAGGACAAAGATGATTTAAAACTATCCACAATCCTTCAGTGCCTTAATAATTCACATGAAGTTTGCATGCTCAGGGCACGTGCAGCCCTAGTACAACCCTGGAGTCAGTGATATTATACCTCTTACACTAGATTTGATTTCAGTATGTACTTCCTTGTTTGAACAAGTAGACCTACTGCTTGGTTCATACTGCAGTCATGAAAAATATAAACAAGTACATTAATAAAGTTGGACAACGTTTTTTGGAGGAGAGTATTTCCATCATTACCTTTGTAATTGGACCTCCACAGTTACTGTTAGGGAAATCCTGGAAGATCTGAGGCACCAGTTTCTACCCAGAAGATGTGGACATTATACAGGAGTTCTCATCAAAGTTTTATGAGTAGGCTTATAACAAAAGGCATTCTTAAAATAAAAGTTTGCTAATAGTATGGTAGGCAGGAACAGCTCTCTGATACAACAGTTTGTTTGCTGGCCAGAGCCTATGTGAACAAGAAAAGTCTTGTAAAATATATTCTTATTTGTGGAAGGGTAAGATGAGTCTTCTGAGAAATCCTGCTGTGGTTATGAAATAGCATTTCACCAGAAGATGCAGAAATACTTATAGAAGTTAAAATGTAGCTAGGATCTATCCACTAGGATCAATCCACTCCAAGAATGGCAAGGTAAAATGAAATACGTATAAGAATTATACTTGAAAGCAACATTATAGCAACATTTGAGTGGAAATTCTGTTTGTTCAAAGAAGTAAAGAAACTCCAAATCAAGCTTCTCACTGAAAGCATGACGGTGTCCCTCTTTACTTCTGAAGTACATGACTGTTTTAATTATTTATAATTGCCCAATATACATACTGAGTCTTGTAACTTAATGATTGAAAAGGAAAAAAAGTTGGTCCTTCCCACCCTATAACCTGTGAACATTGTAATGTGCAGACCTTTTACATATACTGGAGCAAAGAAGGAAAAAAAGTATCCTCACATGAGAATAGATTTGAAATTGTGATGATTGGTGCTCAACTGAAATGAGTGCTATGCTGGAAAAATGGAATGAAATTCTACTCTGTCTCCCCTCTATTCCTCCAATGCACTTAAGAGACTCTGCCTTTCCCAGCTGCTTAAGGAAAAGGCTGATGTCCTGACCTGTGGGTACAGGTGCTCCTTGTGAGAAACATATCCCCTCAATCCCAAACCTAAGCAGAGGACTGAGATAAAAATTAAGACATCAACTGTCCTGAAATTTTCCTATATCCAGGATCAGGCAGCTCTGTTTTTTCTCTAGGGTTCTCCACAGGCCTCAGTCTTCACTTTTATTGTACCAGTAGCTGGAATGCAGAACACAAACTACATATTCACCAAGTGCTTAAGCCCGAGTTGTCAAAAGTCCCAAATCCCCACATGAACTGTGGCCTCAGCTCAGGGCCTGGCCATACCCCTACACAATTCAAGAAGGGATTGCACTGCAGTATGAGCAAGGCTTCAATTTCACCTGAAATGGTGCAAAGTGTGACTGAAAATATTGGAACAATTTTTAAACTCAGAAGGCCCTTTAAATCATCTTCCTTCCTACGTTCTTCAAAATCCCTGTAACTGTGGCCTTCATCTTAGCACCAAGCACTACATCGCACAGAGCCAAGATTAGCCTTGTCATAGTGAAAAATAACCAACCAGCAGTCCTGGTACAGTGTAACAGTGTTCTACTCAGAAAACAAACACTGCATTTTAACTATGGACAGCTAGGATCACATTTAATACCATTACTGTGTTTAAAAGTAACTTTAATTGTTGTCACTTTCCCTAGGAGGATCAACGACATTTTTCCGTGAGAAAGTGTGTGGTGACAAAATTGAAGGAGTGTGTGCAATGACATTTAAATTTTGTCCCTCTATTCAAAATTCTCCTTCCCTGCAGAAAATTATAAAAAATATCTATATTTTTTATAGTATCTGCCAGAAATTCATTCCCAGGTGTCAGTTTTCTGATTCAGAGCAGTATTTCTATTTGCCACTCCTCTTCTGAACATGTCATACAGTAAGAAAAGCACTGTTGCTGACATGACCCTGATAGGCTGACATACAAACAGAAATGAAAATTATGATGTTCAGTCTCCCACTCATTGCCAGAATGCCCTTACAATGACACTAGTCAGACTAAGTGTTTACTATGGAAAGGAAGCAAAGGAGTTTGCTCTGTATGCCTTCCATGAGACATTTTTTCTAACATAAAGTGACTTTCAAAAGTTGTTTTAAACAGGATGAAAATTAGGAAACTACTTTGCTTCTATGCACTGAGACAAATCAAAACTACACAAGCAAAAAATCTTAACATTCTTAAACTAGTTCTTGTAGGTCAAACAATGCAAACGCATTCGTGTGCATATAAAAGGAATTATAGAAAGAGTCATTTATTATACTATTCATCAGATAGTATACTATTCAAAATATGTTTGACTGCATAGGCCTTTAATTTCCAACAGAGCATCTGCTCCAGTAAAAGCTGGTGTTAAAAAGCAGCGGCACTTAGATGGGCAGTTTTAGGCTCCATACAGTAGCTGACCAAGCAGTGTAAAATCATCAAAAGGCAAAGTCAGAATAGACATAAGGATAAATCAGAATTTCTTTTCCTCTCCTACTTCTTTCCCATTTTAAAATAATTGCACTCCTCCATAAAGACTATTAAAGATAACCTCCTAATTACATTACAATTACATACTTTATGTTTTGCCACTGGATTTCATAATGATGGTTGATCTAGATGTCAACAGTGTTGTCAATTCAAGTAATGTTTATCCAGCATTTCTTCATTATGTGCAATGCTGAATTGTCCATGACAGCAGGATATGGAATTTTGGCATACATTTGGTTTGTGCAGTTCATGGAAAGACACTTAAGGCAAGGCTGCCTTTCCCTTTTCTTTCCCTCCATTGCATCTTTCACACTGATCACATTTTATTCATTTGTTAGAAGAGAAAAAAATCATCCAGGAGGGATGAATGTAAAGTCTGTTTTCTCTTTGTGAGTCTCTGAGGCAGAAAGTTTGGTTTTTCTTTGTGGTGTTGTGTTTATCACAAAGGGATCCCAAGTCTCACCTCAGTTCAGTACAAAAAGGAGACATTAACGACTTTTTGCAAAAGGCACATAGAAGTACTATCAAATGAACGTAGATTTTGCAGTGCAAAGTATCAATCATCCATGTAAGAATATATTATTTTTACAGCATTAAAAAAATGCTATCTTTAGAAAACAACAAGAGAAGCCAATGGTGAGGAATGTTGTAATGCCTGCAAAATTTTCACAGCCTCATGAATTAAAATATGAAAGTATAAATTAATATAGGAAATCTCAAACTCATGAAAAATGGGTTTCATGCAATTGAAATAAGCAAACAAGATACTTTAGTGATTGCTTCCAAATGGAATCCAGTACTCAGTTGCAATGTTTGAAAGTATTTTTAAAAATATGATTAGGAAAAATATCTAAGATAAATACACTGTTCATAAGGAATCTTTAATTTATTATATTTTTATTATCAATTGAAAGATTTTCCAGTCTGAAAGACTTTCTTTTTCTTTAAGTAAATTGAACTTACTTTATCAATCAAAACTCTACTATAATATAACATCATGAAGTCCCATGCTGTAAAAAACGTGATACTCAGAACTTAAAGATGCATATGGGCAGCTTGTTTAACTACTAAATACAGAATTCTCAAGACAGAAAATTTAATCTTATTATTCATGTAAGGTTCTTTTACTGTGTGGCACAAATGGAAGCAAAGTACTTAGTGATCCAGGCAGTTCCTTTCTGCCATATTCACCTACCGTCTTTTCTCATTTCCCTGAGCACCACCAAAGTTTCTTATTCCTGCTGCCCTCCCCTTTCCTCCCCTCCATCTTACAACAAATATAAACAGAGAGGTATTATTACTAATAAAAAGCTTTAAAAAGCAAGTAAGTTAATTATTTTGTATGAAGGCAGAGTTTTTTAAAAACAGTGTTTACTCATAGAAGCTGATTACTGGAAATGAGAGACAGGTAATTGTTTCTCTCAGTGGTAAACATGAATTACTACTTTGTTTCCAAAGGAGTTTCACACACCCTCTAAAAGCTGAATGGCATGTAAGGTGAAATGCAAGATTGAAAAGATAGAAAAGCTCTTTGTTGATTTTTAGCTTAGTTGAGAAGACAAAGAGACAACAGAGCCATGGGCTGGCATCAGACATGCATGATGCAGGAACATTAGTCATGTAAACAAGGTAACCTGAAAGGATTAATAAGATAAATTATACCCTAGTTATCACCATCTGAAAATCTGAAAGAAAATATTCTATTTAAACATCAAATCACACGTTCCACAAACAAAGGATAAAAGTTGACAATCTAGTTAATAAAACAGATTCTTACAGGTAGGCTACTGGTTATAAAGGAATTGAATCCATGCTCCAGGTTTTGCAGTGGCAAACATCAGCCTGTTTGCCTACTTGTGGACATTTCTCTTTTAATTGAGATATAATTATTTTCCTTGCACTAACCAACAGTTTGGGCCAGAAATGTCAGGTAAAAAACTTCCAAATAAGTGATTTTGCATTGTCATAAGACTTGTGCTCCAGACCCTTCACCAGCTCCGTTGCCCATTTTTGGACACACTCCAGCCCCTCAGTGTCTCTTGTCATCAGGGGCCCAGAACTGAACACAGGATTCAAGGTGTGGCCCTACCAGTGCTGAGTGCAGGGGGATGAACCCTTACCTAGTCCTGATGGCCACACTACCTTGTAAGCAAGCTAGGAACTTCTTATCATTGGCCTCAGCCACTGGATCTGTTCTGTCCCAGACTCTTTCTTCCTACAGCAGATCAACACTTCTGTTTGACTTCGTGTTATTCGCAAACTGAATGTGAGGCCACTCCATCACTTTGGTCAGTAGTTCCAATCTGACAGATCGACCACAAGAAACCAAGGCTGTTTTTCTGCCAGCCATGTGCTCAAGAACATACTGCTCCTAAATATTCCCCAGCACTATGAGAAATTGATCAATTATTTTTTATTTTGATGATGGACATGAAATTTTCCTGTAGTATTTCTACATTTTGAGGCTTGCCTACACAGTCTCCAATTTGTCTTTGGGACATGCCTGCCCTCTGTGCACAAATCCTTCTAAGTTTTCTTAAGAGATGCTTCCACCTAACAGGCAAGGCCTACAGGCACATGCCTCACCTTGCCTATTCAGCCACCAGCTGTCTACGGATTTTGGGAATGTTTCTTATTTTTCATATCCTTCTTTCTTGACAGCCACTGCTTTGAAATTTTCCCAGAGATCTGCCCCCCAGAAGACTGGGAAGTGCGCTTGTGACCAAAGTGAAGAACCGGGCACTTTACTTTATTGAATGTCATACCACTGGCCTTGGCCCATTGATCCAGCCCATTGATCCTCTGCAGAGCCTTCAGACCCTCTGGCAAATCAACACTCTCTTCCCATTTGGTGTCATCTGCAAATTGACTGAGGGTGCCCTTGATTCCCTTGTTCAGGTCATCAATAAAGATATTAAACAGAACTGGCTTCAACACTGAGCCCTGGGGAGCCCCACTAGCAACTGGCTCTCAGCTGGATGTAACTCCATTCACCAACACTCTGGGCCCAGCCATCCACCCAGTTCTTATCCAGCAAAGGGTGCACTTATCCAAGACATGGGCTGCCTGTTCTTCAGAAGAATACTGTGGGACACAGGATCGAAGGCTTTACTGAAGTCCAAATAGACCACATCCATAGCCTTTCCCTCATTTACTAGGCAGGAATACAATATGCTACAAAAGAAACATGGTGTGCTTTCTCAGAAATACCTTACTTTTTTGTTGCCTTTTAATGCTTCCTTCCTCTCATAATTAAAAAAAAAAAAAGCAAGACCTCTTTTCTCAAGTTTAAAGCAATCTTTTCAACTGGATCTTTTCAAGTGGAAACCTTGAACAATGGCAAAATACTTTTCAAGAATACATGGAAGATATAGAAGTAACCTATGTTTCCAATCAAAATATTTATTTCCAGAAAACTTAGCCCATGAAATGCTGTAGATCTTCCAACAGTTAATGCTCTTCTTGGGCTACTGCATAGCAGAAATTGCAACTTTTCTGTTCTACTGAGTCATTCCTTGGTATTTTCTCATATCAGTGTGCATCAATGGTGCTTATATGTAATGAACAGCAGATAATCAACGGAATATAAAAATTTCAGAAAAGTTTACCAGACAATTTTAATTTTAAAAAATTTCGTTAAGGAAAAGAGATATTTTTAGAAATAATTTTTCAGTTGTAAGTGCTTTCACCTTCATAATGTGCATATCTGCTGGTAGGTATAGTGGGAAAATGTTATAAAGAAGCAATGACATTACAAGATGGAGAACTTCAATGTCTCTTATCAATTTGGATGCACTTGTATTTCTTTTACAAGCCATTGTGTTGGATTTTGGTGGGGGTTTTTGTTTGTTTTGATTGGTTGGGGTTTTTTTTCTTTTTTTGAATAAAGAGAGTGAAAATAGTTGATTTCTGAAAGACAAAGAAATAAATTTAAGGTAACAGCAATAATATAGAAGAAAACACAATCAAGGTTGTTGGCTACTGAAAGCTGTGACCATTTGTTGACAATTCCAGTTGACGCTACTACAAAAAGTCTCAGTCCTTAGGAAATACCATATGTGATTGACAGAGGGGAGTTTTTTGCCCACTAAAAAGAATTAGATTTTCTTAGGGACAGGCTAGGTCTTTGCTTTTCCTCAGTACACTGCATTTCAGATGTCAGAATCTAGATGAAGAAGGAAACCTGGTAGATGCTCAAAAGAGCATCTGGTAGATGGAGTATTGTAGAAGTGAAAGATAATTTAGTCTGACTTCTACCAGCAACTGACAGCCACTGGGTTTTGTTCTTGTTTAAGAAAGACTTTAATTCTCCCTAAGATACATCACATGTCTGAGAAATCTGAGTCAAGATTTATAAAATGGACAATATATTAAAAAATATTCCAGAAGTTACTTTTGTAAATAATGTACGACCAGAACTACAGCATGAAGATAATCACATTAAATTAGTTTTATTATTTCAAACATACCTATAAACATGTAGAAATGCCTGTGACTTGCTGTTTATGAGAAAGCTCAACATATATTTGATTTAAAATGTAGATTGATTGATTTTTTCATAGTTTCCACAAGTTTTTTTATCTATACCTTGTATTAAGTATAGATAAACCAGAGCTTTTTAGTATACATAAACCAAACCATGCACTCTGTGTAGAAATGTCTGCTTATATTCCCCAAACTGCTATGACTTCCATCAAAAGATTGTTTTAAAGTTGGTTTTGGCAATAGATTAGGACAAACTCCACCAGAAAGAAGACATGGCTTAGGACCACACATGATCAATGTAGCCTGTGGTGGCTAGCATGAAATCTGTTTGTCTGCGGATGTGGCTCCTTCCCTTTGGAGTTACTGCAGCTCTATTAGATTTAGATGTCTAAGAGCACAAAGCTGTGATTCATGTTGCTTGGAGTTCTTTTTTCTCATATTACCTTAGTTGCTAAATCTCTGCATACACCATGCCTCTTACTAATTTTTCAGTTGCACTTCTTTTCTACCATGATTTTCTGACTAAACTCTTAATATTTGACAAAAACAAAAAAGTAAAAGGTATCTTCATGGTTACATCTGACTACACACCCCAAATTTTTCATGAACTAGATGAAATTGGGGCAGTACAGAAGTGACGCAGCGCGACTTTCCAGTCCTCGTGGCTCTAAAGGAGCCTGGCCGCTGGGGAGAAGGGTGAGGTCGCTAACCTCACGTGCCCGGTAATCTCAGGGAGAGCCTCTGTCGCGCTCGCCGATGGGGGGGGGCGCCAACGGCTTCTCTGCCTTCGCGGTTTTTCTTCTGCCGCTTCTCCAGGCGTTGCCGCCTCTGTCACCTAAGTAACAGTAGCTGCACAGCGCTCCGCCACTACTGCGCCGAGAACTTCGAGTGAGGAACAAAGACGGACTCTCACAGCCAGTACAGGTCAGGAAAGAAGGATTTATTAGAGTTCGGGGATGGCAGGAACTCAGAGCGTCCCCTTACTCCTGAAGGGACCTGGCTGCGAGAGCGCCGAAGAGCTCCGTGCAGCACCTTTTAAAGGGGGGCAGTTACAGGGGGAGAGTACAATCACGGGGCCAATCGTGGCTCTCTCGGGGGGGAGTCGGGGAAGGGAGCATCGGACTGACCTCCAATGCGGGACAACTTGGGGTGATAGGCGGGGGGAAAGTCCGGTGGGGGGTCGAGCTGCGGGGAATTTTCTGGAAGGGGGTCGGCTCCAGGGAAAGATTGATGGGCTTGGGGGCAAGGGCTTAGGGTGACAGGCAGGGAAGGGTCTGGAACAGGGGTGGAGGCATGTCCAAACTTGGAGGCTTTAGGGGTAGAACTTGGGAGGGGAAAACGGGGTAACAGAACTTTACATTAAACGCGGGGGTAACAGAACATACCATTATAAACCGAAAAAGGGGTGACAGGAAATTTCAAATAACCGAAGCGAGAAACTGAAACAAATAAAATTTTCACACCACCACACAGAAGAGCTTGCAGATAACTGTTCCACGTCAAAAGCACCGTTATGCAGTTACCAGGAGAAAGTGTCTGATAATAGCACCCCCTCGACACAAGGAGAAGGGAACCACTGGCAGTGTTCCTTTAAGAGGAATGCCAACATCACTCTCTTCTGAAAAAGCAAGCTTCTCCTCTTGATGTACCTATTGGTTATCCCTATATTTTGTGGAGAACTAAGACAGTGTTGCCAATGGCTGCTGTTGCTCCTCTCTCATGTTGGCACACTATCCTTTTGTGCTAGTGCCATTTTAGCAGTTTTCATTGATCAATAAAGTATGGTTGCAAGTCCTGTACTTCAGCAGTTGTAAATGCCAAATGAAAAATTAAACTAAATTCAACTAATTTAATGTTTTGACAGTTGCTTTTTTTCCAGTGGAGTTCTGAGTGCGCTCTTTGAAAATTATTTTAATATGACATTAGCACCCAATCATATTTCTTCAGTTCTTCAAGGTTTTTTTTGTGGTTATTACAGCAAGTTCCCCATTGCAATGGATTGAACTACTTCACTCTTATTCCAGAAGGTAAGTCAGTGTACTGCAAAATTACAAGCAATCCCAGAATATTTTTTCCTTGTAGAAGTACTTCAAGTACCAGTTTCCACCAAAATACCCAGTACATGGTCAATAACAAGCTCTAAATGAGATAGCATGGACACTGGAAGTGACCTAGCTGTGGCCACTAATTGAAAAGTAGGTTAGTGCTTCTTTACTGTATTTTGGCATGCTTTTAATTCTACCTTAAATTTTTTCCACAACTGACATGAACCTAAATGTTTTGAAAAATAATCATAATTAGGGTTTGTAGAGAACAGTTTGGTCACATGAATCTTTGTTTCTGTCCCTTAAAAGCACATCTTTGATGACATGAAAGAAAAATATAAATATCTTCCCACAAAGATCACACAATAATCAGGTAATTGAAGCTAAAACCTAGGAATTTTGCAAAATACTCCAAAGCAGTTATTAAAAAAGTACTTTGAAAGAAGTCTTCTCCGAGGACACCCCCT
>VZRF01012583.1:0-91754 GCA_013396875.1 Vireo altiloquus
CTCCTGATTTTGGGGCAGAACAGTGGCTGGATTTTTTACTCCTCCTTTTCTCTGCTGGGGATGGTGAGGGCACTGAGCTAGAAAACAGACTGGACAGCTTACAAATTACCCTCTCAGCTCTCTCTTTTCAGAGCCTGTGCACCCTGGCACCAGCAGAAGCAGATCTCAAGGCTGAGGTTTTGAGCCCTCTCTGCCCCTCCCCTGTTGCCAGAGCCCCATTTAACAGCAGACCGGATGGATGGATGGATGGATGGATGGATGGATGGATGGATGGATGGATGGATGGCTCCACATCTAAATGGTCTAATTTCACATTGTGGAGGCCAGGAGAGGTTGAAAACCAATACCAAGTTTGGTTGATAAGCCGCAGAGTTTGATCCTCCTGCTCTGTCACAGAGCATCAGCACTCAACAACAAGCAGCTACCAGTTGAGATAAGCACCCAGCTGTGTTGAGAAAGATGCAGCCCTGCCTGTGTCAGGGAGAGATGGTCACTATTGCTTTCTGTCCTCAGAAAAGAGCCAAAACTTCAAGCTTTTGAAGCTGCAGTTGTAGATGTGCTAAGTCGGTGTGTAGCCTTCAGCTGTGGCCAGAGCTGCGTTGTGCCAACATAGACATGTCAGTCCTGGAAAGAAGAAGCTGAAAGTTTCCTCAGCTTTGATTTTCAGGTTCACTCAATTTTGCCAAGTTTTTGTTAGTGACCGGCAGCAGACCTGAGCCTAATGTACCCCAGAGATGTCTTCATTCAAATGTCAAGAACCACAGGGGACATGGAGCCCAGAGAGAAGAGAAGGGGAAGGAGGGACGTGTTCTTACCTGAGATACAGGAGCAAAGCTGGCCTGGTTTTCTATGGAGCTAAAAATCACAGCAGGACTGTGCCAAAGCCATTATTACAAAGATGGCAAGTTTCAGGGGAAAACAGTGAGGCCCTTGCCTGTTCCATGTGGCTGGATAGGACAAATTTTTGTGATAAACTGCAGGATGTGGTAGCAATTCTGACTGAAGAGGTGAACAAGGTTGCAGATTAGTTTTAGCTGGAATCCCCTGTATGGTTGAACCCACCCCTCTTCTTTTTCTGCTAAGAACACTTGGCCATGGGGCTGTCACTGCAGTCTGTGCAAGTGCTCCTGGCAGGGAAAGCAAGCCACTTGTGAAAGACTTCCTAAGGGAAATGCTTGCAGCCACTGAGGTTTAGCATACTTGAAAATGTACAAAAAGGAAAAATTCTAGTGTAGGACAGAGGATGGCCTGGATAAGATAAGATAAACAATCCTGTCAGGCTCTCAGAGCCTGTTTGTTTACACACCACAGCTCATCAAGTGAGGGTATGTTGGCAGCATCCTCCAGCCTCTACCTTCTCCCTTGCATCTGGGCAGAAACCCAGCAAAGAGACTGAGCCCAGCTGCAGAGCTGAGAGGGCAAGTGGATCTTCTCCCTCACCCACTGCTCCCCTTCCAGACCCTCTCCTTCTCTCACCTCCCTACTATCCCTTCCACCAGCCATCCTCAGGAAGAGCTGGCCTTTGGAGTACGTGCCTCTGACCACCCTGCACTCAGCGCTCTGGGATTACCAGGAGCAAGTTTCCGAGGAATTCATTTGTCATTACTTGCTAAATAAATGGAGTGTGATAAGAATCTGCATTCTGCTTCCACAAAAACCTGTAGATGCTGTTGCTGGTGTCTCAGTAGTTTCTCACAAGAATGCCCAAGTCACTTATTCTTCTCCATAAAAGCCGGAAAGGACTGCCTGGCTGAGCTGGTGTGGTTAGCTCTTGGGAGGGAACCTCAGCACTTTCATTATCAGCAGTTGCCATGAAGTGTTGGACAGGGAGGGCTCAGCAGCACAGCAGGAAAAGGGTTTCATATCTGGAAATAATCTTGTAGAAGTCTCTCCTAGGCCTGAAATTCCTGGCAGCAGTCTTTCATCCAAATCTCCTGAGACAGCAAGGGGCTTTCATCCTTTGGTACAGCCTGGCAAGTTTTACATTTTTTTGAAAAGCAAATAATTTTTTTTTTAAACTCCACATGACAGGAACCATAAAAAGAATACATCTAGTCCCTTTTTATGATGGACATAAACCAACATATTCCACAAGTGATTTCCTCAATTGTCTCAGGAATAGATTTAGCTCCAGAGCACCTGAACACCAGGTCTTCAGACACCTGATTGCTGCTGATATTAGTGTGATTTAGTTAGCTGCTTAATAGCTCTTCAAATTAAGCCTGTGCTTCTTTGCATGTGTTAATACATTTATTCTCATAAAATTTCTCTGAAGCAGGACTGTATTTCACGGGTTCAGGTATAGGAGCAGGGTAACATAAGGTCACATTTTCTGAGAGCCTGGAGTAAATCCCAGCAGACTGGAAACCCTTCCCCTGCAATTTGTCCAGTGTCTGGGGATAACATTCACATTTCCATCCCCCAAACTTGGATTGAGAAGAGCCAAGAAGGCATCAGCTAGAGCTCATTAGCTCCAGTAGTCTTTTAATTTTTCTATTAATACATAGAATCTTTCCATTATAGAAACACCAGGCATTGGGAGGGAGGGGACGACTTCTGTGCTTCAAATAGGTCTTCACAAAAGGGCTAAAAAAATCCCACACAACACCCAAGATAACATTGTCTGTAATCTTAGTAACGCACCCAAAATGGAAAGCATTCTTGTTGTGAAACTCTCAGGTTGCTGTTTTGTTTGCTCCTTATTAAGAGTTAATAAACAAAAGTGTTTGGGTTAATTTTGTCATGTGTACTGTGAGTTGCTAAGGAACACGGCTCCACATTGCCTGAAGTCTCTGTAGTGAGACAACTGAGAGAGGCATTAAAGTGCTGTAAAATAAATGGGATGGAGCACGTTACAGTGTACCAGGCCCTGGCCTGGCATTTGGAGCATTTTATTCTTTTTAGGTGGAGAAAAGCCAAAGAAAGAGAGTCTAGCTGACACAGGAAGGGCAATGCTTGGCAGGTGGAACCTTTGGAGCTCTGGCTGGGAGATGATGCTTTTCAGGGATGGGTGTGATTTGCAGCAGGAGGGCAGGTACCAAAGGGGCAAGGGGGGCAGGGAGAAAATTATCACAAGATCTGGGAGGTTTATGGACAAGATTTTTGGTCAGCAACAGGTGGAGGGGACTTGGTGCCTCTGAAGGTTCTACATGGAGGCTCATCATAGCAGAGAAGGCATGTCCCACGTTGTGAGGTGATACAGGGGCTAGAGTTCCACCACATTTCCCTGAGGCTTCCCAAAGAAAAGGTTCTCTGGGATGGCTTTTAGCATCCAGCAGGGTTAGGAAGGCCAGGCTGGGAGAAAGGAAAAGCTGGATTAAATGGTGATCGTGTGTGTGCTCTGAGCAGAAGCCTGTCTGTCATGGAGGGCTGAGGGAAGGCAGTGATTTTGCCAAAGTTTTCGGACAAATGGACTTTTCTTTAAAATGGTGATAATCACTGTCATATGAATGCAAATTGAGAATCATTTTCTGCAGACAAGTACAGAAAGAGGTACTGTGTGTAAGGTCTAATTTCACACTGAAAGCAAGTAGCAGAGAATAAGACACTATTTTAACAGCAATAGAGGGGGAACATGTTGCTGGGCTGGGAATTACCAGGGAACACTCTAAAAGGTTTTAACACATCTCTTTTGTTTAGTTTGCAGGCATTTTTCAGTTTTTGAAGAAATCCTAATTTGGCTCAGAGAATTTCAATCTTTCAGAGTGATGTTAGAGGCTGAGTAGTTTGTCTCTGCCTCAGTCGCCTCCCAGGACAGGTTTTTCTCAAGAAAGAGGCACATGTGTTTGGGCTGAGGATGCTAAAGGAATAACTGCACACATGTTGCTTAGGATAATTTCTATTCCAGGACTGGAGATACAGTCTGAATAAAGCCAATCAAGTTACAAAAGTCTTTTATTGGTCCATTTATAGGGTGAGGCACAAGTTTTCAGCATATGTCACAGCTTTCAGAACTGCAGTTTCAATGCAAACACTAATGTGTTCAGGATACAGTTTTTCAAATGTGAATTTTCCCCTTGCATTCAGTGACTTTAAATAGTGTCAATTCTACTGCAAATTGAGCAGGGGTTAGAGGAGAGGGGAGAGAAGTGAAATCCAGGAATACCAATCAGCCAAGACAGATGCTGGAGGAATGCGAGTAGTACAAGTTTCAAACTTTCAGGGCTTCCCAGATTTCTCAGGGCTAAGCTAATAATTGTCAGTGAGGGAAAAAATAATCCCCACCCCAAAACTCCAGAACTTTCTCGTCTTGATGGAGCATAAATGATAACTGCTGGGTTTAGAGATCAAATGATCTCTTTCAGCACATACCTAAAGCTGTTTCCTTCCAGTAGCCAACCAAACAACCTCCAGGTGCTTGCAGGTGTGACAGGAGACAGCTCCTCGCAGCCTCTGGGGTTATGGTTAAAAGCACCAGGCTGGTACTTCCCAAGATCCTACCAAGAATGCCTTAAAAGATATGTGGAGCTCATTTATGGCTTCTGCAAGCAGAGGCTGGGCAGGATGCATTTCAAACAGCTTATGTGTAGAGCACATATAGATGATGCATACCCAGTCTGTTTTATTTTGCCTGCAGTGCCTGACATAGCACTGTCTGACAATGAATCACATGCATTCAAACAGTCCAGCATGCCACAGATTTAAACATGTAAGTGCCATTTCCTATTGTCCCCAGTCCAAGGGGCTGGTGGAACATCATGTTAAATAATAGGGCTGCTATTAATAAAGCTGGAGAGTTTGTGTTCAGCACTGCTACATGACAAAACACATCCCTGAGGCCAAGGTTCTCTTCTGCTGACACAGGCAGCTAAACCCAGCTGTGCTGGAGCTGCTAGCACTCTTCTCAGCCTCACTGGAGACCTTCTAGAAATACTGAGATGAATAAAACAAGACAGAACAATATGACTAATGCAAACCAGGAACCCATGCTGCTTCTTAAAAATGCTGTTCTATGTATTTCTGCTGGTAGAAGGCAGGCCAAGTCACTGGCACTGCATCAAGTGGTCACCTTATTTGTATGAAATTTATTCTGCCAAATGAATGCTTATTCCAGGGAATACATAGACACCTTCAGATCTCAGAAGGAGGGGAGATGGGGGACACCTATTTTAAAGAGAAGCATCTTGGGGAAGTGGCAAACACAGCAGGCTGAGACAGTGAGGTGTCAGAGCACAGGCAGCAGACCTGCCACCTCCCAGCAGGAGAAGGAAGTGTGAGTGACACAAAGCAGTGCAGTCAAAGAGCTGTTTGAGTGCTGCCCAGTCAGCCAAAGGTGTCAGGTGGATTATAGATACTCCTGATTGCTCATTGCATGAGTATTTTAAAATTAATTCTATTCTGACCTGGAAGGGCAGATTTTGTGCCATAGGTTGGCAAAGCTAAACTTCCCCAGACTGGCTGTGGCTATGCAAGTGATGAGCTGGACCTGCCAGCAGGAGCCAGGAAAACAGTCTTGGAGAGAAACTGAGGCCCAGCTTCATTTCACTTGGCTGCAAGGACTTAACTGAGCACCTGAGCACCACTGCATCCTCCAAAGGGAGGCAATGGGAGACACCTCATCCCCACCTCAGTTATGCTTTGGCGTCATCTGTCTCCTTCAAGGTTGCTTTCTGGTGCTTGTCAGTGTGGGGAATGAATCCATGACTGAGCAGCACCTGAGACCACAGAAGGAAGGTTCCTCTCCTCCTCTGGGAGCACACTGTCTCCCCTGACTCTTCTCTTCTGCCACTTTTCTACCCATGCAGGCTTTCACTGCATCCTGACCTTGCTCTTCGCTGGAACTCCTTGACACCCAATCTCCTGTTCAAAATGCAGATTGAGGAATGCTAACACTGAGCCTTTGAAACTCTGACATTTCAAAATCACTTTTTCTTTCCTCACCTATCATAGAGAGAGTAAGTAGCTGCCGTATTCTCCTCATGTTTTGCTTCCCCAGACAGTGGAGATGCTGGTCTGCTTTTTCACCCTGTCCTCATCTTTGCTCCCCACTGCAGCTGATCCCACCCACCTGCTGCAGATAGGTCACACATGAAAAAATCCATTTAAATTAGGGCTTGAAACATAAAGTGACATGTAGCCCTCTCAAGGGTCCATCTGAGACCAACTGAATCTCAATTCATTGAAAGTTTCTTTCTGAGCAGATGAAAGAATTGAATGGGGCTGTGCTCTGCTACGTGGCGCTGAGGTTGATATGGCAACAAAGGTTCTAAAAATGATGAGACGCAAATGATATTCTCCTGTGTTATAAATAGCTGTGTCAAGTTGTTATGGAAACTGTCAAGTAAACTGGGCTAAGAAGGGCTACTTTTCCTGCTCTCTTTTGCCAAGGCTTTCTGAAACAGTCTGTGCCAGCACAGTACGAGGAGGAACAACAGAAGCTGGGCAACGCATAGATCAGAGTCTCTACAAATGAGGTGGGATGGCATCACAGCCTCTGTCCTTCGAGTCTGGGACTTCAAATGACATTTCATGTACCATGTGGTCTCACCAGAATCCCCTCCTGGAGACCAGGGCCTTGATGCTCTGTGCAGACACAATTGTGTGGGCAGCATTTTCCCTGAAGTCTCAGGGAAAACACTCAGGTGTGTGAATGCCAGATGGAACTGCAGTCACAGCTGTGCATACAGTAAAACACTTCTGGGGCAGTCAGGTGAAAGAAGCTTCCACCAAGATTAAAAGTGCACTTCAGTGGGTTTTGAAACCAATGTACCAGCTGTGAACTGGAGGGGGCATCATGTATCCTTTGATGGGAATATAAAAAAGGTGACAATCAAAGCAAAAATGTTGAATTGCACTTTGGGCACCAACCTTTTGTCTTAAAGGTATTCCAACAGCAGACAGACCCAAAACATCCAAATCCTCTCTGAAGGATCCTTCTATTCTTCAGCTGAAAGGTTGCTTTGACATCTTGTTTTCAGCCCCAGTCCCTTTTGTGAGCTGCACAGAGGCATCACTTAGATTAACCTCCCCTTGTGAGGTGCCTACTGTGTTGCATTGTCAGAGGGGTGATCTTGAGATAACATACTTGTTCTTGACTCATTTTATGTCCCGAGGAATTTTCCAGTGATGAAGAGCAATTTGATGTCTTTGAAAGATGCCAGGCAGGTAAATGAACCACTCACCTGTTAGTGCTGTCCTGTTATTGTCACTGCATCTGTCCAAGGCCATAATACAAGCAGCACAACTGCTTATGGTATGCACAGCCTTCTTATCTTCATTTCCACCAATACAGTTATCTGGCACCTATCCCTCTCAACACAATCAAGATTAGAGACAGAGGGAATGAGGTTGTTGAAAGGTCTGCCTTTCATATTTCCAAAGACATGATAGCAAGGAGAATTTTGAAAGGGTATTCCTGAGCTGATGTACAGTGGGTATTCAATCCCTATAAAAAGCCCTCTGTCATACATTCAATACACCTTTCCAGGGCTTAGCAGTCAGCATGTGGAGTTATGCCACAAGGGATTAGTGGAATGTACTTTGTTCCTGTGTATAAATAGCTGGCTTTTAATAAAGAGCATTCAAAAGTATGCAGAAGCAGGCAGGATGTTAAGGCTGAGAAATCCTTTTCCTCTGGAGCTGTGCAAAAAAAAAAAAAAAATTATATAAAAATTCACACATACAGAGGAAAGAAAGTAAAACACAGTGAATTGGCTTGGTGCCAGCATTACAAAAAGGGGCAAAAAAAAAGAGGAAAAAAAGTTCACCTTTGTCTCTGGGAGTGAATTTTAGCTTTTATCCCTTCAGTGAAGAAAAATTGCCATTTTCTTGGCAAAAGAATAGAATGAATGCACAATGGGGCAAGACTGTGTGACACGGGGGTCAAACAGTAAAACCTGTGCCCTGCAAATCATTTTTGAAAGGTAAATAAGTTGCACCACACTCATTCTGCTATGGAGCTCCCATGCAGAAGAACCTGATGGAGCTCTTGGTCAGGAGCAAGAGCTGTTGGTTGTGTCACTGAGGAGAAACCACAGTCAAGGACAAGGAGGAATCTTGTGTGGTCCAGCTGAGGGGTGTAAGCACAGTGGTCAGTCCTTCTGCACCATCTGTCCATCTGTCTTGACCATTTCAATTATAAGGACCTCAGATGATGGACTGTTCCTCTGTCTGGGCATGTTTCTGGTAGTGATCTCTGACTCCTATAGAGTATAAAAATATGAATAAGTAATGAGGAGTGATAAGGAACAAGGGAGATGGGCAGCAGTAAAAAGACCTGAGATAGACTGATAATGCAAATATTCCTACTGAGTGATTAAGGTTTCAGAAGGAAAGAGGAGAGGATAAAACAGGAGAAAGAATCAAGCACATCTAAGAGAAAGAAAGGTTCCTGGTAAATGGCTCTTGGCCAAGGAGATGTTCAGGCAAAGAAAGGAAGAGAGCAATGTCCCATCATGGGGGCAGCAGTGCAGAGTGTTTCAGAATGCAATTTATATTGGACATCTAAAGAAACCCACAGGGGAAGTATCACCCTCTTCATTTGCTGGAAAATGCAATGTTTGTCCTCAGAAGGCTACAGCACTGGCAGGGAACAGGGGAAATAACTTTTCTACTGGCATCACATCTGCCAGGCTTACAGTCACCCCAGCAGGGCTTCCAGAGGCTGGTGTGTGTCTCCTGGCGCAGGGCTCCTTTGCCCCTGTGCTGCCTGGTGATCACCAGGCTTGTGGGACAGGAGCAGAGTCAGGGCAGAGGGGGCATCATGTACCCTTTGATGGGAATATAAAAAAGGTGACAATCAAAGCAAAAATGTTGAATTGCACTTTGGGCACCAACCTTTTGTCTTAAAGGTATTCCAACAGCAGACAGACCCAAAACATCCAAATCCTCTCTGAAGGATCCTTCTATTCTTCAGCTGAAAGGTTGCTTTGATATCTTGTGATGAGCTGCACAGAGGCATCACTTAGATAGTGCACCTACAGACTGCTCTTGCCTTTCTGCTTATTTAGTAAAGGGTCTAGGGCAACACTGGATCCAACCTTTTTTTGAAGGCATGAATATGCCTAAGCTACTCTATGACTTCATATTCATCTACCTGACTCTTGTAGGCTGAGCTCCATGAGGGGTTGTGGGCGCAGATGATGCCTGGCATGAAAAATGCTGGGGATTTTAGCATTTACAGTGTGATTTTAGAACGGGAACTGGCAGAAAAGAGTGGGATAGTCTTGTGGTGCTGAAAGTGGATGAACCAAGACTGACCAAATGGTGTTTTGGACTGGGGATCTTCTGTCAGGGGTCAAAGTACCTGATTATAGGAACTACCTGAGAGATTAGGTCCAAAAGATGGAAACTTAGAAACTCTGTCTACCAAAGTTTAAAGTTTCTATTTTGAAGGAGTCTCCTAGTCTCCTAGTCTGAGACTTATTCCTGACTATACTAATGTAGATGAACACCTGCTAGAACTGGTGCCATACCTCCAAATGAGGAAAACTAAATACAAAGCAGAAGCAGAGCTACAGAATTGAACCAAGCATTCATGTTTCCTGTAGTTTTTTCAGGTTGGTTTAAGGGAGACTGTAGTGAAAGAGGAACTTGGTGACAATTTATCAGAAGTCATACAACTCCTGTGCAGCTCCTGGGGAAAAGAAACAAGCAAAACACCCTCTGCATATCAGGGCACCGTGCAGTGATTTTCCAGTCCTTTCCAATTGCTTCACAATGCGTGGGCTGAGCAGTGATTGGGAGCTCTTACATTTTAATGCCAAGTTTCAGAAAGATCTTTCTCGATGTCTACTCCACCTTTGTTTCCTCTTTTCTTTGTGGTTTGGGTCCACCCAGACTCAGAAGTCAAAGAAAAGTGGATGGGCTGATTCACTAGACTTTGCACTTGAACAGCTTCAGACATTTTTCATTCATTCCAATCCTCCTTGGAGGCATTCATAACATTTTTGCCTTTTTTTTCCCCCACCACCTTACGTGTATATACATTGCACCATCAGATAGGGTAATAATAAGCATTAAAGGAGTGTGCTTGTTCACATCTTCTAGGTGATGTCAGACAAAAATGCAGCCCTCAGCTCAGCTCTCTGTAGTTCTGCAGCCCCTCAGAGACTGCTCACAGCAGCATCTCTCCTGCTCCCTGAGCTCTCTCCATTTCTTAATTTCATGCTCTTCCGTGCACCATTGTTTCCCCCCGAGATCAGGATGCATGTCCCACTTTCCTACTGCCTTTATTGCCACTCAGCCCATCTCATTTAGCATTTTTTTTTCTGAACCCAATCTGTTATCAACTATGTTCTTGAGCATATGGTCATCCCTGAAAATGTGATCTACTATCCCATACACCTAGGAAAGTTGGCCCTAAAGAAAAGACCCACACTCCTTGCTGTTTTCTTGCCTGCTGGGAGCTTAAAATCCCATGTTGAGTCCTCCCAGGAGAGACAGTACCTTTCAGAAATATTGTCCCCTTTTTTCTTTTCCCTGACAGTGGAAATGCTTTACATACTTTGCAGATGTGTAAGGCTGTTACGTAAAGCATCACAAGAAGGCAAGAGCCCTTGCAAATAATAAAACTGCAGGCTAGTTGAAACCAGCCCCCTTATTTCATTTTTCTTAACGAAATGTAAATCTACACCCACACAAACTATGCGTGCTCGGAGCAAAACAGTATTCCACATTCTGCGGCCGGGAGGGAGCCTGTGGAGGGGTAGCTGCCTCACCACTCTCCTTCTCCTGCTTCCTTTCCACACCAGGTTTGATCAGCCTGGGCATTGGCACAGGTGCTGCCAGAGGCGCTGAGGAAGTGGCTTGCATGTCCATAACTCATCAGACAGCCTTCCTTGAGGATCTTCCCTCCCCTGTGGGCTCTGCAGATGTGGACTGGAAAGTGCTCGGCCTATTTTCCTTCAAGAAGTCTTTCATGTGCCCAGGCAAACTTCCCAGACAAACACAAGCACCAAAACAGGAGAGTGGTGTCTGTCCAGCTGATGTTCATCCTGGACCTTCTCCATCTGAGCAGCCTGGGTCTTGTGCCCTCTTCCATCCTACTTGGGGCCAGAGCTGTCCCACTTTCACACTAACTTGCTTTTCCACCATGCATAGGTCTGGTTTAGATATGGAATAAAGATGACAACCATGCCTTCCACCGCTCCTCCCAAAAAAGTAAAGGCATGGCAATCTTGGAGCAACACCTTAGTGGGTATCTCAAAATTACTGCCACAAAATCACTGCCAAAGTAGTGACAGGGCAACTTGCAGGATGAGACATTTCTCAATATGATATCCAGGAAACTGTTTAACGTGACTAGCTTCAATCAAATTAATTGTCTATTATTCAATTAAAAACAAGGAAGTAAAGAGACAAAACCTTATTTAATTTCTTTCTGTCATCAGCCAATGTAATCTTCAGTTTAATGAACCCGATGGGTTGTCTTCACATGAATAAAGAATTTTTCCTCGGGCCACATACTCCAGTCATCACTGGGGGCTGGGAAATCTCAGTTCCATTAACAAAGGAGAAGTCCAAAGGTGCTTCTCTGCAGATGGGATAGAACAATTCCCCATTGCTATTAAAGTGCCTTAACTGGAAAAGGTGCATTTGGGCTTGCAGAGGGACAACATACCCCATTTTCTAAGAAAAATTACTTCCTTTTCTCACGTATATTTTGTGACAATTCATTTCCTCTCCTCTTCCCAGAGGTTTTATATGCAGTTGTTTCATTATTTGCTGTCAGGTCTTAGGAACTGAAGCCTGGACACAGACAGAAGCTCAAGAAGAAATCCTTCCACTGAGCCTGGATGCGTTGGTATCCAGGAAAACTGCACGGGAACAGCGAGCCTCACCCCCTGCAGGGAACCTGGAAGAGGAACACAGGCTGCATCCAAGCTGCTTCTCTGCTTCTCTCACCTCTGGACAACAACTCAGGGTCAGGCTTAGTTTCCCTAAAATTATACTCCTTGAGGCAATATTAGAAAGCCTCACCTCCATGGTTTTGCCCAATGTAATACCCAGGTCCCTGTCTCTAACAGAATTAAAGCACATAATTTGAATTGCATCTCTATGTTTCCTGCACCTTCACACAACATTTCTACTCCAATTGGAGAAGATGGAGTTCAACATATGGTCAGTTAAATTAGACTTGAAAAGGGATAGCCAGTGGGAACGGGGAAGATAAGGAAAGGCTCTATTGGACATGGTACACTGGGGTATCCCAGCCAATCTAGGTGTTGATGGAGCTGGTGAAGGCTGTTGCAGCCTCTGTGCCCTAGGTGGCCAGGAGTTACCTGTTCCAGGAGTCTCCCCTCCATTTTGGCCTCAGTTCTGAGTCTAATGTTCACTGGTGCCTGTTCACTGAATGTTCACACACACATTTCATCACATACTTAGTCTTTGTGCCATTTCCCAGTGCTTGTAACCCACCCCAGCCATTTGGGCGACCCTGCAGCAGACACTCCAGCTTGTGGAGGCTCTGGGGCCACAAACGTGATCCTAAATCCTTCAGGATGCTGAAGTGAAGCTGCAGCATTGGCAGGCCCCTGGTCCCAGCCTCCAAGGGCATCCATGCTCTCCTCTCCCTGCCTTGGTCCTATATAATGTTTTGGCCACAGCGAGTGTGACTCTGGCACCTTTGTGTGACTGAGGCTTTTGTGCATCAGCCAAAGTGCAATGCTAAACCTATCAGGGTAATGAGTGCCTTCTAACACACCATTTATTCCAAAAGGAGGGTTGTATACTATTGCCTGAGCCATTGGAAGTGTCTTTTTGTGGCTGGGCTAAGTCAGAGGCCAGCAGGGCTCCTCCTGGGGCAAGTCTGCTGGTCTGATGGCCATGAAGCACTGGGTCACACTGGGCTCTCCATGGAGAAGCACCACTTGCTAGCCAGGACCCATCACTACATTACTTGTGCCTCCTGCACCTTCACCATCCCCTGCTCCAGCCCAGCCCCCTGCAAGAGTCAAGATTCAGCATTCTTGTTGGGATATTGCAAAAAGGGAACGCAGGAGCTGTGGTGATTCTGGGATTCCCTTTTCCCAGGCAAGATGCTCTGGTGGAATTTCAAAACTCCTTTCCCTTAACAGAAATCTCCTCGGCCACTATGGCTCCCAAAGGGTGGTCCAGAGCCTGGGAAATGCTTCCACTTGGACCTTCAGGATGAGCCTGGCCTGACACAGATCTGTAGGAGGGACCAGGCTATTCTTATCCCTTGCCAAAAATAAAACAGAAATGAGGGAGAACAAAAAAATTGGGGGTGTGGAGGGGTTACTTGTCAGTCTAGGCTCCAAGTCCAAGGAGAGAGGTCAGAGGATTCCCTGTGAAGCACTCAGAAACTGAGGGAGAAGATGATAAAGGTTCCTTTAGGTCAGCATCTGGCATTGCAGGGCTGCCTGGCCAGTGCTCTGGAGTCTGGAGCACTGTGCAAATAGAGATAAAGTGAGACGACATCCTGTTAAGAAGGTCACTAATTGGCCGTGGAGCAATCAGGATGAAGTGCTATGAGTGGATTTTGGTGTCGGAAATGCCATCAGTGAAGGTGGCTGTTGCTGCAGGGAGTGGCATCGCCCCATGCCTAGGGTGCAGCATTTGCTGCTGGGGTGGACAAGTCCTGACTTCACCTTGACCTTCCTGAGCGCCTGTTTTGGGGCTGAAGGGAGGCTCAGGCACACCTTGGAGTCACTGCAGTGATGCCTTAGGTTTTAACCTTTATGTTTTTCAAATCCTGTACTGCTAGTGTAACTCTGAATTTTCCTGTAGGTCGTTAAGTGCTGTTCTCTCATGCTAAGATAGACACAACAAAGCCTCTCCTGCTCGCTCTCCAAGGACACCCAGAAGAAGAACTGTAAACCATCATCTTTACAGGGAGAGGGGGGGAAAGCTTGGGGAAATTCCATCATTGGCTGGGTTCTGCTTGATGAGTTTATGCTGATACAAAAGTGTGAAGAACTCGTGACCTGTCGCCCATTTTGGGATGCACTGAGGCAGGACCCTCTGGAGCCCAAAGTGTACCTCTGAAGGCCTTCCAAATAAATACCTCCTTTATTCCCTTATTCCTGTCTAGTCTCTGTTTCTAGGCAGCCATTTAAGGCATCAGCAGGAGGTGAAGGAGCACTTCTGAGTGCAGAACAGTCCTAGTTAAGATATTCCTACCATCCAGGGACAAACCCCTGTCCCTGCAACCTGTTCTTATGGATGGAGGTGGCAGTGGCTGGACTCCTTTGTATGTGCTGCACAGCATCTCTTTCCTAAAACAGGATCCTGATTCAGAAACCAGGCTATATTTCATGGAAATAGGTGTTTAGTCATAACGTCAGGTCTCTTGGTCTATTCTGGCAACTGCTCCAATGTAACTGGCCCATTCCTCTGTGTGACAGTCAACAGAAACTCTGGTTTTCAGTCTCACATCTGAGAAACCATTTCCCCAGCTTTTAGGAGAAAGGGAAGGCTGGTTAAAGCTATCCACTAAGAACAGTAGCTCCAAAGGCTTTGCATCCTGGGCAACTCCAGTAATTATTGCTCTGGCATCAGCCCGTGGCCAAGCCTGATCCCACCCTGAGCAGCAGAGCAGAGCAAGGTTTGCACACCATTCCTGCTTTTTTCCAGTTTGGTGTGACAGTGACTGCCTCCTCTAGCAATCACCTGACTATGGTAATTTTGTTCTAAGGCATGTGACTCCAGTTATCTCCTCTGAATTAAGACATGCATTGCAAAATTTATTTTTTTTTTTCTGTACGGCCTAGAAAAGTATATTTTTGACAGAGTATGACTTGACACCTTTCTGGAAAGCATGACTACTTGTCTCTTAGTTTGCCCAATGGGAAATGTAAATTACCAGTAAGCCAGCATGACATATCAAATTCAGCTCCCTGAGTAGAGCATATTAAAATGCCATTTTTACATCCCAAATTATATTTCATTATGCAGTTACAATTTTGACAGTAGCAGTGTGCAGAATGCATTTCATATGCTAACTAAAACAGACTTTTTTTCCTAACTTGCTGAAAAAATATTATGGTATATCTAGGGCATAATGTTTCTGGAGTGAAAAGAACAGCAGCATCAGGGATATAGTCTGTGATCTTTGTTTTGGGTGCTGATTGTAGTTGTACACTCTGCTCAACATGAAGTGACAGACATTTAGCCCACTACTGCTAAAGAACCATCCACATTTATATTTTTGTCTAATTTTAGTAATTTACATGCAGTTGGATTAGGTGGTCTCTTTAGGCCCCTTCAACTAAACTCTTCTATTCTACAAAAACAATTTACTGATTGAATGGGTTATTGTCATTGAAGACGACACATTTTTCCAGATGGCTTTTAAAATCCTTATTTCTTTCAAGAAAGAGAAGAAAAGCTGAGCCGAGTGTTCTAGACTTCATCTAAAATCTGCAGAGGTGGATATGGGGCTTAGCCTAGGGCAGAGCAGAGACCATTTCTCTTTACACACATTGGCAAACAGGAGAGACTTTGCTAACTTTATTTTCTTGAGCTGCTCTCATGGCCTATGCTGTTTACTCACTCACTCAGGGAGGGAGGGAGGGATATAAATTGTCATCCCACCTCTTGGTATGGGCAGCAACAGGACAAGCTGTGACAGCAGTGAAGTGTCGTCTATTTGCCACCTCCTTCAAGACATTGCTTTTTTGTGTGCCAATCAGCTCAGCTGGAATTGGGGATAACCTGCATCCAGATCCAGCAACTGCTGCTTCCTTCCATCATCGGGAGCTGAATTCGGAGCCAGGTTGTGCTTCGGGTGCCTCACATCTGAGAAATTCTAATACTGCTGCTTAGCCCCTGCTGTTATATCCTGAATGGGATCCCTCTGTCCCTAGGCATTCCTCCGTAGCTCGGCCTGGAGACATCCCAGCAGGAGCTCCTCTGCCAGGCTTGGGTGCTCACCAAGCACTTCATTCCTCCTGCTATTACCTCTGCCAGCTTCCCCCGTGCTCCTGGCTTTTAGACAGCCTTCAGACACTGATCAGAACAGCGGAACAGATCAAAGATCTGTTTATGAAGTGGTGTTTCATTAATACATGACCGACAGGGGCACCGGGCACATGACAAGAAGCTCTGAGGACTCTGTGCCCAGAAGGCTCCCTCCTCCCGGGCACCAGTGCAGCACCTCTTGGCAGCCCCGTGTTCATTTTGGCTCGTGCCCGGCCAGCAAAGCACGATAAGAGATAATTAGTGATTAAATTGCAACCTTTTATCTCGGTAAATGACAGTTACTTCCTCGTAGGACTGCCTAGGTTGACAGCGAGCGTTCAGGACAAGCCGAACAAATCTGTCTGCTTTGATCCTGAATAAAAACCTGGGAGAAGCTTCCCAGTCCCTAAGGCAAGGCAGGGTGGAAGGCTCCAGCGAGAAGTTTTGCTGGGAATGGGTGCATCCCTGCGGCCACCGCCTGGTCCGCGCAGCAGCAGAGGGCAGCAGCTGAACGCGATGCTCGCTCCTCTGCAGGCGGCTCCCCCTCGGCTCACGGCATCTTCTCTTTCCTCCGGGTTTTTGCAGCCTCCGGGTAGCTGCGCATGCTATTAACATCAATCATGCCTTTTTAAATAAAGCTGGGAGTCCTCTGCAGGGAAGGAGGAGGGTTTGCCTGCTCCCCCAGCCTCTCGCAAGGCACCCACGGGCAGCGCAGAGTGCCTGCAGCTGACTCACCGACTGCCTCGGTGCCTCCCCGCCAGCCCGGGAGGTGGAGGTGGCACAGGGGAATTAAGGCGCTGTGTGGGATGTGTAGGTGGAGCAAGCACCCTGGGAACTGAGGCTGAAGGATCGGGCTGGCTGTTGTTGCTCATTAGGCTCTCCTCTGCAGTGGATGTGAGTCCCACAGAAGAGACCAGCAGTCTCTCTGGATGGTGTGAGTGAGGCTTTCAGCAACGCCTGTGCGGTGCTCCTGAGTGCTTGGTCAGTGCAGGCTGATGCAGAGTCCTGGGTGACAGTCTTGGGAATAAAAACAATTTCTGTCCTATTGAAGGATGGTTTCTGATCCAGTACAGAGCACCCAGACCTTGCCTCAGCAGCATAAAAAACCCTTCTTATTTTACAGTTTTCTTCCTTGTGGGTACGACAGAGTGACCGTGAAGCCAAAGACACACAGGACACAGCCTCCTCTAGAAAAACAGGCAGAGGCACAAAAATACGATTCCCTCTAACAGCCTCAAAGACCTCTTCAGAAGATTCAGAAACCCCAGCAAAGAGAAGGGAAATTAATCATGGAAACTTGTGATGAACCCCACCCTGAAAATACCAGCGCACACACCGCTGGGGCAGAGAGCAATAAACCCAGCGCACAAGCAGCAACATGGCAGGAGGGTGCTCAGAGCCACATTTTACACAATCCAGCGCAGGTATGCGAGTTATTGCCTGGTGCCCTCCTGCCTCGCCGGGACGCGGCCCGAGAGCTGCACAAACACGCTCGGGGTGCTGCAGGTTATATCTTTACCTGCTTTGGCAAGCTCAGCTCAGCCATTAGCCGAGTGAAAGCTGTGCCTCACCGCAGGTCCCGGGAGCCGCAGCTGGCCCGGCAGCGCTGCTCCGCGTGTGCCGGCGCGTTTCCCAACGCGGGCTGCTTTCCCAGCGCGGCTCCGGCAGCCGGAGCTCACCCCTACCCTCCTTGGCTCCGGCGAGGCCGCGCTGCAGGAGGGAGCTGGCTGCTGCCTTGCACAGGAGAGAGTCATGAAGGGGCACAGGAGTCTCCAGCGCAAAGCAAATCTGCAGGAGCAGCAGGTTTCCCTGGCTTCTGCAGTGCCTGGATGCCCTCCAGACCTAAGCAGACCCCAAGAAGGGCTGGCACTTGCTGATCCCACTATTACATGGAATCATAGAGTCATTAAGCCTGGAAAAGACCCCTGAGATCTAATCCAGCCGTTAACCCAGCACTGCCAAGCCCACCACTAAACTATGTCTCTAAGGACCACATCTAGACATTGTTTGAACACTTCCAAGGATGTTTCCTGCAGGGCTGGAGAAATCACGGGCCATGCTTGCTGCAGCCTCCCAGGAGCCTGGCTTTTCTGTGTCTGCAAGTGTCTTTACTGTGTGCCCTGAGACAGCTCTGCACACCAGACCTATAACCTTGCACCAGGCCTTGCTCCTTCCTGCCTGCTGCCATCCGGGGAGCAAGCACAACAGGAAGGAGAAGACCATCACGCTGGAGTGCTTCCCTCTCACTGCCACAGGGGAACACCAGCATCAGCCCCATCCCAGACCTCCTTGCTCTGCAATCCTCTCTTCAGGCAGGTCCATACACTTTGCATCCAGATTTTTCGGCTGCAGTCACTCTATGCGCCACATGCAGAAACCTAAAGGGAGTCACCCTCGTGCAGGGTTTCATACAGGACCCTCAGAGTGTTCAGGCTGGGTCAGATTTGTAAGGCTATCAGCACATTATAAATCAGTACGTTTCCCATCTCCTTTCTTCACTTCTGTGGAAAGAGAAGGTCCACACAGCACCTTGAGGTTCCGGACACAGATTAAGTATCATCAGGATTTGTTAAAGGACTTTTTTTTGCAGTGTCTGAACCACCAGAAGTTAATGTCAGCCTCATTGTCTCAAGGAGTTTTTTGTCCCCTTCTTGGGCCCTGGCTTGAATAATACTCAGCGCTGGACACCCAGCCCTGAACTCATTGAAATCAATAAAAATATTTAGGATGACCCCAGGCAATATTTTCCTCCTCTACAGGAGGATATCACAGCTCTATCCTGTGCAGAGAGCCAAACAAGGTGAAGCAAGGTGACTAAGATCATGCAGCAGCTCAGTGACAGAGGATCCAATTCCTTTGTACCACACTGAAAAATGTCCCCAGACAGGGGGATTGATGCCACAGGAGTATTTCAGAGCCTCACACAGTTGAAGGAGAAACAGAAGTCTTGTGCAGACAAGAATGAGGAATCAAAACACAATGTGAAAATGAGGCAGGAAGAGATCACTTGCTGGATGGTCCAAAAATTCTAAGAGCTGAGGTCTGGCCCTTGATCTCTGGTCTGAGGCTTGGAGACATTAATCTCTGTAGGATGGTTTTATGGTGATGACTTCAAGGACAGTCTTGGAAGAGAAAACCAGCAGTCCTAGTTGCCATGAGTTTACTGGAGCTGGAGAAGGCACTGATCATGAAGATTTAAAGAGAAGGATTTGCAATTAACTGGCTGTTAATAATCCCCAGGCACTACCTGTTGCTTGCTCTGTAGATGGCAGCACAAGGAAACCAACCAACTTCATGAACTGTGCAAGGCAAGTACAGAGATGTGTCATTAACAGGGTCAGTGGAAGGAGTTATTTCACCTGAGACTTGAACCACTTTCAATTTTTAACAGCAATGGGTTAAGAAAACAAGAAAGAAGCCACAGCTGCAAATAAGTAGTAAAAGTAACTTGTAAAGAAAGAAAGGTCTTATGTCATGTGGAGATAGCCTTCAGCTCATAAAACCCTCTGATGGTTACCACATAACTGCAGCTCAAGGGAAGAAAGCCACCTGATTAGGCTTATTAAGAGTCTGTGTTCTTTTGGGCACAAATCTGACCCTTATTCTGTGTTTAAATGGCAAATAGGGACTCATTGTCTCAATCCCCAAATGTTTTTGCAAAAGGGACTGGTATAGCAAAATTTATCAAAACACAACATGTTCTAAAGTGCGTGGAATTTCCATTTGAAAAATGTGGGTAGCTAATAGTTCTCAATCACCTCTTCTGTGTATATGCCTTGAAATAATTTTGTTGCATTTTGATAAAGCTTGGCTTTGCAATTTAAAGCCATAAATATGCCCTCCTGCAGAAAGACAGAGCTTTTGTTTTTCCTTCCACAGGGCACACTGGAAAGGGAGCCTGGAGGGACCTTCATCTCATGAACTCCCAGGGCTGCTATTTCTGAGCACCGATTTCCTACTTGGGATGTAGATCTTGACCTCCGTGCCCCCAGCCGACTGGTTTGCATAAACAAAGAGCATCGCAAAGAAGTCAAAGCCGGATGTACCTACAGCAAATAAATCTCTTCCTCTCTGACAAACAGAGGATGAATTGGCCTCTTGCACGTCATGTCTGGTTGTCTGACCAAAACTGTCAGTCACAACTTTCTCTCTGGAAACCTTGGATGAGACAAGGGATAAAAGGGACATAAAAGTGACATCAGTGAGACTAAAACAATGAGCGACAGGATTTCCTCTACCATCTCCATTACTTGATTCCTACAAGTTTTCCAATCGTGGCTAGTCAAATCCCAGACGGTGTCTGTGTGCATTTGACTCACATGGGACGAACTAATAAACCATCTCCTGTCACTCCTGTCCCAGCCCCATTTCTGCATTCATTTTCTGGAAACAGTCCAGCGAACAAATTCACCAGCCTGAACATTTGGGCTGGAGTGAATTTTAAAGCAAACATCTGGGATCTCTGCAAACAGGAAATCCACACTTCTGGGCTGGAACATTTGTAGCTGAGAAGTGGGTGCTTTCTGCTCTCCAGACGAGAGATCCCTGGGAGACGCCCTGCAATCCACACATCCAATCAGGCCCTCGCTGTTCTCCTCAAATTTCAGGTGGTGAATCCTAGAAGCACAACGCTGGGAGCCATACCACGAATTACAGCAGGAATTAGTATATCGTGAGTCATGGGAAATTAATTTGTGAGTGCTGGACATTGCTCCTGGGTAATTTGGCCATGCCCAGACCAGGGGAGACATGAACTCCAAAGCAGAGCTCGTCTCCTCTCCAGAGACTCTCCAGAGAGTCCTCCCCTGGTGAATGGGAGAGACAGGACAGGGAATCACGCATGGCCAGCATGCCCTGGCACAGATTTGGGGTTTAGGAGAAGAACATTTATCAGTCCCATGCTGGCTCTCTGAGCAGTGCTGCATCCATTGCCTGGATGATTTAGGGTGAGTTATTTGCTCAGTTTCACTAACAGTGTGACAAGCAGCAAAATGTCACAGACATTTCCATCCCAGTGAGATTTTTCTACAGTCACACAGAGCCTTGTTTTCTGGCATACACCATCTGGCCCTATTGGACCTGCACGAGTTTATGCCAGTGAAGGCTCTGACCCAGTAATCTCTGTAAGATATGTGTGTGTATATATAGATATATATACAGACACACACACGTACACATATATATAATCTTCAGTTTGCAGGGTCAATATGCAGGGCAGCCTGTAACAAGAAACACCCTCACATGGGTCATGAAACTCTAGTGTGAGATCTTGGAGTACAAGTGCTGCCCCTTTGATACTAACTGAGGCTTTGAAACCTTTTCCCAGCCTTCCAGTTACGTGTGAAATGTGAAAATACAGGGTACCCTCCTCCCCAGGGACCGAGGACTAACCAAGCCCTGCTAAAGCTTCCTCCCAGACCTCCTGGGAATGGAGAAACTGAGGCAGCAGCTGCTGCAGAGGACATGTGGTCTATGCAGGACTCTTCCCCATCCTGTTCATACCAAGCTGGTACAAAAGCAGCAGCGACACTGGGACAGCAGGGCTGGGCTCCTGGATGGACACTGAGCTCAATTCTCATCTGGGCTGACCTACAGCACTGGTGTAAATCCGGATTAATTGGGCCACCATCATTTCTTGTGGGAATGATGCCTGGAATGCACATCTGTATAATTTTTGTCCTTTTTAAAGGCAAATTCCAAGCTTATGAGGGAGCAGCATGGTGGGCAGGAAGACTCTGCACCATTGATCAAAGCACAGAGAGGATCAGCATTCCTGCTGGGACAGGCTGAGTTGTCTTCATTTTCCAGTCCATCCTGGACAGAAGGGCTGTTTTCTCAGATTCCAGAGGGCAAATTAGGAGCTCCATCCAGAGCTCTGAAGTTCACATCTGAAAAATTCTGCATCTACCACTGGAAAGGATGTGCCTTTCTGGGAAAAGGAAAAAAAGTTTGATTCAGATTAGAAGGCAATGGGGCAAGTTATTTCCTGGTGGTCCCAGTTGCTTTATATCTAAGAGGAATGTAGCCCATACATTTATTTCCACCCTTCCCATTCTCCTAATGCTTCAAGGGCTTTCCTTTGGAAACACTTTTTTGGTGTAATGCAAACCAAAGCTGTAATCCCTGCGGTGCCCATAGTGTTTCTGCAGCAATTTTGGAAAGGAGAAGGGTGGAGGTTGCTGTTGAGCTCGTCACAGACCATTCCTTCATTTTGGATCTGGATACATGAGGCTGAGCCCTGCTTGGGGGCTGATGGGGAGCAGACCTGGCTGTTGGGTAGAGGTGACCCACAGGCTGCACTCGGTTCCCTGGAAGGGACCCAGGTGCATCCTCTGGGCTTTGTGTGCTTCTCCACGTGCAGCCTGGTCCCAGTCCTGCCCTTCAGCCCCTCACCGAAATGGAGGGGGGGAAGAAGAGAAAGAGGGAAAAATACAAAACAACGATGAAGGCTCCACCCTAATTCCAGGTCAGGTACATGAGCAACCTTCCATTTTTGTGGATCTTGCATTTAAGTATTCATCCTACTGTCATGGAGGTTTCTAGTGCAACACAGCAACCCACAGACTGGAGGACAAGTCTCTCTGTACCTCCATTCACTTGGTCAGTGCTCCATGAAGATTTTTCTGGCAGCTGTGAGCTCTGGGAAAAGGTTAGGAAGGCTTCAGATGGTAGGGAGGTGTCTCACTCATTTGTTTGTTGGTTTGGATGTTGTTTTAAGATCAGTACAGCCTCTTGTTCTTCTGCCCCAGTGGCCAACTCCCAGTGCTGGCCTTGGGTTTACGCTGCCAGGAAAGCTTGGAGTGTAAACCCTCAGGCATCCCCTATTTATCTACACAACACGGCTGTGGGAAGGGAAGTGCTGCTAGCCCTGAAAAAAAAATAAATTAACATGGAGTGACTGACAGGCAGATGAAGGCTCAGAACCCCAAAGGGAGGCAGATAAAAATCAAAGGAAAGTGAGGAACAGGCCTGCATGATTTTCCCAGGAGTGGCACAGGTAAGACAGAGTTTCTGACAGCCTGGTGGTTCCTGGTAGATTTGCCAGTCCCCATTCTTTCCATGCCCTGAAGCTCTTGGAGAAGAACCCTGAGAAGAGCAGGAGGCTGGCAGGCAGGAGAGGCCAGGCCTTCTCCTGTGTATCTTAGGATGCAGCTCAGCCAGTATCACATCACGCTGGGCTAGAAATCACATTTGCTTGAGTTCCCAAGATAAAGCAGCATATAATATCTCAGTAATTTTCCATCCATCCATTCAGTCTCATACACTCAGCATTTACTATCACCGACTTTATTGTCTCTTCCAATCCAAACAGCCCTGCAGCACAGCCTTTATCTTCCCCTCCTTATCTCCAGGCTTCCGGGCTAGGGGAGCCCTCTGGAAAAAGTGAGATTTTTCTCAAAGAGAAACATGATTGCAGGCAGTTGACTTCAGATAGGCCCTACTACTTCTCACTTTTGTAGTGGAGAGGCAACCCCGTTAGGAGCCTGTATATTTAAATGGAATACTTCAACAGCTGGGAAAAACCCCATCCTGCTACTGAAAGTGAGGGAGATTCACATGGCTTCAGCCAGCAGAAACAAGGGAAGCTCTGTGGCCTGAAAAAGTGGGAGCAGTGCCTGTTATTTACTTGGAGCAGGACTTTCTTTTGGGAGTTTTCCCCAGTCAGAGACTCCCTTCCTCGTGGCGCTGCATTCACCAGCTACCGAGACACAGGAGGGCCCCTCACATTATTTCCTGATAAAAGAAGACTCCAGGGCACATGAAGCCAGGAAATATAACTGGAAGATGCAGGGAAACAGAGCAGGTGCTCCTCCAGACCATTGCTGGTGGCCATGAGGGCCCAGGGAAGGATGGCAGACAATGCCATGCAGTCCTTGCTCAGAGCGAGACCCATGGGGTGTGAGGATCAGGGCGCAGAGTTTGTACTGCACTGCATGCTGGAAATTGTATCCACTTGGTTCAGCTTCTTTAAAAAGTCATTCAAAACTATTTGGTGAAGCTGAAAGAAGCCTTGACTTGAAAGAGGAAGTGTGGATTGAAATCCTAAATGCTTTCAGTACTCTAAGTCCACATGTGAAGCATGATTTAAACTGAGATATGTGTTGCCTAACCCAGATGATTGCAGTGACAGTTACTTTAACCTCTCTGGCACCGGAGAGAAGATCACATCCCTCCAATACCAGCTCTAAACAACAAAATTTCAATGCCAGTTGAAAAGCTGACACGCAACTGGCATTATCTGTGTTTTCTCTCCAGGCTGTGCCAAGACACTCTTTTCTTATGAAGACTTGATCCGGCTCAATTTAGCAAAAAAAAAAAAGGTAAAAAAATCAGTTCTCTGAGTCTGAATCGCAGCACTTGGCAAGCTGCACCCTGGCGAGTGCTTCTCGAAGCAGGACACGTCTTGTTCTCTGGAAAAGCTTAAAACCCAACACCTCGGGGTGCATTATTGCAGGAACTTTTTATCACAAGGGAGCAGTTTCCTGAAATCACACAGTGAGAAGGGTGTGGGAAGGTATGGAGTCTTTCTTCCATTCTGCCCTGGTGAAAACACCTTCTGTAGAAGCAAGATTACTCGCAGGCAGGCTAGACTTATGCTGGAGCCCTCTTGTTCTGTGGTCACATAGCAAGCATCACGAGCCACAGCTGAAATCTGGCCTGTCTTGAGGTCAGTAGAAGTGAGCCACCTGGGATTTTGTTGTAAGGAGCACTTTGACCAGCTACTATATTTGAAAAGGCCAAGATTAAGCTGAGCTTGAAGACCAAGTACATGTTCAAGGTCTAGAGTGCAGCAGGACCTCTAGGACCGGATCCCATGAAAGCAGAGATGCCATAATACAGTGCTGATGGGTGCTATATAAAGATGTCATTTCCAGTGAGTCACCCTTCCCACAGATTCTTGTCTGTGCCGTGTTGCTATTAGTGTTAGAAGCAATTTGTGGGTGAGACGGTGTTTCACCAAGGACAAGATCTGTGATTCAACACTTTCTCCCATCCTACTTGTTTCAGAGCATGTAAAAGAGACACTTGGGTAGGAGACACGTTTTGTAGTTCCTCCACATGCTGGAAGCCGTGATTGCTGAATCCTCACTTCTCTGACCCAAACATTTTTGCTTTCTCAGTACTGTGTCTCTGCCTGGGAGCTCCAGCTGAAGCTCAGGTGATGGCTGTGCTGGGTGCTGTACACAAACGTGCCCCAGGCGACACCCTGGCGAGAGCAGGCACCAGGCTAAAGCATATTTGCAAACTCTTCTTCTCTCTCTATCACACTCCCCCCCACACATCACCTTTTTTTTGGAGTAAACATCCCCATTGCTTGTTCCCCCCACTCCAAAAGGGCCCTACCAAAATTGCCTGACTTCGTGGCTCCGGATGAAGCTGTTGCTCTGAGCAAGTACAGACAGACAGAGCGATTGCCATAGCAACAGAAGTTATGTGTGAAATCCCTGGGAACTGGTCCTCCTCCTCCTCCTCCCCCACCCATTCAGGTCTCTTTTCAGATTTCTTTCCTCTTTTTTTTTTTTCCCCAAGGTTCCAGTGCCAATTCATTCCTTGTGCTGAACACCTAGGGAGATGCTTTGAAAGCAACCTGCCGGGTTACGATAGCATGCCACCAATTACTGAAGTGGCAGGACAACTCTGTAGAGCATCACATTGGAAAAATGCACCCTGCTGGGTCTTGAGAAAGTCTTAATAAGGAGAATTGAAAGAGGGCAGACAGTGGGAGGGTTGCTGCCTGCATTTAGGACCTCAGGGGCATATGCCAAATTCGTTCCTGATCAGATCTGCACTGAACTGTTTACTTTTTGAGAGGCTAAGTCAACAGATGCCCATCAAAACAAATTAAAACCATTTAACATCAAGCTGCTAATGGCTAGAACCACACAAAATAATGCAGGTTATTAACCCCATAATAAGGAGCTCATTAAAATGGGAATTGCCAATTAGGTTACTTAGGAGTTCCATTAGGAGAAATACAAGCAACAGAAAAACCACTGAATATTTGCCAGTTGCTGGGTGCAACACACTGTGAAGACTGATGGCCAGGGAGATGTGTCCAGCTGGTGTGGACTGGAAGCATTGCCCAGGGCTGCAACACAACCAAACTGTCTTAAACCACAACAGGATAAAGTTCAAATGTCTCATGAACTCAACTCAGACCTTGATGAGGTGCATTTTGTGCAGGGAGTGCTGGAAGTTTCATTGGTGGTGAGGGTTAAGGATACCAGCACTTCCACTAACATTTGTGTTTGTATTGACATTTAGCTTCCCTTGGCAAGCAGTTCTTCCTTCAGGTCAAAAGGGGCATTTTTAAACACCCTTGGGACATGACCATCAGCCCAAAACTTACCAAAAGCTTTTTATGTTGTAACCTTTGACAAGACAGACATTAAATAGGACAGCTATAGGCAGCATGACCTTGCATGTAGACATCCCCAAACTGCTTTGGAGAAGAGCTTTACTACTCTAGTTTATGCCCTGCAATTTACTACTTCTCACAGCTCTGGGGTTTTAACTTACTCTTCCTAGGTACTGGCATTTTTATGTCATCTGGAGGGAGCTGGCAGCCTGTCAGAGCTTGCTTTGCATTATATATGTAAAAATATATTTTTCCCGACGTACTGAAAATGGCATGCTCAGAAGAGACCTTCAAGCTTTATTTTGTTGCTGAATAAAAGTAGCACAATAACGTCCTCATGTTGAAATCCCCATTTCCCAAATGGCACCAGTCTTGCTTTCCCACTCACACTTGAGCAGATTTCAGATATCACAGAATCACAGAATATGCCGAGTTGGAAAGGACCCACAAGGATCACCGAGTCCAACTCTTAGCCCTGCACAGCACCATCCCCAAGAATCACACCATGTGCCTGAGAGTATCACTCACACACTTAACACTCACAAAATCAGATTTGATCTGAATGTTCCCAAACAGGCTTTTAGACATATTAGGAATGAGACAGACACTTAAAGGTTTCTGACTTAAGAAAAATGCTTTAAAAAAGGAAAATCCTTATTTTCCCTTCTGAAGGCAGAGAGAGCCCCAAAGTGTCAGGTGCTTCATGAGATGGGAGAAGGAGGAAGGGAGCAGGAAGGGCTGGTGTGATCCTGAGTGCACAAGGAGGGTTTTGTGGGTGACATAATTTCCTGAAATGCTCTGAAAGCACCCAAAAGGGACACTTTTTCCTCAGGAATTGACCCTGGGAAGACAACAGTTGTGATAACCCCCTTCTGTGGCACAGCTGAAGGGGCCTACACCACCTACTTCTGTACCCAAGGGACCACACCACCTGGGAATAGGAATCGCTGTCAAACTAAATGCTAGTCTTCCCACAAGGACTGAATTTCCAGAAGGTACATTTAGTCAAGTAAGTCACCTTCTACTTTGACAACACCCATCTTTATCCATGCTTTACCTTCACCCCCCCACAGCAATGGGAAATCTCTGCAGTGCCAAGCTCAAGAGTGTGTCAGGATATAAACTGCTGTGGGTTTATGCTGCACTGCACAGGGCTGGGGTGAGCTTAGCTGGGAAAGTGGATTTTGCTGTGCTGAAATGCCACTCCCAGAGCTGACATACCTTTGGGAAAGCTCCATTCCAGCCCCTCCTTGGGCTAGCTTGCAGTCCCTATTGAGAGCCCCACTCCTGATGCTTGGTTTCACTCAAGGAACCAAAGACCATCCCCAAGACACCTGGGGAAAATGAACCCAGGATGGGGGAGGACACACAGGAGTTACCTGGTCCATCCTCCAGCATCATTAGTCCCACATCCAGGGTGTGGGGATGAGACATCACACAAGGGACCACCAGCATGTGGCAGCTCCAGGCAAGTACAAAGCCCTGTTATAGCAGGGTTTTAAATGTGATCATGGGAACAATGTGTGTGTACTTCTTTTTGATAGAACTAGACTGGCACTTCAAGGGGAAGAATAATGTGAGCATGTCAGTAATAGCTTTATGCAGCCCAAGGTGCGCATTTGAAAGTTATTTAATAGGCAAAACTGTGTTTTCAACAGTCAGCAAACCAAGGCCATCTCATTCAACAAAATCACAAAGAACAGCAAAAGTGCTAAATCAGTATGGTCATATATTTACAGTGAATAATTTAAGCAGCTCCAGAGTTGAAACCAAGAAGATTTTCTTCAATGCTTTGAATTTAGCTGTTTTCAGAACCTCTTAAAATGGTAAATTTTGTTCTTTTATCCCACTAGTCTTGTGGAAAGTCAGCCCCTCCTGTCATGACTTCATAAGGGATATTCGCCTTAAAGTTTGAGCAGGGACAGGTCCTGGTCTCTTTCATCTCTTCCAAAATGTTAACCTTTGCACATATGCTTACTGGGGACACAAACTGAGATAAAACAGGTTTTACTAGCGTTGTTCAAGAAAGCATTAAAAACATGTTAAGTATATTTAAAATTAGAACTGTGCTGTAATCTCAGCTAGTATAGACTGACATATTTCTGATGGTATAATGGATCTATGTCAAATTACATCAGCTGGCCACAGCGTAAGATGTTAAAACCAACTGGAAAACTCATCTGATATTTAAAAGCAACATATGGGAGCAGCAGAGACTTCAGAAGATACTTCATTTAGGGTATTTTGAAAACAGAATACATCCTATGATAATGTGGAAGGAGGTGTATTAACTTGTATCTGTGTCCTGTGGGCAGTAATTATAATTTAAATCTTATTAATATTGCTCCACATCTTATTTAACACTAATTGTCATTGTCTTCTGGGGTAAAGGAGTAGAAGTGAATGATGCATTGTCACATGTGTGTTTAGGAAAAAAAAATATTAAATGAATGAAAAGAAATGCTGACCTTTGCAGGACTTGCTTTGGCAACTCAAATGCTATGGGTAATAAAGGATATGTACAAAATATCATATAGAATACATATAAAATATTGTATAGAGCATATACAGAATATGTACATTGGACAGAGACTATTTGCAAGAGCATGTAGTGACAGGAGAAGGGGGAATGGATTCAAACTGAGAGTAAGTTTAGACTGGATGTTAGGAAGGAATTCTTCCCTGTGAGGGTGCTGAGGCCCTGGCACAGGTTTCCCAGAGCAGCTGTGGCTGCCCCATCCCTGGAATTGCCCAAGGCCAGGCTGGACGGGGCTCTGAGCAAGCTGGTCTGGTGGAAAGTGTCATTGCCCATGGAAAGAAGGTTGGAACTAAATGATCTTTAAGGTCCCTTCCAACCCTGGCTGTTCTATGATTTTATGATTCTATGAAAATGTAGAGGCTCAGTATTCAGTGGGCACAGAGGCTGTGGTTGGCAGACTGGTCCCTGTGGATAGTCCTATCTGCCTGAATGTCTTCAGCACACCTTTGCTGAATTACTTCAGCAAAGTAACCTCAGGAGGATATCAATATAACGTGGACTACTCTGCTGAGCCAGGATCTGCCTTACCTTTGGTTTACACAAGAGTTCCACCTGCAAGCTTGTCGATGCTCAAATGCACAAATGGTGCTGTTTGTAGAGCAGACACCATGAGAGGATGACACAGACAAACATGGGAAAGGAGCCTGCTTCCTCACTCTCCTTGGCAGCAGGTTGAAGAGCACAGTGCATATTTTGTAGTGATTCAGCATTTGACTACCTAAAGAAAAAAATAAATCAGTATTTCCAACTCTGTTTTTAATTCTTTAAAGAAGCTGCAGTGATGAAAGTTTTATTGTAAAAATTGGTGTAATCTATGAATGAAAAGTACAACTGATTGTTCTCATAAAATATGAGCCTGCTATTGCTAAAGGGTTTACAAAGAAGAATTAAAAAGTTCCCATGAAAAATTCAGATGGGGCATAATGTTAAAGGGTATTTTGCCAATGGAAGTAAATTTGAGGCAGTTCGAAGCTTGGGATAAATTTTCATCTTGGCTGAAGATCTCATGCTTTATCAATATACTTAGGTCTTCAATATACTGAGGTCATCACAAACCTGCTCTGAAACCCAGAGGTTTCAGGGAGCTCTGTGCCAGGTCACTTAACAACTTAAGAACAGAAAGAGAAAGGACATGTATCAAACATAAATCAAAAGTGGCATCAACACTGCCACGAACTCCTGGTTTGCAAGCATGACACCTCCCTTTCCACCCCACTGATTAAAATAAACTCATGCAGGCATGGATAAGAACCACTGAAGCTGAAATATGAAACTTTCCTTTCCTATTAGCTGGCAAGAGGGGTGGAGAATTTGCCTCAGAGATGTCTGCAACTCATCCCTGCTGACTACAGGGGCACAGCAGACACCTAAGCAGGGACTTTAGGCTTTAGTTCTAGACAAACTTGAACTCAGGCCCACAGCACACATATTCCACATTTTTAGCCCTAAATGGCTAAAACCTAGTGAAGTTTAAAGGCAAATCATATGCATTATGTACAACAAAATGACTGGTTTATACCATTATGTTTTGATTTCCTCAGGAAAGCTAGGACAATTAAAGGCAGGAAGGAAGATCATAAATTTGAAAGGAGACATGGGGATCACCACTTACCTGAATAGGAAGCTTTAAATAGTCCATTATTGACTCATCACAATTTGGAAACAGGATAGCTTACACTTTTTTTTTTTCTTGCTTGCAGAACATAGAATAGACACTTATGAATTAAAGCAGACTTCTGGTAATCCGTACCCAAACAGTTAAAATACCTGTATTAGTTTTAATTTTATATGTTAGCCTTTCATGGGGTAGATGCACAGTGAATAATAGCTAGTTCTGGGAGCCATCATGTGAAAATGAAGAGTTAGTCTTCAGCTTTTCAGCCACAATAAACTCTCCATCACAAGACTTGGTTGCTTACTAACCAACTAAGCCTCTAACACATTTCCCACACCTAGACAAATAAATATGGCTCTCTAAACTAGAGAAACAGATACATGTAATATCTAGTTTGCTGTGCCCTATAACTGCTGGTTTCTGTAATAGTCTTCCTTTGTATAAAAGAATGTGTTGGGACTGCTGGAATTAATATAAACATCAATAATGTGTAAGTCCTTAATCAAGATGAGGTACTCCACTGTGCAAGAGGTTGTGGATCTTTATATTAAATCTTCTCTCTGTCTTTCCCCATTTAATAGATAAAATAGATGAAGTGTGGAGAAAAGTAATATTATCCTCATCTCCTGCTAGGGAACTGTTATACATAGGAGGATTAAGTAACTTGGGTTCTGGAAAGCTGGTCTAGCACCAGGAACTGATCCTGGACTACTTATCCCATCTCATCCAGGAGCCTGCCCTTCCTCTCACTTAATAACACCAAAGTGAAGTGCAATTTGAAAATGAGACAATGAAACATTTCCTTTGAAAAAATTCCTTTGAAAATTTTAATTTCCTTTAAAATTAATTTTGGGTCCTTGATTACTAGTCCCAAATCCAACAGTTGTTCACATATCTGCATATTCCCATTGTGATTGTTTCTCTGAAACAATAAGTGCCACCTTGCCCAGTCAGAGTAGGAGCACTGGGAACTTGGGATGCCCCTTAAAAACTATTTTCAACAGCTTGTAGCTGATGCCTTAGGTTTTAACTTTTATGTTTTTCGAATCCTGTACTGTTAGCGTAACTCTGAAGTTTTCTGTAGCTTGTTAAGTGCTGTTCTCTGATACTAAGATAGATGTAACAAAGCCTCTCCAGCTCGCTCTCCAAGGACACCCAGACTGTCCTAGGCCCAAGAACTGTAAACCTTCATCTTGGTGAGAGGGGGGCAAGCTTGGGGAAATTCCATCCTTGGCTGGGTTCTGGTTGGTGAATTTATGCTGATATAAAAGTGTGAAGAACTTGTGACCTGTAGTCCATTTTGGGATCCACTGAGGCAGGACCCTCTGGAGCCCAGAGTGTACCTCTGAAGGCCTTTCAAATAAATATCTCCTTTATTCCTGTCTATTCTCTGTTTCTAGGTAGCCATTTAAGGCATTGAGCTACTGTACACGCACAGCCTTTCCCTGACAACCAGGCTCCAAAGCAGGTAATCCAGCCACCATTTGAGCAAGATGGTGCCTTACTGTGGCTTCTGTGCAGCCAACACACACTTCTGAAACCGGCACAGTAAACACAGATGAGTGGATCCCAAATATTTTGATAGACAGAGCCCTGTAAAACATCAGGTTAGAAACTCAGCAGCCCACAGACAGCCGTGACTTCAGTGGCTGCCTTGGCCTGGATCTAAGCAGCAGCTGACACGAGCCAAGCAGTGGGAGGGAGTTTCTCGTCCCCTTCCTCCGGAGCCTGCGTTGGTGTTGCTCCGGTTGCTGTCACGGGCACTCGAGTGATGCTGTGAGATTCTAATGCGCTGTCACCCTCCCAAGCACGTGGGCGGATTTCACATGGCTTGCGTGGGGCGAAAGCCTCTCTGCCGAGAAGAGTAGCCAGGAGCTCCTGGGCAGCACTGCCTGAGCCGCGAGGTGAGGAGCTGCCACCTGCGGCGGTGATCGGATAACAGCAAGGAGAGTCCCTGCAAATCCCAGAACAGAGGGCCTGCTGCAGACACACCCTGCTGTGGGCTCCCCAAAGCCCCGTGTTAACAAGGGCTTAGAGGTGATGTGTGTGAAAACAAAGAATTTGCTAGTTGGCCATGCATAGTTTGAGATTTTCTGGTTCATAATTTGCACTCTGAGTCCCAGCCAGAAGTCAGTGGGCAGACAACACAGAGAAAGGGGAACATTGGTAGAATGAGTGGTCCAGCAGTTTCGTAAGGAAACCAGCAAAATTCCCGGTAAGTCCTCTCATATTTTCTGGATTGCTTGGTGTGGATTCANTGTAAGGAAACCAGCAAAATTCCCTCTCATAAGGGAATAATGAGGTACGTCCTCTCATATTGTCTGGATTGCTTGGTGTGGATTCAAGTGTAGCATTAATCTCCTGTCTGTGGTAAATATCTAGTTGAGGTTGTGAGCTAACAGAAGTTAAGTCCTTGAGGTATGGCAGTGTAGCATATCATTCTCCCAGTTCCCACACTGGAGAACCATGATACTAACACATGGATATCAAAAAGAAGGTGAGATTTATCTCTCCTCTGGGCCACATTAATTAGTCTCCAAGAAAAAGGAACAAATAGCACCACTGCAAAGGACATCTTCAGTCCTTGTGCTGGGACTGGGAAAGCCCGTGTGATAATTTATGTCCTTTTCTTTACCTGCCTCATGTTTGCCTTGCCAGCCCCTGTCTGTACACATCTGGAGTATTTAACCCTGTGCCATTGGGATGTTCCACCTCTTCTGCAGTTCCTTCCACTATACTTTCCCTGCCCTGTACTCAAGCTGTGATGATTTTGCTTTCATTTTTGCATCTACTGGCTCAAGGAACATTGCCAAAACTGTGACTGTAAACATGCTGTGATCCCAGAGGCAGCAAGATGGTGACTCCATGGAGGTGGAGCACCAAACACAGGACCTGAGTGTATAGTGGTTTTAAACCCTATTCTTCCCTACAATGGAGATCTTTCCAAGCCAGTCCTGCTGGAGATCCAAGTCATCAGGTCATCCCCTTCCCAGCCTGAAAGTGGCCATGTGTGTAGCCCCACCACTGCTCACTGACAGCCCTGGTTCTCCCTCCCACTCAGCAGCATTCTTTCATGGTAAGGTTTGTCTCTGTATCAGACTATAGCCTGCTGCCTTCCTCTGTTGTTTTTTTTTCCCAGGCTATGTATGTGTTTATTTCCTTTGATGTTCCTAGTAAATAGGTCATTCCTTCCACACTCTTGTCTATACCAGTTAATCTATACCATTACCTGTTTGCCTGCACTCTTTTCAGAAGGCCCTGCCCCATGTGGTATTCCTATTAGCACTTCAAAAGAGGATTGATCTGGATGTTTTTAATGAATTATCAGCTGTGGCTTTCTATCAACATTAGCATCCAAGGAGCTCTTCTGGATTACTCCTCTCCACAACCTCTGGGGTTACTGCTTTGACCTCTCCTTAGTGAGCAATGTTACCCTGTGGATATTTCTGCACTTAGATTTGTTCAATTTCTTGCTATTCCCATTATGTCCCACTCTTCATTTATTGAAATCCCTTTAGGATGGTGCTTCTAATAAATGATTTGCAATTCACACTCCAGCTGAGTGTTATCCTTGAATTTGATTGATGTATTTTTCTTCTCCTTCCTCAATGCTACTGCAGATGAATATAATGTCCAACTCAGCAGGAGTCCCTGAGGAGCCCAGCATGGCAATATTTATAAGCATACTCCACTTTCTATTGTAGGGGCTGATTTTAATCTCTTTCATTGTTATTCTCTGTGTCCACCCTACATCTTTCTTTTAATGCTTTGGGCTCAGTCCAGCCACTGATCAAGTCAACTGTATCTGCACGGAATTCTTTAGGGATGGATCAGGTTCTACAGGAATATTATGCCCGAAGAAACTGAGTAATTTTACTTACTGAAATCAAGGATCTTTCTGCAGAAGAGCTCTCTGTACAACCAGTTGTCTTGTCCGCCCGTGAAAGCCTTAAGGGTAAATTTACCGAGTGACTCAAGGGACCATATCCCTTTTTCCTCCCACCACCATGTCCCACTACGCTGTATACTCATCCCACATGATGGATAAGCAGCTGCTTATCCTTCACTCTCCCCACCCAACACTTCCCACTCCACGTGGTTTTCCTCCTCCCATCAACGCTGTGAGTATAATCTGTCTGTAGAGTCTATCACTCGGGTGCAACTGCTCCTCTTAACGTGACCTCTGTGTGTGTGTGACACACTTCTGTTGTGTTCCTCCTGCAGAACAGAAAGCTAACAGTGCTTTCTGATTAGTAGAGACCAAGATTCACCTGAAAAGGATGTCGAGTTAATTGATCTGTAATTCCCCGTTTGGAAAAGAAGCGTGATGTTTTCCCTCTGCCAGTCACCAGGGCTTCCACAGTTCTCCAGGAGCTCTTGAATATAATGGATAATGGGCCTAAGAGTTTTTCAGCTAATTCCTTTAATACCCTTGGGTATGTACCATCTGGCCCTCTGTGCCAATTTGAATGCATGGTGCTCTTTATATTTCTTTGCTGTTTCTTTAATGATTTTGCTAACTCCTGGCTCTCAATTTCTCGGCTTTCCTTTGATTGCTCATTGCACACAATGCTTTTAAAGGAATTTTAGAAAACTGGAACAGGAGACCTTTTTTTCAGCTCTCTATATCCATGGCAGAAATTAACTCGCTTTTTAAATGAAGCTTTCATCAAGAAGGATTGTATGTCAAAAGTTTGAGCCGAGATTATTATCTTTTATCCTATCCAGGCAAGACTTCATCTACAGGACATTTCCTGCTATTTGAAAGAGAAAAGCATTCAAGAGAATTTTCTGTAAGACCCTATATCCAGGTCTTGTCTTCTCAATACTGGTAGGGAATTTTTCCTTCTTTCTATTATGTCCTGTTTTCTCTCTCTTCAAGTGCATTAATGTGACCCTGGTTACATCCTTCAGTTACTTGTAGACTCAAGTTTGCTATTTTCTTATCTCTTTGCTATCTTATATCTAAGTATCACTTCATGAATCAAACCCACACCAAACGATCTGATCATGTCTCTACTCTCCTTTGAGGCCTCTGATTTTACAGGGTATGGCATTGAGATCCCAAGAAATTAAGAGCAACCTTCCAGCTGCATCTAAACCAGGCAGATTGGGGTGGTGCCCACTGGGCATGGCAGGGAATTTCGCAATGCCAGCTGGCTGTTGAAGTTACACATAGATTCTCCTCCTACATCCCTTCCCAGCTTTATTTAACATGGCTGCTTCCAAGTGTCCTTCAGGGATACTTTTCCCTGAGTGATGGTAGCCCATATTATTCCACTTTCACGTTGTTATTTTCTGGCCACATTGCTAATCTCTGTAGGTGCCACACGGTAAATTCTCTGTTCAACAACACTCAAATCTCCTCCCATTTTAGCATCAACACCATCTTGCTGTACTGTGCATTTTCTCTGCTTACTTGCATGTGACTGGCTTTCATTTTTCTCCAAACTTTTCTATTATCCAATATTCTTCCCAGAATATTTTACACTTTAAATGGCTTCTACTGAATTTCCTTTTCCTTTTTTAAAAACAAACAAAAAAGCTTTTTTTCTCCTTTCTACATAGGCGCATTAGACATGACAGGTTTATACCTGTCTACCTCTAATACATAGTGTCCTTGAAATAGGTACAGGCAACGATGGGTCTACCCACATGCTGAAAGATGGAGTAAAAGGTAAGTAAAATTCATTAGATGAAGCAGCACAAGTAGGCAGCACAACAACCAGGACATGGTCACAGGATGGTTTTGATTTGAGTGTGAATCATTCCCGGTACAATCCACTGAGGTTGGAAGGGACAGTCCTCTCCTGTCTTGCATTTAAGTGGTATCAGATGAGGGTAGTTGTAGTTGCCGTCCCTCCACCCTGACTTTGGAAAATTGGCATGACATGGACCCCAGAACTCCATTCCTTTGGCACGTCCAGCGAGGTGGTGTCTGGATATGGACTAGTCCATGCCTGTCAAAATGCTGGATGGGAAGCAGAGCAGGATAGGACACTCGATAACTTCCCCAAACCTTCAGGCTACAGAGAAAAAATGACCCCCTTTTCCTTTGCAGAGACAATAAACAAAAGGCTGCATTAAAACCTTTGTTTGCAGGAGATCATGAAGATTTCAGTGATACCATCCTCCCCTGCAGGAGGAGGGATTAAGAGGGTTACAGAACAGATTTATAAGCCCTGGAGAGAGTAAGTATCCAACGGAAATCTTTGGCAATCCCCTTCCCTTCCTCTTCTGCGTCTCACCCTGGCTTCTGGTAACACTTAGAACAAAACCACCAGCTCTGGCTTATTTTAATGTGTTCTCTATTTTACACTGAACCCAAATGAAACATCAAAGGTCTGGCTCAAGCACTTGCAAGTAAAAATAGCTCTAAGGCCAATATATTTAAGACCCTTGAATGATATCTCTGAAATAAGTCATCCTAAGCCCATGAGGGGGGAATGGTGTTGTTTGTTGAAGGAATGTTCATGGTGCTGATAGTGGGCAGTACTGACATGTAAAGAGCAATGAGTGATACTGCAAAACAGAAGGAAGGTGAGAAAAGGGGCATGAAGACTGCATTGCACTGTATTGTGGAAGAAGGGCAAAATAGATTTAAGATAAAAGCCAGTTTCAAGCTGCCTTTATTTTCTTTCCAATCTGATCCTTCTCCTCCCTTCTGAGAAATTTAGATTTGAATGTGGTACATGAGAGAATGGTAAATCATAGTACATCCTTGGTACATGAGGGTATGACCCTCTCTCTCCCACAAAGTACTGCAACTTGTTTATGACCATCCAGGACTCATTTATTCCCTGTGTCGTGCCCATTTTTGAAGTAAGATAAATCAAGGCTATGAATGCATTAGGCACATCCCATACTGTCCTTTTGAATCAGCCTTTTGCCTGCATTGCTCTGTGTTTGACTAAAACGTTATGCTTTTATTCCCTATAACTACCAACCTCTGTCTTAAATTCCTTTGCTTCACAAATAAACAAGAAATATTTTCTCTTTCCATCTTCTAGTGACAAGGTGAATGCACCTTTGTAGTCATTAATCCACACTGCCTTCACATCTGCACTCAATGAAACTTGGGCAAGAACAGCTCGAGCCACTGTGGTACCAATATCAGGTGCGATTTTTTGGAATAGATCAGTGTAAGTGTTGTCCTCCTCTGACCTGGTGTTTTTGACCCCCATTTTCCAGCAAATGGCTCCCAAACGCAGTATTTGTAATTGGTCTTTCTCAGATATGATGGAGGTGTATCATCTCAGGATGTAAACACAGGGTATTCCACAGATTCCTGCCTGTCCTGGCCTGTCCTGGCAGACAATTTATGAAATCTCTTGAGTCATGGAGGAGGATTTATATACTAGGAAGGTACCTGAAAGAAGTTTGAAAGTATACTTGGCCTTAAGAACACACATCTTTCGAAGGCTGAGGTATAGACAAACCCACTGAAGTGAATCCTTATGGCCCACCAGTGAGGGACACGAATGTGGTCACATGGAGCAGATGCAGGTTTCAAACCACTATCTGTAAGCAGTGCAGTTGAGAGTCCCTTTAGCTGAACCAGAGAAAAGGACAATAATGGGTCAAAACCGGCCAGATACATAAGGGGCAAGTGCTGGAGGGTGTGAAAATATCCCACTCTTATGGCACTCAAAGCTGCTCTGTTAACATGAGGGCTTGCTGCTGTTATTTAAGCAGGATGAACAAGATAAAAAGGGCTTGTTGGTGTTGGATGCTGAGGCAGTGTTTAAGACATCCCTGACTCACAGCTCACAAGCTGGGACTCGTTTTGCAAGTTCAGTCCCTGTTCAGATAGGATCAGGGAATGTCTCTGGGCTGGATTGCGAAGGAAGCAGTCTTGCCAAATATGCTCTGCCCACAGCACCGTCCAGACCCGTCAGATGATATTTCTTCTAATTTTACTAATGTATGCTTGGCCCCAATTCCACGCTACCTGAGGCTACAGCCGTAATAAAAACACAGCACACATGCTATGGGTGGGTGCATGCAGCTGGTGGGAGTTGAGGCACGTGAAAATGAAAAACACAACCCTTTCTTAATTGCAGCAGAGGAATCAAGAAATAATATTCTGCTAAATCCTTTCCTTCTCCCCCTCGCTCTGTGGCACAGCCTCACCCATAGCCCTGTCCATTGCCGGAGAAGATGACAGCAAGGTTCCTCTGTGCAGAGATTGTTCCATACATGAGCAATGTTCTTCAGGCAGAAGTGGGCTTGTATTGCCACACACAGCTTGTGTTCGGGTGTGGCTCCTACACCAGGATCATCCCACGGACCCACCTTGTGGGCTCTGCTGGTGGGTGGGGTGTTGGTGATATAATCCCCACCTGAGGATGAAACCATTAGGCTGCTCTCTTGCCGTGGTCCTGCAGGACTCCCTGGAAAGGAGTGAAGGAACCCTGGGCACACATTTGTCTCCTCTCCATGAACTGCTTCCATGAACCCTTCTGGTGGAGATGGACTGCAGCTCTGGGTTGGGTGAAAATCTCACTCCTCATGGGTTTAGAAAACTTTTTTGAGCCACAAGCCCTCCTGAATATGGCAACTTATTACAACATCACTGCTGTGTCTGTAGAGAAGAAATTAAAACAGAGTCCCATGAAGGCATGGGACTGTTGGGGAAAAGAAAAGCTTGCCCCAGGGCAGGGGCAGAGAGGAACTCCTCGGTGCAGCCCTTTTTTCTGCTCTCAGGATGTAAACACAGGCACCAGAGGGATACTCCATCAGAGGAGCAGAACATGTAGATGTCCTGATACCATCCTCATCACTGGAACCAGCCAGCCATCGCAGCTCTTGACCTCCCTGCCACATCATCCCACTAACATGGATCCCTGATATCATTTGTTAGGGGCTGCCTTGTTCTCTGACAGCTATTCCTACTGGAACCTCTTGCAGCAAGAATCAGCATTGGTTAAAGAAACTCATGGATAGGGAGAACTGAGAATGCAGTTTATGTGCTGGGAAATTCAGGATTTTTATGGACTTGCAGAAGTTTCAAGCTTCTGACATTAACCTGAATCCCTTTTTTCTGAGCTTACAGTGAGCATTGCAGATACCAGGAGTACTTTCAGTCTAAAAATTTGTATTCACCCCACATAGCACAGCCTATTTGTGTTGACTTCCAACAACAGAATTTTATTTACTGGCAGCATTTTTTGTTGGCTGATATTTAGCAGCTCCACCTGCCGATCCCCAACCCTGCAGGATGATATGCAAGTAAAGATGATGCAAGAAAGAGAAAATGGTCACTTCCTTCTTCCACTTCTTCTGATTTATTTCACACACTTGGTGTATTAATGATTTTTTTTTTCAATGGTCTGTGCTGTCTCAGATGCCTTAAAAACACTTGCCCAAGCAATGTCCTGTCACAGCAGAAGACATGAACTTTCCTTGCTCTCTCCAGGGGAACCTCCACCCCTCTCTAGGCAAAACACATGAGATGCTAAGACTTAAAATTTATGGAGCCTGTTTTAAAAGCCAGGATGTCTCCTGGTCTCAAGGGAAGGGAAATGACCCTTGGCTTATTTTGCAGTCACTCCTTTTCAGAGAAGGAAGTGCTAATAAGTGCTCAATTGAGGCACAACAGCTTAGCACAAATGAAGGCCAAAAAGCAGATGCATAATTGCTGTGACTGGGAATAGAGGAGCCAAGAAGGACACGTGAGAACTTTCCCTTGTGAGCGGTGCTCTGCGAGCGACGCACATCATCAGTCACGGTACTGTCTGAGACAGGAGCTACCCAACATCCAGGACTGCCCCAGGGATCCTGCTTCCCCTCCCAAAGCAGCTCACTTGGAGCTGGGGATGGGTCCATGGCTGCAGCACGGGAGAGGAGATAGAATGGAGAGACAGCACTGGGAAAAGGAAATGCCTGAAAAACATCATAGGTAGGAATTCCACAGGGACACAGTCCATCACACACTCTGCAGATACATGAGATCTTGAGCAATTTGAGAACAGCTCTGAAAACCCACCATGCTCACCTAGGAGAAATCTCAGGTGGGATTTCAAAGCACAGCACCCTCAGGCTCTGGGGAGCCCTCCTGGAAGAATATAAGGGCCCTTGCTTCCACTGCACCCAGCACCTTCCCCTCAAGGTGAGCCTTCCCACAGCCTCTCTGGTGGGGACATCTCCTTGGCTCTGACACCTCTGAGTGGCCCACCCTGGATCCCCCTCCACACACCCCAGAAGTGACCATGCTCCAGGCCCCACAGAGCACCAGCAAAACAACATGAACACAGCACATGATGCAGCTGGAGAACAGAAAGGGCCATTATTTTGTCTTACCTGGCTTGGCAGTCACGGACCATCAGATTTCACATGAGTACTGCATCCGGTGACTTGGTCGCACAAAATATCTTGATCCTCTAAAAACTAAAATGTCTCAGTCAGAATCTGGGAATGGAATGAACAGATCCTCAGCAGTGGCAGAAAAGGGTTTGGGTGAGCTGTGCCTCGGTGACATCGCCAGACAACCTGCAACTCACTACCATAGGGGAAGGCAAAATGAATCAAGATTCTTGTTCTCTGGTCTGAGGAAAAAAATGGTTTTGAACCTCAAACGGAGTATTCACTTTGACCTTCAGCAAGTTAGAGTCAAGAGTCAAAAGGGGATGTGGAAACACTGCCATGTACAACTGTTGCACCACTTTTCTTGTTGCACTTCCACTTATTGCTCAAGAATGGCCCACAACCATTTTGGCCAGGACTTGCCAGTGTTTGTGACTAAAGGTTCAGCATGATATTGGCTAACACCCTTATTAGTGATTTTTAATAGGTCCCAGACTATGTGTAAAATGAACATAAGTAATTTCTCAAAGACTTGATGCGCAAAAGCTTGTGAATGCCATTTGAATACCATAAACAGTTTATAAGAAAATCAGTTATGAGGCAGTAAATCTAGGCATCCCAGACAATAAATTCTTTTGTGTTCCTCATTTCTATGGCCTTTTCTTGCTGTTACAAGGTGTCAGAAGGGCATTTTCTGTCAAGGATGTATGCAAACACATATTCCCACCAGATCTGTCAGAGATGATGCTCCTCTCTAATGGCCTCGTCTTGGAACAGGGAAGAAATGGCAGCACCTCTGCCTTTCCCCCAAAAGAAGTTCATGAATCAAGAGAAGGGATTACCATGCTGTATTTAGCATTGGTGCAGTCTCACTTTGAGAACCATGTGCTGTTCTGGGCTCCAAAATTTAAGGAAATTGTTAAGGTACTTGAATGCATCCAGTGGAAGGCAACAAAGCTGGTCAAAGGGCAGGAAGGAATGTCCTGTGAGGAACAGCTGGGGATACAGGGCTTTTCCAGTTTGGAGAAAAGGAGGCTGAGGAGTGAACTCATTGCTCTCTGCAGCTCCCTGAGGAGGGGAAGTGGAGAAAGGTGCTGATCCCTTCTCCTTGGGATCCAGTGATAGGGTGCCTGGGAATGGTCCAAAGCTGCTCCCGAGGAATTTCACTCTTGACATTACGAAATATTTCTTTACTAGGAGGGTGGTCAAACACTGGAACAGGATTCTTTGAGAGATGGTTGATGCCCCCATCTGTCGGTGTTTAAAGAGTCATTTGGACAATGCCCTTAACAACATGCAGTAACTTCTGATCAGCCCTTGGACTTGCTATGGATCATCATAGGTCCATTCCAACTGAAATAGTTCTATTCTATTCTATTCTATTCTATTCTATTCTATTCTATTCTATTCTATTCTATTCCCTTTGGCTTAGCATGTAGCTGCTGGCAAAGGCCTCTGCTTGTCTTCCACACAGGCCACAATGTCTGGCTTTTCTGGGATGTTCAAACTGAGTCCAAAAGAGAGAACTGCTCACTGTGTGTGCTTTGATGGCTCCAACCTGCCAGCTCAGCCGCCTACGCTTGTGCTCTGTCTGGGGGAAATGACACCTGGGCATTTCCAGTAAACCCAGCATCCTTTCACTGGCTGCTGCTGGGAACTCCCCACTGAATCACCCAACCCTCTGCAGACATACACGCATTTCCTTCTGTTTCCTTCTGGAGAAACCAATCTGTGTGCACACTCTGAGAGCATGTGAGGTCTGACAGCAAGGCCTGTCAGCCAGGTATCGACAGGCAGAAGTGTGTTTGAGGAACACTTCAATTTTCAGGTCTGACACTTTTTATTGGGAACTGGAAGTATCCCGAACCTTCAGAGGGAAGTGGTAAATGAGCAAAAAATACACCCTTAGAATGCACCTTCTCCTGCAAGAGCCGTGAGCTTGTATTACTGTCATATTCCGAAGACTGAGCCATGTGTGTGATAACCAACTTGAGGAAAATTTGCAGCTGGCCTTCCTCTCTGTAATGTCCAGAAAGAAGGAGAGCCGGAGTTGGATTCAGAGAGCAGAGTATTCCCCACACCATGCAAGTTTGCCCTGTTGTACATACTCACTTCACTGAAGAGTATTGCCAGTAGCTGGATCAAAGCACATCATGAAGAAAAATATCCTTCCTTGCTGCAACAAAGTGGGAAGGTGAGGCCTCAGTGGACTCCTTACTGCAAGGTTGGGTTTGCCAGGCTTCATGCAGTTTGCTTACGTTGCACTCTCACTAGCAACACTCAAAAGTGTCTCAAAAGTGTTCAGTTCTCTTCCAGGTGGAATCACCCACCCACCATGATTAAGTCACTTCTCAGCCTCCTGTCTGACAAGCAGAGAGCTTCCCCAAAGCTCATTTTCCAGATGGAGCCTGACTTCACTGATCCTCCTTTACACCCTCTGGTGTCTTCATGCCCTCTTGCTGCCCTAGCACAAGCCACTGTGGTAACAGATGTGAGATTGCTTTCCATGATTGCATGTCACTCCACCTTCCACCCCTCTGTGAAAGAGCCAGACATTCCTTGTCACCCTCTGCATAGAAAGCATCTCTAGACATTGTTGGCACCACTTCCTCAAGCAGTCTTCCATCCTGTGGGCAGGCCCGGGGTATGTTTGAGATGGAGAGCTTGCAGCCATGCCAGGCTTCCCAGGTAGTGTGTGCCAGAGCATATGTAGTTTAAGTGAACAGAAATGTAAAGAACAGGCTGACTATCCCTCCCCCTTGCCAGCCAAGTTCTGCACATGTTCCTCAGTAAAATTCCCAAACGAGGTCAAGGCATTTAACTCGCTATCATCATAGAGTTCTCCCACCAGGCCGAAGGGTTTCCAGACAGATGACAAACACTCCATCTAAGCAATGAGGATCCCCAAAATCCACCACTGCAGCACAGCTGCTTTGGACTGGAACACTGCAGGTCTCTCAAGCCAGGAGTGTTACACAACCATTGCCTAGAAAGGAGGAAATCAACAAAACTTCTCTAGTTTAAATCACAGCAGAAAATTAAGCAAATTAAAAGTGGGCTTGGCCAATGATGTTCAGACTCCGACAGCTGGAAACAGAGGGTCCTGGTCCACAAGCCACCAGGAAATTAGAAGTAGCTTTCTATTTGGAAGGTTGGAGGCCAGTAACACCATTGGCCCCTACCAGCACTGAATTAGTCCTAGGTTGACCCCTCCTGACAGCATTTCCTGCAACATCTGGATATTCTTTGGCTGTCTCTGCCAAGTTACAGCTTGTTCCAAGCCTACTGAGTTCATGAGACCTGAAAACACACATCTGCCTGGGAGCTGGCAGCATCAAAAGAAAGAACTGTACTCAGACCTTGGTTATCCCTTTGCCAGCAGTCAGGTGGGCACAGAGTGGGCACAGGCTGCCAGGGATGGTTTGGACTGCACTGGCAACAGTAGCCCTACTGTTGGCCATGGCAGGGTGCCTCTGAGGTGGCCAGGTCCTGTCCTCATCCCTGACAACTCTTCCCAGGGCGGTGACACACAGAGAGCAGCCTGGATCCAGTCAAGCTCCAACAGGATCCACTCTCAGGGAGGGATTTGTGCTCCTGTGCTGACTGTGCAGGATGGTGAGTCATGCACCTGGGGGGCAGCTGAGTGAACAGGGCTCCCCCCTGGACAGATGTGCCTCTGTTTGTCCAGCACATTCCCTACAGTGCCTTGGGCCAAGCTTGCCCACAGGCACCAGCTCCAGATGGATTTTCCCTGTCTCTTGTGCAAACTCCCACCCAAGCGGAGTGCTTACCGATGGAGTCAGTTACAATTTTGGTGCCCTCCGCAAACCACAGGGCATCTGCACCGTAACAAAACATCAGATCTGGTTTGAGAAAATACCATCCTGTGTCAGAGGATACAGGGATGATAAGGACACGAGCAAATGCCTGATTGCAGTGGGTGACGATGGCTGGCAGAGCCGATTGGGGTGTCCATGCTGGTGGTGGCACAGTGGGTGACAGGCATGGCAGGTTTCCACAGTGGCACAGCTGCCTGAGCTGGGCTGAATTTTTGAATAAGAAAGCAAAGCCCTGGTTTAGTGTTTTTGTGCATGTGGAGGGCGTGCTGTGGAGCCAGAGTGTCTGGGATAGCTGTGGCCAGAGGAAGCTGCTGCGGCCGCTCGCGGAGGAGGAAGTCAGAGAGCGCTGGGTTCTGCTGGAGAGCAGGGGAGGTGACAGGGGGAGTTGGAGAAGGGAGTCCAGCCTAGGGCACGGAAGGAAGAGGCTTGGAAAGTGCACTGCTGGCGAGGACGTGAAGGAGAGGGCCGGGAAAGGAGCTTGTCCCTACAGACGGCTTTGTGAGATGTGGGAGAAAGGGCTGAGGTTTCAGGATGGACGGACTGGAAGGAGGAGGAAGACACAGCTGGGTGAGGTGGAGAATTGCTTCCAAGTGGAAAATAGTCCAGGAAATAGTGGCTGGAACTGGAGGGTAAAACCTAAGTGGACTAGGAGATATGGAAAAATCACTAGTGACCAGAAGTCATCATTCAGAACTGCTGAATTGTGTGTGGAATGAGAAGCATCCTGATGAATAAAAGCTAAGATGAACAAAACCCAAAACTTTTCCCTCAGGTATCTGTAGCAAACATACAATCAATCTTACCTTGTAGATGCATAGCTTCATTTCACCATCATCTTTGTTTTGCTCAGTTAAAACCCTTAAGCTTTACCTGGCACCATTTAAATCTGATGAAAAGGAGCAGAAAAGCAGGGAATGGGCATATGTTTTTTTCTGGAAAATCCCCAGGTGCCTGTACACAAGCAGAGAGCAGACCAAAGTCATGCAGTCAGGAGCAGGCTGGAAACATCCAGCAGTGTGAGGCACATCACCAGCATGTGCTGCAGGCATCTCTTCCACTGCATGGAGAAGCCAAAACAGCAAATATTGGTGTGCACAGCCCTAAGGGCAATGGCAACCAGCCATGGGGCAGTGCCAGGGCAGGATTTCTAGGCAGCTGGGGCAGGAGAAGTGATCTGCTATGTCACAGCCACACAGGACAACTCCCCATAAAGGAGTCAGATAATGGTGCTCTCTGGCTATGAGTTTTACCATCCAGTTCTGCTAAACCAGACCCAAGTGTGCATGTCCAGAGCAGAGTGACAAAGCTGGGGAAGAGTCCGGAGCACAAGGCCTTTGAGAAACAGCTGTGAAAGCTGGGGGTGTTTAGCCTGGAGAAAAGAAGGTTCAGGTGGCACCTTATCCCTCTCTTCAACTCCCTGAGAAGACATAGCAAGGTGGGGGTCACCTCTTTTCCAGGGTAAAAAGTGATGGACAGGAGGAAACAGCCTTGAGTTGTGCATGGATTGGATGTCAGGAAAAATTTCTCTACTGAAGGGTTGATCAGGCACATGAAGAGGCTGTCCAGGGAAATGGCTGAGTTACCTTCCCTGGAGGTGTTTAAAAGATGTGTAGATGTGGCACTCAGTGACATGGTTTACTGGCAGACTTGGCAGTGTTGGGTGATCATCTTAGAGGTCTTTTGCAACCTTAACAATCCTATGATTCTAAGTGCTTCCAGCCCAGCCCAGCCCAACCCAGCCCAGGATTAAAAACTGTGTTTGTTGTTGTGTCCTAACACCTATATCCCTTTGAATGTGCCCTGGAGATGTCCTAATCAACTACTGGTTGAGTAAACTCCTTACCCAAGGGCAGTGCAGGATTTAGCAACAGCCTACGGCGCAGCTGGCAGCAGCCAGTAGTGCTCTCCAGTCCATGGCAGTCCCTTGGTTTATGCTGCTTGGTCCCTGGCACTCACTGCCACCAAAGGGTTTGCAGAAATCCAGAGGGGAGATGGCTGATGACAGAGCTCAGCAGTGTCTGGATGATCTGCAGAAATGCTGTGTTGGGCTCAGGCTGGCTGGAGTTCAGCAGAGATGTGTGAGTGAAAGAAGCATGTCTTGCTGATGTGGCTTGTAACTCCTGGGCTGTGGGCTGAGTTTCTCGTGTTGGCATTTGATGTGTACCTAGTGAGGTTTAAAAACAAGTAACTCCAAGAACAAACAAAGAGGCAGAGCCGAGCTGCCTGGAGTTGCCTGTCTCGTGACTGGAGACTCCAGAGTCCAATAAAACACAAGATGCAGCTGTGGCAGGGCTGTTACAACATCTGTAGACACCCTCTGTGCCAGCTGTGGTTGAGGTCCTTTTGCTGCTTTTCCCTGCGAGCTAATGAGGTTTCTCTCTCCTTAAAGCAGAGACAAGAATTCACAGAAATAATGGGAGTGCAGCATATCTGAGTGTCCTCCCCTTCTGCCAAGTGTTTGTTGCAAGCAGCCAAAATGATCAAAAGTTGACCTGGAGGGGAAAAGAATGATACAGACACGTTTGCAAATCCTGACTAAAGAAACTGCATGAAGCAAAGCTACAAAATTGTAATGTCTTTTTAGCTAAGTAGAGTTTTAGTAAGGAGTGGCATGTATTGTGGCTAGCACATACAGAATTTGGATGTATTAAATATTTCTAAAATTATATGGCACTCTGTTGTGTGTTATTAAAGGTCTATTTGGGGTTTTTACCTGCAACAGCCATAACAATTAAGTCTGTATAATTTCTGCTAGACCATCCTGCAAGGTCAGAACTGTGGTCTGTGCTTCAGCAAAGAGAAGAGCTGAGGTTCATAAAGAACAACTTGCCAGGGTGGAAAATATGTAGCACCTGCATTCTCCCATCACACATGGGAAAACAGACACTGGTTTTCTCCACCAGCATTTTTCCTGGTCTGCAATATCTGTACTGAATACTGTCAGCCTGTGGAAGCAGGTAACAATGTCACAGGCACTGAAGTAATTTCTAATAGCAATGGAAAGTGTCCAAAAATGGCTCCCTGCAAACGCGATCTAAGTTCACCATTTCTGCTCCTGCTGAGCAACACTTTAGGCAGTTCTGGATGTGTTCCTGATTTTTAAATGTGACTTGAAGAATGGTAATGTTAATTACAAGTACCAAGAGCTTTGCAGGTTCTGCTGATTTGGATGGAAAAGCAAAGTATATCCTGTCTTGTTCCATGATTCAGCCCTGTAATTGGTAGCTTCAGTTCTGATGGCAAAAATCACCATGGTAGTAGAGATGCAGAAATAGTAAGCTGTTGTTCAGATTCCCAGCCTGATCTTTGCTGTCCAAGTTGTAAATCTGAAACTTGTACAAAATAAAAGCTGTATCATCTTTCTTAGCAGACAGGGAATTTATAGAGCACAATATACAATTACCCTACAACATATATTCCTTTCTTTAGTGAGTCCGTCACTACAACTTTGCATAAAATATGGAAAATCTAGTGTAAACATATTAAACATTTGTCATAGAAAAATATTGGCAACTATATATGCATATATGTATATGTGCACATATGTGTGTATATATATATATATGCCCATATAGATACATACATACCTAAAAGCACATATATGTTTTTTCATAAGTTGGTAATTTCTCACTGCAAGAACCTTCTGGTAGTCCTTGATACAGATGTTTACCTGCTAAAAATATATATATCTACATGATGTTTAGGTAATGGTTCTTATCAGCTCTGCCTGCCTGTGGCTGCATCCGCCCAAATATTGCTGAGCTTTTACCACCTGCCTGAATAGCTGAAAATAAAGATCCTAATGAAGAAAAGTCAACTGGGCCTGCTTGGTCTCAGGCACCTTTCTTCCAGCTTTCAACCTGAAATCAGCTTTCTACAAGGCAGAGAGGAAAACCCAGTGCAAAGTTGGTAAAGGATGAGGAATGGGCTCAATACAGAGACCCAAAGAGAGATAAAGGTGGGGCTTGTATTTCATCTTCAGGCATGAGGTAAGAGCATGGCCATGAAATACCTCAAATAGAGATATTGTCAAAATCTGAACCTTTGTTTTCTCTTACAACAGCCTTTGCTGAGAGAACCTGACAGAAAGGTCTAAAAGTGAAACTGATGCTGAGCATATCCAAAAAGGGCTTTTTATATCTACAGACTCAATGCACACGATGGACAGTGAGCACCTACATGCGTTGGACAGCTGTAGATATAAAAATGTTGTCAGATTTTGCACAGGTGCAATGGAGAACCAAAGAAATGAGCAGGAAGTTGCACGAAAAGCCTGTTTGGTTTCACTCAAAGAAGACTACACAGACAATTGGTAAGTAAGTGCATTTCCAGGGCAATGGCATATTCCTGCAGAGGTTTGGAGCCAGGAGGGACTGAGGGTGATGTAACCCCACCAGCTCAGATCAGGAAGCTGCACTGGTCCAGTGCATCCAGTTTCTGGATGCAGAAACAAGCAGCATGCTTGGCTTGATCTGCATCTACGCTTACCAGTTGTGTGTTACCAGTGAGAGTGTTTATTCACTGGAACAAACTGGGCAGGGAGCTGCTGGCATCTGCCTCTTTGGTCTGGCTGGAAGCTTTGCTGCAGCCTCAACATAAAGTTATAGGGCTCAGCTCAGGGCTCGCTGGAAGAAACACTGTGACCTGCAGCATTCAGGAGGTTGGCCTAGGTGACCTGAGTGTCCCCTTTGGCCTTAGGCTCTATGAATACTCCTGCAAGACCAACTGCCTTAATCCCTTACCAGAGAGGTGAGGGGATACTGATCTTGTCTCGTAAGACTTTCCATCTCTATTATGGCACACAGTCTTAAGCAGCTCACGTTCACCCATATGGCCGAGCACATACTTTGCATTTGTCTTCTGCTCTGGTGTTAATGATCCCACCAGACACATTCACAAATTCACCCAGCATATGCAGTCCTTTTGGAATTGTGCATCGGGTAAGAGACACCAGCTTCCAGGAGCTGAGCATGGGGAGCTTGTATTGACTCATTCCAGCAATTTATGGAGAACAAAAGGAATAGGTGAATTCCCTTCTTCCTCTCAAAGTTTCCTGCCACTGACACAAGTGTTTCTTCAAACAAAGGATTTTCCCCCTCCTCAGATGTCCTCAGTCACTGAATTTGTAGTATCTGATAACACACATTTCCATAGCAACAAATAGTGATGACCCAAACACAGGATTATGTGACTTCACTCAGAGTTGAGCAGAATATTAACAAGGATACTGATAGCTAATACTTTCCATTCTGTGGCACCTCCCTGCAGAGGATTTCAGGGAGCTTTACGCACATCGTCCCCAGTTTGCAGATGGAGAAATGAAGAGAAGTAAGTGATCTATTCTAAGACCAAGAAAAGGAGGGAGGGGGAGAGGGAGGAGAAGAGTCACAAAGACCAGGTCTTCTGGACTTCAAGCAGCAATGGAGCTGTCAAGATCCTGCTCTGCCCCATTCCCGAGAGCTGTTTTCTTTGGGATAGCACATCCACCTGGCTGCTTGCCATCCTGTCTCTCTGTTCCCTCAGAGAGTTCTCTGTGGTAAAATGGCATCAGTAGGTCCAGCTGCCTTCTGTTATCATTCAGTGGGCTGGTGTTACCCCTCCCTAACAATCCCCAAAAGCTTGGAGGTTTCCTTCACTCAAAGCAATTTACTTCAGGTGATGGGAAGGGAGAGGCAATTTGCAAACACAGGGTGCCTCAGACCAGAAATACATGAAATACAGCTCCAGGAGTTTAAACTTCAGCAAAGGGACATTAAAGAAGCAACTGGATGAGCAAGCACCATGAAATGCTCTGCTGGAGTCAAGGGAGGAGGGAGAGATCCCACTGTCTGAACTTGCACAACACATTGTGGAAAACAACCTGTATCTCACTGACGGCGAGTTGAAAAGACAGTTGCACCTTCAGAAACTCAGGGAGTCTTTTAATTTCAAAAGAAATTTAATGAAAATGATAAAAGGAAGCACATCCCTATCTCTCCTCCCTCAGATAATTGGGTGTAAATACCAGCTTCTTTTCATGCATCAAACCTTTTATCTGTAATTAGAATTGGCTTCATCCAGATCCACCGGTATCCCATGCTAAGAGAGTTCTGGTGGTGGAATAAAGTGCCATGTGATTATTTATTTACCGTTGCAATACATGTCAGAACAACTTCGAGAGATTTGTCTGGGTTTGGAAATAGAGCTCTGAAAGGCTGCTCTAGCTGAAGCCCAAGAAGAGATCCCTTGGCACTTCTCTCTGATGCCGTGCTGCCATGGTTGTCTCTCTCTGTTCAGAAAACAGGGGGAATTCATTCAACAAAGTACTTGGGCATGAGTTTACCTCCAAGTATTGTAGAAAGTATCTTTAGAAACCAGGGGAAGTTAACCACATGCTTGAACCAGGCTAGAAAAACCTGAGGGGTTTTCTTTTGGTTTGCTGTGAGTTTCAGAAAACCAAGAAAACTTTAAAAAAATGGACCAAATAAAAGAGTTTTTTCAGTCCTAGTTATCTGTTTCACCTGGGACTACTTGAAGACTTCTTTTACTGGAAAATACAAGGATAATTAGGGACCAGAGCTGAAAAGGGTTTTGGATGTGTGGGTAGGATAGGGAATCAGGGACTGGATGCTACCTGTACGCCACAGCCTAGTGAGTAGGATGCCCACCTACTACATGGGAATCCCCTTTTGCTGTGCTGGGAGAATCACATGAACCGTGGTTCTTCCTTCCATCCCTTTGGGCGAGTGCCCAAGCACTTATTTTGCAGAGCACGAGTTGCATGGAGCCTGTTTTTCACGGTCCCTCTCAGAAGGTTGTAGCTTGCAAGGAAGTTGTCAGATATCCATGTGATGTGACCTTGACCCTGCAGCAAATAAATGGTTTCTTAATATTAGTAGTGTTGAGCCAGGTAAAATGGGAGAAGGAGTTTTCAGACCTGCAAGTATGTTATATATTATGAGAGCACAGAAGAAAATGTTCTGTACTCAGTCTGCAGCCTCTCACCCCCAATAAGCCTCCCATCACCTTTTTTACCTCCCATTTGAGAAGAGTTTGATTTTTTTTAAAAAAAAGGACTTTGTGACTCTCAGGGCCTTTTAGAGGGAACTAATAATACTCTGTGACAGAAGACCTGCCTGGGTTTAGGGTGGAATTTCTGCGTGGCAAACCTTGCCGAGGATTTGAGGCAACCCCGTATCCAGTTGCTGTCCTGGTTCATGAAATGCTATGTATAACACAAAAAGGTGCAGAGTAAACCAGACGAGTGTTAAAGCTCTAAGCGAGCTCATAAATTAACATCCACTATGAAAGAAAATACGTGTGTGTTACTGCACAGTTATTACACATCTCTGCTGGAGAACAGCTGCAAAATCCCTGAGCAGCTACTGGAGCCCCAGGCTACACTGCACAGCTCAGAGAGATTTTAGCTATGGCTCATGTACCCTCTAGGGAGACAGATTGGGCTTTGGAAAAAACGTGAAACCGAACCAAACCCACAGAAAACCAGCCTTACTCTGGGCTTTCTGCATGTGACATGAGCAGTCAGCCTGTCAAAGGAGAATTCCTTTAGGTTATAACTCCAAAACACATTTTCTTGTGGCTTATTCTAAAGAAGAGACATTTTCTTTTTTTGAATATCATAGGGTGCTGATGATAGAATTTGCAGAACACTGTGATACTGATGGCAAGTAAATTTGTCTTTTGTCCCTGTGGCTGGAACAAAGTGGACACAAAGTGCTGTGTCCAACAAGATCCTGTCACACTTATACCTGGATGCTAAATTGTCTCCAAATATTCAAGTGAATTCAGGGAGAGAAGCATTTTGCATGGCAATCCTTTTCCTGTCACTTTCATGGTACCTATCACCTGACACGCTCTTCGTCCTAGTGCTACACTAAAAAAATTCTGGAAAGGGGATTTTGTATCCATCAATGAGTTACCTAAAAACTGCAGAGCAAAGCAGAGCATCTTCCAAATAAATTCAAGCCAGTAGTTAGAAGTGACTTGGAAGACAAAGTGTATTAGGTTATGGCAAAAGCAAGCTGCAGTGCATCCTGCTGAAGTCCAGAGGGATCATCACAGCCTGAGCTGATTGCAATGGCCTTGAGAACACTCACCACCACCAGAAGATGTGTTACAAGCAGGAAGCCTTTCTGGAAACTTGACTGCATCTCTGTGTCCTCTGATACATCCAGGTAAGTGGACCAAAGAAGCCATCTGAATTCCTGGACAGATGTCACCCACATCCCCATGAGCTCCACTGTGGGCTCACAGCAGTCCCTGCACATTAGGACTCTCTTGGCAGACCTGTCGCTCATTGTTTTCTTCAAGTAAAAAGCAGGATATGACAGGCTGAATTTTGCCCTGAATTCTGTGGATAGGATGATTCAGAGACTGGGATATTTCAGGGGCAAGAGAGATCAGTGCTTGCTGGGCAAAGGAAGGTCTTTGCAGCAAGGAAGCCGATGCAATTAGCCCTTGCCTTTAGGGAGCTGATGGAGTCTGTGCTCAGCTGTGGTGGCAGCCAGAGACTTCTCTTCCTCACCATGTCACTGCAGACATTGCTTCAGTTAATTTGGTGAAGAAACACTCCAGGGGAAGTGACTTTGATGTTTCCTGCAGGAAAGTATATATAGACCAGCCAGTGCCTCGTGCTTTACAGGCATGGCCCGGTCAGGGTGGATTTTGCACTCAAACACACAAGAGTTGTAGCACAATGGACCTGTGTGGGAGGGAGGGAAGGGCCAGATGCCTTCCTTCCCCACCCTGCCCCAGTAGTGGCATGCACATATCTTGCTTCTCCTTCGTAAAGAGCATGGCCATTTCCAGCTGTGAGCAGCACTTCCCAATGGCTCAGCTCCAGGCTGACTACCATGCACCAGGCTGCATTTCTACCACTTATATTACGTAGAATGTTCCTTGTTACAAGCTGTTTTGGGGGGTTTTGTGTGTGTGTGTTTATTTGGGTTTTTTTTATGAGATGGAAGAAAAAACTTTGGACCACATAGACCATCTGCAGAGAAAGTGCTTAATTCTTTGCAAGTTGCCTAAGCCCTTAAGAAAAACTTAGAAGGAGGAGACTACGAAAAGAGGCAGACAATGGAATGAAAAGAAGGTGTTTCCAAATGAAACAAAGAAAATTCAAAATCTCGTTTGACCTTTTCATCATAATCTTCAACTTCCCATATCCACCTTGTACACTGCATCCCTACACAGAATGTGTTTGCATTCAGCTGAGCTAAAACTCCTGGTAAATTCCACCTGTTTGCATGAATAGAACCCATTTCTCCAAAACTCCATTTGTGGGTTTGTTGAATGGACTGGTTTGCACAGACACCCCATCCAGCTCTAACACTGTAGTCAGCAGGAAGCTACAGGTAATTTTTTCTCTCCTAAAGTGATTATTAAAGCCTTTTCCCACCAAATCCTCCTGGGAGTAGAGACTATGGAAAGGCTCAAACATGGGCTGAGCTGTAATATCACTATTACTCAGTGGGAAGGCTTGTCCCCAAGGTAACTCGCTCTGGAAAAGTTTGTTTGCCATAAAAGTAAACACTGCTATAGTAACCTGCCCTGTGCAGAACGGCCCATGCCAGCAAATCTAATAATTCCTTGCATTCACAGAAGTAACTGCAGGGCAGATGCACCCAAACTGCCTTTAAATGACTCACTTTTGAGCAGCACATTGCTCAGTGCATGCTCTTGTTCAAGGCTTAGCCCACTGTCTACAGTGCTTGCCTGAACTCTGCCCCAAACAATCCCAGCTGCTCCTCTCCCAGCTCCCCATCTGGATGGTTTATCTCTTTCTCGTGTTTCCCACTATTTCCTGACCTAGCAGGCAATGAATCCCAGTTTCATCCTTTGGAGCTTCAGACCAAGGCTCTTTATTTTTCTTGCCTTGTGGTCAGTGTCAGTCTCACTGGCTACGCCAGGGCTCTCCTTCTGACTTGCTTTGCCTCTTTGTCTCTTTCTGCCACTTTACTGCCTGCTCCATCTGCCTGAACCGAGCACCCACCATCTCCTCAGCCTCTAGAAAGGGCATCTTTGCCCAGTCAGGACTAACATCCTCCAGCCCACTCTGCCAAGAGTTCCCTGCCTCTCTGCCCATGCCACATCAGTCCTCTCCTCACACAGTTCTTGGGAGTCCTTGCAGCAGGGTGTTGGAGAGTTCAGACATCTTCATGAAGTCACTGTCAGATCACAACACAAGAAATTATTGAGGGCTATCTGGGTACAAGTCCTGGCCTGGGAAGTAAGAGCGTCATAATCCCAGAGGATAGCAATATTCCAGAAACATGTGTCTCTGCCATACTCTTTTCTTTTCACAGGTACCACAACCAGTGAATCAAGGCCAAGAGTGAGATTTCTGGGTAAGATGGATCTGATGACTGGATTGGTGGAACCTTTCTCATGTTTTGATGAATTTGTCTGCCACATCTTCTATTCCAGAGCGAGCTCTCAACCCCCTGCACTCACATCAGTTGTCCACTGTGTCCAGCTGAAAAGAGATGGAACAGACTAAGCAGGTTCAACCACTGGGAAAGGTTGAGGCTGCCATAGGTCAGGAGGACATCAGCTTGCCCAGACCTCTCCTTGGTGGGCTCATCCTGCTGTCCCAAGCACCAGTGACAATACAGAGCTTGTGCTGTCCAAGCTGCTGTTCCTGTCCTCGTGTTCTCCTGGTTTAGGAGGTCACTGGCATTTCCTCTTCCACTGGTCTCTCCAACTGCCACAAATTCCCACAGCATCAGCTCAGAGGGACTGAGATCTTTTAGACTCTCTCCTTCTGATTCCAGAACCACCTTTGCTGTACTTTAGGCATCTATAAAAAGAAGCAGATGAGCTCTGGGGAAAGCTGTAGTGTTTGTGAACATACTCGGTGGGAGACACTTTACTTTTACTGACCATCTTACACAGGTCTGTATGGTTTTTAAGACATCCCTCCACACATTTCTATAAACACAGTCCTCAGCCATTCAAATCAGGAGCCATGGAGAGGCAACCAATTCCCTCCCTACCTCATGCACACAAAAAGTATCACTACATTGGGACACCTCATAAATAAAACATTTGTCAGAAATTTTCTTTGCATCAAACACAGTAAACAAATGCATTCAGTCCTGCTTCAGTGAGGAGAAATTTGTGCCAAGCCGTGCTGCAGGAAATCATGTTTATACCTGCACAGAAATTGCTCAAGATCATTATGTCCTTGCGAAACTATTACTTCTGTCCCCTCCCTCTCTCCTTCAGCCCCACCACAGCCAGGGATAACCAAGGCTCTTTGGGAACAGAATTGAAACTACACAAGTGCAGCCTACCTGGATGCCACTGGTCTGTTTACTCAGTGACTCAGAGCACTCTTCTCATTCCTCCTTCTTCCCAGCTCTTCTTTGTCTCCTCTCATTTTTTTCCTCGTGCCCAGATTGCAGTGGGAGCCCCTTCTTCCTCAGAAAGCCTGGAGAACACTCCAGGAGCAGAACCTGGCCTTTGGGAGAAGGCAGGGAGCTGCACTCCACTCCCACCTAGCAGCTGTGATCCTGCCATGAGCAGCCATCATGAGGAGCGTATGGAAAGGGTTGAAGAAAACACCAAGTTCAGCAGTTGACCATCTTATAAAGTATCAGCACAGAAATCCTGTCCAAACCATTTAGGTTTTGGTGTACTAACCTACAGCAGCCTGAAGCAGGACCACAGCTGGACCCAGTTCAAAAGCTCAGAATTTCAGTGACCGATAACAGTGCCTGGGAAGAGATGAAGATGGATGTGAGCGAGAGAGAAATCTGACTTCTCTCTCTCATTTACTAGGAAGGACAGCAGCCTTAATTTGTTTTCTGACTTAGTTTGGGTTTTTTTTTGTTTGTTTTTGTTTTGGTTTATTTTTGTCCTGATCTGAATTTGGCCATCCACAGTAGAGTATGAGTGAGACTGAGCATCATCGTTTCTTCTCTGTGTGATGTGTTGCTGAATAACTGCTTTGCAACAAAACTTTTCAGAGTAGAGACATCACAAGTCTTTCTTTGTACCAAGAAGACACTCGTTCATGTGCACAGGAGAGCTGGAGCCCAGCCAAACCTTTGGGAGGTTCAGCAAATCAGGTGATTTGTCCCTGGGAGGAGGACACTTTGCTCAAGAGGGGCAGGTGACCAAATACTGAAGAGTCCGTGAAAATGAAGAGGATGCTTCCATTATTATTTGGAAGGGAGCAGTGATGATAATCACTTCCTCTGTTCTCTTCATGGCAGAGAGCAAACATTCATCACCAATTTATCACTTGCAGAGAAACAGAGGCCAGTGTGACATGAGAGGACATCACCTTTCCTGGACTGCCTGTGGGAACAGTGTGAGCTGTCACACACCTCTTTAGGCTGAAACCACTTCATACTCCAGCTGCTGAACCCTTGCTGTGTTTAGTAGCCCCAGTTGCAATAGTTGTGTAATTAAGTTGATCCATAGAATATGTGTAAGTAACACAGCTGAGTAAATGAAAAATACAGCTCACAGGCAGCCTGGGCTGAGTCTGTGAGGGAGGCTTCTGAAACAGCTGCTCCTCAGATGGGGAACAGGTAAACAGTGCATCACTGTACACATCCCCTTTTACTGAACTCAGAACCGAGTCAAAATCAATGCCTGATAAAGGCCCAGAAAGCCTTCTGATCATTTACACAGGTCATGCAATTTCACTTCGCAGTTCCTGAATCTGCCCTCATAACTTTTTACTGATTTAAAACAGGTCTTTCAAAAATTATCTGATCATGATTTACCAAATTCAAGCTTTAGGGAGTCTGTTGCACCTGTTGGCAATGCCCTACAATGAGAGTTTGCCTTCTCTGATCAAGACAAAAGCTATACCTAACTTAGAAGCAGGATTTGTTTGCAGGGAGCTGCTGACCATCAGGTATGTATTTTGCTCTCTAATAATTTAATATTTTAGGGAGCCCTGGTGGTGTAGTGGTTAGCATCCAGGCATAGCAATTGCCGGGGCCCGGGTTCGATTCCCGGCTAGGCTGCTCCCCGGGCAGGCAGTGCTCGTTAGCCCTGCAAGGGGGCAATCTGCCTACGTCCTGAGGAGGACCTCAGCTGCCACTGTCCAGAATCGCTTTGGCCCGGCAGATTGAACCTCGGGATTAAAGGGTGGGCTCAGATCTGCGCGCTCTGTGTCTCACCTAAAAAATCCAGTGCGCAGGCTGGAAGGTCTGAAAGGAAAAGAGACCTTCCCCGGATCTTCGTACGCGAAGGCTGGCCAGCAAAAAAAAAAAATTTAATATTTTAGAATTGAGCTAGGCAGAGAAATATGAGTGGAAATAAGACTAATTGTTTCTATTAAAAACAATTAGAAGATTTGTAAAATTGAGCAGAAAAGTTGTTGAAATATCCTATTCCACCTTTTGAGAATAAAGTAATTTTCAATTTCCACCATAGAACAGGTTCTCATTTTAATATCCTACTGTAATATGGATCATAATGTAAGAAAGTAGTTATAAAATATAATGCAAAATGGAAACATTGAAAAATAAAAATTAATCGGATCAAAAGATTGAATTTAAATCAAACTAACTCATGTTTGTTTGTGTTCTTTTTCCCAAAGGTTTCCCTTACAGCAATTTTGAAGTTTTAGGTTCTCAGTCCCACCCTGAACAAACTCTGGGAATCTTCCTGAGGCAGAACATCAACATTCAGTAGGACCTTTCCAGATTTGTGTTGCTGACCCAGGTCACATTACCAGGAGACACAGCATGGCTGTATCAGACACAGAGATCCTGCCATTAGTGTACACACAGCTACATCTGGGGTCTCTGCCAACACAGCCATTCCAGCACAGCCTCTGAAGGAGGAACTCAGCTTCCATCACTGCTTATCCTGTCTGTTCCTGTTTAGCTTCATATCTCCACACTGGCTCAAAAATGTGCATTTATCTAAAATAAAGTTGGAGCTTGGGATCTCACTTGGCTCATGAAATTTGGCCCTACCCACTTTTATTTGGTTTGATTTTTTATGTACACAAATACATGCATATAAATACATGTGCATTCACACATACACAGAAACATACATTGTTAAAGACAGAATACAGGGTTTTTTTAATGTTTTCCAGGTGGTTTTCAGGCCCAACAGCTGAAACTCTTTTTTTTTCTTTCTAAAGTACTAAGAGGATAAATAACACCATTTAAAAAATAAACTTCCTCAAAATTGTCCTTTCTGTTCTGAAAGACCATCTTGTTCTTTAGGTGATTTATGATATCAATCTGTAACTCTGCGTGTATTGTTCAGAGTGTTCAGCAAACAAGACGTGAGTGTTTGAAATACTTCAGGGCAGGAAGACGCACAGAACATTAAAGCAGCCTCCCAGTTCTAGTACAGGCACTTGAAATTCAGTGTCTTCTTTCCTGTTAATACATCTCATGCTGTCATTGCCTCTTCATTGCTGCACAAACGAGCATTGACAGGCCAGCTAAGCTAGGCATTTGCTGTGCAGAGACCAAAACCAGCTTAAAAGCTGAGTACATTCCCAGTTTTTAAAGTGTTAGGCCATTGTCCAGCTGGGCCAAAATTGTCTGATTCTTTTTTTTTTTGAGTGAATGCTTACCTGACAACCAGGCAAAATTTCAGTGTGGGAACGTGAGCAGAGTAAAATGCAGGAGCATGATGAATGTTAGGAAATTGGTGTACCATGACCATGGAAACCACCATTTGGTGGCAGGGCTGGGGCAGACCTTTCCCTGGCCAGTTAAATCCCAGGGGTTCCCACCAGAGAGAACAACACACACCTGCTGCCTAAGGAAACCAATTTCTGTTTCAAGGGGCTGGGATGGGAAAGTCTCCAGAGGGAAGAGCAAAGTTAACGTTAAAAGATGTGAGCCCTAAGAGTATTATGGGAATCCTGAAGGACACAGCCTGAGGGTTTCTGGGCAAGAGGGGAGACCAAACCCATCCCCCTGCAAGACCAGCTATGTTAGGGAGAAAGGAAGACAGTGGGGAGGACAGGGAAGAAAGAGAGGAGTTGAAAGAAGATTTGGTAACTTGGTTAGAGAAACAAGGAATAATTTAGACTGGGAGGCACCTCTGGGACAACTCAGTCCAACTTTGAGTTGGACCGAGATCAATTTGCTCAGAGACTTGTTCAGTCCAGCCCTCAACATCTCTGAGGATGGGAAATCCCACAGCCTCTCTGGGTGACTTGAGCTATATTTGACCACTCTCATGGTAAAAAATCTTTTGGCCTTATGTCTAACTGGAATTTTCCATGTTTCAACTTGTGGCATTAGAGGGCACATCCCTGCTAGTACCTCTTGTTTATGAATTTGTGTAATCCCTGGCTCTGCTGGCACTCCTTGTCTTCACAGCCTTCTAAAGCAACAAACACCCCAAGCTGAGTACCAGCTGTGCAAGAAAGGCTAATCCTGGTGGTCTAAGCCAAGAATGACCTTGGGGTGGTGGCAGGAAGATGGACAACAGAGAGTTCCCTCTTCATACACCTTCTTCCTCTGTTAAGACCCATTTTTCCATCACAACCTCTTTTCTAGGTTGGGGTTCTGAGACCAACACTTCCACAAGCATTTGATTTTCCTGAAGAATATTGCAAAGGTTATTAATTTCATCAGTGACTGATTTGCATAAATTTGTTCAGCCAGCACTACAATATCTCTTTCTGGCCAAGTCTGAATGAGTTACACACCTAATACACTATATACCTCACAAATGTTATATGTGTATTACCTACGTGCACATGTACTCACACATACATTCATCACCTCGATACATCCTTTCATGTCAGGTATGTGAATTATTTTGTTTATAAGAAACAAAGTTCCCTCCCTGTGCCAGGATTAAGGAGACCTGCGTTCCTTTCCTGCCTCTCCTTGGGATCCCATGTGATCTGGCCAAGTCATTTCATGTCTCTGCCTCTGCCTCCCGTCTGGAGAGCAGGGGCAGAGCTTGAGAAGAAACCGCGCAGGTCACTCTCCTCGGAGCTGCATCCCGGAGATGCTGAGCGGGAAGAGCAGGGATGTGTCATTCTCTGCAGAACAATGGCAATTCTGACATTCCTAATGCCATGGCAATATGAATATTCAAAATAGCAGGGCCTTTGTTAGAGATCCTGATTAATCCGTGATTAATATCACTGTCATTTCCTTAGAATAACATGTGCTATGCTCTTATCCGGAGAAAAGGGAAAGAGAGAGGGGGGAAAGATAGTGCCTGAGTGTACTGCTACATGGACTTCAGTCGTGTCAGACAAAGCCTGGAGATGCGATTGTGAGCAAACACTGTTCCCAAACTGGCCCTATTCCTGTGACATTTACGCTGCTCAGGTTCATGTTCTTAACACTCAGCTACAGGAACCCTCCCTGATTCCCAAGTGCCGCTGGTGTAAAGTGTCAAACCCACCAAACTCCAGGATGACAATTAGACACTGCAGCTATTTTCATCTTTCTCTTGTGGACACGCCGTGCCCCTCGGCTGATCCAGCTTGGCAAAACTCTCCTCTGAGCCACAGAGCACACAGAAGATCCACATTACACCTTGTCATAAAATTGGTCCCTAATTAAGTTGTTTCAAGAAGAAGGCATTTTTGAGGGACGTACATTTCTTCGTGGAAAATTAAGTTATTAAGCACAGTATTTGAGATGTTTCTATTTCACTGGAACATCTGAAGATAACTTTAACATCAAAGTGACCATATCACATAATTGCACTCAAGCTGCTGGCCACAGTACATCTCCAGAACACCTTCTCACCCCATTATGTGGCTCAGACAGAAGAATTTTGCCCTCAAATTCTTGTTATGCACACATATAGTGCATATTTTCCTACTAGAGAAAGCTTAACTGTACAAGTCCTCTGCAATGAATTACTTCTCTAGGATTTAACTACAAAGGCCCATTTGGAAACCATAAATGCAGCATCGACCCCAAAGGACAAATCCTGCACTTTCATCAAGGCAAGACATAGAAACTACATAGCTATGTCAAAACATGGGCCAGAGCACTAGCAACATCTCTTCAGAAGGGGTCTACATTTGACAGTCAGAAATGTCTACTTCAACCAAGGAGCTAAGAAAAGAGTCTAGCTCAGTATCTGAAATAATCAAATGGGGTGAAAATTTCATTCATACTTAAGCTCTGTAAATTAAGATGGATATGAAAATGTGTGTTTCTAAGAGGACACTTAAGCAAAGATAAGTAGTTAAGTGCTCACAGCTTTGCTTGTGTCAGTGTTATCTGTAGATACTCTTTTTCCATAACACTCTGAGTGACTTTTTAATATATAGATAATACACTCCTTAAATGCAGCCTATATACATGCACTGTGAATGGCTCTACTATTAATAATTTAAATTCTGCCATTTAATAAAAATAATGTTCCTTTCAGGATTCTTCTTTCTGGTTTTGTTTGATGAAGGCTCTGAATAGAATACATGCTGAATGGAGTATTTCAGCAATGGCTTTTCCATCACTGCTGCACTAGACTGCTCTGTCTGCTGAGAAAGGTGGTGGCTCTGTTTTGGTAGCAGGAAGGGAAGTTTCTTGCCAGAAGTCTGACACTTGCAATTCTTAGAAAGGTCAGAGACGGGGACTAAATTCTAAACAGATGCAGACTTTGCTTCCCTGTTAAAAACAGCCAGATCCTTCTAGGTTCTCCAGGCCAGGAATGTCCTGGGGTCTGAGGGAAATTCTGATATCCTGGTTGCTCAGGTTTTTCTTCATGAGGAATCACTATCAGCAATGGCCAAAGTTAAACTCCCTGTTTTCACTCCCAGTTCACTCTTTTTCCATCTTCCTCTACCACTCTTGGCAAAATCTTCATCTACCCCATTCTTAGTGCTCTCTTGACTGTGTTTCCTTAAATTTTACTGTATGATCCCAACTCTGCCACTCACTTTTCTGTAAACTCATCCTTCAAGCCAATCCCTGCTCCAGGTTTTCACATCCTCCATGATCACCAGCTCATAGCATTCACTGTTTTCTCCTTACCTGATGCTAGTTGAATGGCTCTTGAAAACATGGGCTAAACAAACATATATATATATATATATATATATATATATTTGTATCGTGCTCAAATAATCTTAAGTATTGCAGCAACAAAACCAACAGTAGAAATTCCTTTTTTCTTCATTTAATCACGGTGCTTCTAGCATCTGAAAAGTTGAAGAAGATCTGCAAGTAAGAACTGTATAAAGATGAATATATAGAGAGATGTTTACCAGCTCAAGGAATTTACAAAGTACAGAGGGAGGGAAATGCACACTGCTGTGATGGGAAATTGAGAAATGGGAGAAACACAGGCACTTATCAAGGTCATGCAGGAAGCTCGTGGCAGAACATGGTATAGACTGCACAATACTGAGGCACCAGCCCAGGCCTCTGCCAAGCAACTATCTAGCTTTTTAAAATATTCATGGAAGAAAGACAGGCTTGTGCAATGCTCCACAAATAAGACAGAACAAATGACAAGTCATTACCCTGTAGCAGGGCAGACTGCAGAAACTGAATTTGAGGGGTTATTATCTGCTGGTAGAAGGTTGTAGATATTGCCAAATGCTAATTTAAATTTCTTTCTCATTTACAGTGCTTAGGAAAAGTGAGTAGTTTTATTCTCAGCCTTAAGCACTGCAGCAAATTCTGTCCAGTGGAGTTAAACTGGCCATGTTAGCAATCCAGAATTTATATGTCACTGGTTTATCAGATTTCCAGAGACATATGAAGTCTCTTTCTCCTGCCAGTAAAACCAGATGCAGAAGTATCCTTGTGTGTTTATTTAGCACAGGACTGTTAATGGCTGGGAGTAGCACACACTGGGGTGTGGCTTCCATGTCTTGCACAGAGAACTCAGCGTTAAGAGACCAGAATTAAAACAGACTGAAGCAGAAGTGCAACCGACTGACCTTGGCGCCAGCAGAGTGGGAAAAACATTATGAAAATCTGGACTCAGCAGCCAGGTCAAGGCTGATTTTTATCCCTTGAAATTCAAAGGTACTTAATACAAAGCATGAAAATAAGTAAATTCTTTGCTTTCCGTTTCCTTAAGGAAACAAACTTTTAGGCTGCAGGCAGTCCTTTTCATCTCGACTTGAAGGGAAGAAAGAAAATGCTGGGTTGGTCTTTTCAGTGAAGAATTTTTGCATAACTTCATTAAGACAAACAAGATGGCATTATAGATTAAAGTAAAGACTTCTGTTAAGCAGGAGGTTAAACAAGTCTTTAAACATAGCTCCTGCTTCATGTGCTGATCCTGATTTCATGACAGTTTGGAGGAACAGTCTTTTCCTCTGGTTCTATTTGGCTCAGCTTGAGTCTGAGCATCCCTAGCTGAAAACAAGTCTGGCACCTGCAGCACTAACTTTGGGCAAAAAGGGAGGGAGTGTTGCTCCAAGATGCCTTCGGTGGGAAAATTATGGTGTCAGTGGAGTTACCTCCTCTCTCACCCTCACAAAGCTCTTCATCAACAAAAGGCAAAGCACCCTGAGCCATCCTGCAGCACACACTCCAGGGAGCACAGAGGACCAAAGCACCTGCAACAGGAGGGGAGTTGTTATCCCACTCACAGCACTTTGCATTTTGCTCTGCTCCAGTGTTAGGACATGCCCAGGAAAGTCTTCAGCTGGGAGAAATGGTGTGGTTGTTCCAAACACAACTGCACAACAGTTCCAGCCTTGCTGAGAATTCAGACTGGGGTCAAAGTAAAGGTGAGGGCTGAAAAAATAGTTCCAGAGAAGGGTTAAGGCAGGAGAGCACCTGGCCCACCAAGGACAGCTCTGGGTTAAAAAACCCAAACCCAAAAAAACTCCTATGCACAGAAAATGCTCGTGTCCAACCAAGGCAGCATCCTTACCAGTGTTAAAGTCACATTTAAAGCAATAAACTCCTCACTCTGCCTCTGAAGAAGCAGCAGTAGAAATCTCTGATAAATAGGAAGGGAGGAGAAGAGCATTTTACATTCTCATGGTTCCTTGGCTCGCTCCAGCACTGTTTGATTAACTGGGAGCAAGATTTATGTGCTATAAAGTGCTCTGGGGAGGTTGCTGATGCCAAAGCTCTGCACCTGGGTTTTGAAAGCCTCTCTAAAGTGAAGAGAATATCTGTATATTTTCATCTAGGAAAAGAAAGCCCCCCTGAAAACCAAAAGTAACTACTGCTTTTTGGCAGAACAGCAGAGTGCAATTTCACCTAGGAGGGAGATTTGCAAAGATACCAACAACCACTAAATGGCTTGGTCCCACAGAAATTTGATGTGAGTATTTCATGGCCATTTACCCCTGGGGAGAGGTGTCCCCTTACCCCTTAGTAGTTTGGATTCTTCCATACAAGGAAGATTAAAGAAATACGCCATTAAATTATTTCAGGATTGTTATTGTTTTTCAACTTTAAATTATTCTACCCAGTATAATCCCATGGAAACTTGCTTCAGAAGACAAAGGAGCTCAGTCTTTTAATGGTTAGTGGAGTCACATTGTTGTGTGACATCTGCCTTTAATATGATTACTTGGGAATGAGCATGCCAGAAGGACGAGCAGTGCAACCAGGGATGTTATCGGCCTCTCAACAGACTTGGAAGTTGATTTTCATCAACTATTGTTTAAAACTATTGTGCTGAGCGTTGAAATTGGCCTGTTTTGCAAATAATTATGCTGTGCGGATGATGTTTTCAACCTCTTTTAGAAACCATCAACAGTCTGCAATATCTGGGTGTCGTGCAGGCTTTGTCTGGAAATGGCATCCAGCCTTCAGCAAGCTCTGACTGGGTGGAAGCTGTTCAAGGGAACGTGTTAACACGAATTTCCGCCAAGCAAGGTTTCTCTCAGAAATGTGCTGCTGTTTATCACCAGTTGATGCCACATGTGGTCAGAGCCCTCCTTTAATTTGATTCTTGTTTCAGGGTTGGGCGTTGTGAACTGGGACAAACTTTACAGCCTGCAAGAGCTGCGGTGGCTCCAGACTATCCAGGAATAGGATGGGAGAAGAGAGTAAGTGTCTGCACTTCAACAAAGGTGGAGAAATAGCAGAAGCAAAACAGCCTTAAGGAGGGAAAGCTGAGGCAAACTGGATGCTCAGAGACCAAGATTTGTCAGAGGTCAGTGGCCTTGGGCAGAGAGAGGGAAAGGGGGAGATGATACTTTATATGGAAAAGATGCAGCCCAAGGAATTTCTTTGCTCTCATGCCTCCAGACCAGTGTTCAGTGGTGCAACCTTCGGGGCTCATGCCTGGATGTCCATGGAGCACAGCTGCCTGCTCCCAGGGAGGACAGGGCTCTCAGTCTCATCCTTGTGCACTATGGGAAGGAGGGTGACAGCCGAGAATATGGTGGCTGAGTGGCAAAATACTGGGAGAGGAAGAGGGTTTGGGGTGTGAAGGGATGCCTTGAAGGTCTTTGAAATTGAGGTGGGAAAAAAATGCTTTTTCAAAATCGTTTGGGGTCTCACTTCTGGCTCACACTGAGGAATCTGCAGTGTTGGAGGCAGTCCCTGCATCGTTACAAGAAAACCTGAATAGCATCTAGCAGCACTTTTATCTTCTAGCCCTTTTGTGGCAAGGTGCTGCCATTACTTGCTGCTGATCCCTCAGACGGTGCCCTCTGCACCTCCCACCTCTGTACTCACGCCAAGCCCTTCAACCACACAAGGTACAAGAACAAAATTTGCATTTAGTCTTTGAAGCAAAAACAGTATCTCCAGGGCTTCACGTGGATTCGGTCATTAGAGCTCTCCTGTTGGACAGGAGCTCCCTGAAGGAATGCAAGGAAGTAAGCACTGTTTTGTCTTTGAAAGAAGTCGAGAGCCATGGATTTATCTCCCATTTGATCCTTCCAATTATGGAACCTGGTTCAAATCTAGAGAGGACTCGAGAAGAAGAGAAGCTATGGTTGTGCATACAATTTGAAGACACTCTCAGTTCAAATTAAGTGGTATTTGACTCTGACAAAAGGCTGGTCTGCAGGCACCCACACTGCCTGGCTTGTTTCTGGGTGTCCAGGCTCCCTGGTGTTCATGTGAAGTGCATGAATTCTCCAAAAATCAGGCACTTCCTGGCACTTACATGTGCTGGATGCCTTGTACTTGCTGCTCACTGCACAGAGCTCCCTGCTAGATGATGCTGATGCCATTGGAAAAGGCTGCAGCTGTCTCCAGCCTTGTGGTAACTTCAGGTGTCATCTGAAAGCTTTTCCTGGCGTGCTGGAGGAGAAAGGCTAACCAGGTTTACCTGCATTGTCTCCAGACCTTTGCAAGCTTCCCCTCATAGGAGCAGAGCTGATTTGGCAGCAGAATCACAAGTGCTGGTAGACCTTGTGGAAGAAATCAGTCTTGCTAGCACAGGAATCTGCTTTGTTTTCTTTCCAAAACAGTGCAGATCAGCTGTCCTCTTTCTGAGGCTGAAGAAAGGCTGACTTTTAAAATCTCTTATGGTGCTGTAGGTATACCTCAAGACCAGGTCTACAGATAAATGGTCCATCTCATTTTGAAATGCAAAATAGCTAACTGTACGTGCAGAAGGACTTTTCCAGCATAATGAGAAACCAACTGATAAGTTGGGTGAAACAATCCAACAGTATCCCACAACCATGAAGTGTGAGGGGTTAAATGAGCTTTAAGAGGATATCTGATCTGGAAAAGAGATATTTCAGATGGTGAGCTGATGGAGGCAGTAACACAGTCTGGGCCTGTGACAATCCTGTTAACATGCTAGCTATAAAATTGCACCCACATCCGTACGTACACACATTTATGCATATGTAAGTATATTAATCTCCTAATTGGCCTATAAATGAGATGTTGGTACTATCTAAAATTGAGACATAGCGCACAGTGAGGAGTGCAAGGATTTTATCTGTGGGCTTATTTGTAAAATGCTGACATTTAATTTCAAAGCACTTCTAATTTTTTGTAATCTAGATGCCCAGGTGGGGACAAACTGTGGTGCTGCTGCTGCTGGAGCTCCAGCAGCACAGATCAGCAGAGGACCCAACCCATGCAGAACAGCATGAACATCTTCCTCCTGTTTCCTTGTGAAAACTGGTGTGATTCCTCTCGCTGATGAAGTGGCAAACCTGTCTTCCAGAATTCCAGCTGGCATGGTATAAGTCTGTACACTATTCTCCATTGATGGTAATTTATGGAACTTTAACAAGAGGGGATTTAACTTGTGCTAAAGAGCTTGATTTCTTGAACCTCAGATCGAATCTCCATGTATGCAGAGAAGTCCAGCTATAAATAATTCCTGTCCTGTTGTATAAACTATTCTAAGTAGCAAATATCATCTGTTAACCTTATTTGCAATTGGTACATGCAGCTAAAGGAAACAAATGAACTGCTGCTGAATTAATTTGCAGCCCATCCAGAAACTTTTTTGCACTTTGTCTGGAAAGTTTCCAGGCAGCAGAGCAGCTGGCATGCAAAAAGTGGGTGGCTTCGTAGGAAAGGCGGTTGGTTGGGGTTTTTTTTTTAATACAATTTGTTTACAAAAATATCCATCTTTGGCCAGATTTAGTTCTGCCAACCTGCCTGGAGTAGTCCATTTTGAAGAGAGTGTGTTGGTTCAGACAGGCCTTTGTCTGCCATTGATGGGACAAGCTATAAGCCAGTGAGAAGACACAGCCCCTTCCTCCCAAAAATCCCCTTATGGTGAGAAAACCTCCTGGTGGTGTCCACCTCTCTGCCACCCTTTTTAGATGGGACTAAAGCACCTCCTCTAAACAAAGCACTGAGGTTTTTCATGATCCCTGGGCAGGCAGGAAGACAGTGTGATTGTTTTGGGGGTTGCTGGTGCCTGAAGGTGAAGGAGCTCCCAGTGTGTGCCTCTCCCTTGGGTTAGCAGGCAGATCTCTGCTGGGCTGCAAGCAGTTCCTGTCTAGGGGAGAACTTTATAAATAATCTCTCTTTTCTAGGAACGTGCCCAATTTCTTATGTCAGTTGCCCCACTGTGTTTGCAGTGAGAGAAAAACAACAAAAAGGATTTTCTAAAACACTCCTCAAGAAAAAAAACACTTCTCCCAGAAATGCAGCTACAAAAATTCTCCTTTGTTTCTTTGCACAAGTTTTTTTTTTTTTGCTGTTGCATGTCTAGGTCAGGCCTCCCATGGCGTGTGCTGCAGGATGTGCAGGATGTGGCCTGGAGCCCTTCTGCTTCCATGGCTCTGAGCTCACTCTTGTTCCAGCAGTAATAACAACACTGCTAATAAGGATAATGACTGCAGAGCTGGAAGAGTATATCTGATGTTTTCATAGGTGATGTAACTTTTCTTGATATGGAGATGCCTCTTAAACCCCTTCAGCTATACTTTTTATTACACTCCATTTTCTTTTATCTTTTTTTTTTTTCTCTACATACACTCTTGATTCTGGTATAAAACAGCTGATGCACTCAAGGACAGACAAGTTTCCACAAGCAATTAAATTTTGGGTGCAGACATTGGTGTCCTATAAATGACATTTCTTTTGAGGAACGGAGGAAACACAATAGAAAAGAAACTATTTTAACTTTAAAAACAACAACAATAAAAACTTGAAGTAATTTCCTAGAAGAGAAAATAATTAAGAGCCAAATCACTGCTTCAATTACAATACGAAACCTTCATCAGTACTGAAAAATCTAACAAAATGTCTTGAAAACCCAGAGAGGCTAAGGAGACCCTCAGCTGTGTGGGGATGAAGGTGGCACCAGAGGGCAGATGACACACTTGGTGTGCCAAAGGACACCGTGGTGTTACTATTGAGGCTGTTTGGAAAAGTTTTAAGCCAAAGGGTGGTGACAGTTACTGTGTCTGGAGCAGCTCCGCTAACTTCATCTCAAAATGCTGCTCCAGACTTTGTCATGCTTGTGGAGGTGGGAGTTTGGTCTGTTTTCCTTGCAGGAGTCACCCTGCAGGTGTGCCTTTCCCTTCCCTGCAGCAGCACGTCCTGCACCGCTGGAACGCTTCGCCCGCTGCCGCTACTGAGGTGAGGGGAAAATTGCACTTGTGATTAATGCCTGAAGTTTTTATGGATGTTCATAAGACATCACTTTCTGTGACCACAGGAATTCAAAGCTTAGTCAAGATATTAGATCTAAAATGTTTTCACTGAGGTATTTTGCTTTCGAAAACAGAAACAAAGCAAAATCCTTATTCTTTCATCTGCAGAAAGAAATATGCTCCTGATGAGCTACTGGAGGGTGTAACAGAGAGCAGGATCCCTTCCCATTCCAACCCAGGGGCAATGCTGAAGTCACTGCTCTGGGGTGGCTCCATTTCATCCTGGGATGGAGAGCCAGTTTGGAGCTGCAGCCTGCCAGGATGTCCACTGGGAAGGCTGCCCTTGGGTACACACCTCTGAGCCTTCTTGGGACCTACCATGGAGCTTTCCAGAGCTCCCAGGGGATGGCACCCTCTGCTTGGCTCCATTGTTAGTGCTTGCAGGAAGCACGCGAGACAGCGTGGGCAGCGTGGGCTGGCATAGGAGGGAAGGCATGGCCACCATGATCAAGGCTGGAAGGTGCCCCAGCACGCTGGGCCTGGGCATGCTGCAGGGCTGGAGCCCACTGGGAGCCATGGGACTGGCTGGGAAAACCCATGGGAAGTGCTACAACATCACCCCAGGACGGACCAAAGCATCCCCATATTCAGCCCCCTCCTCTCCTTGGAGGGGGACATCCAACAGCTTCACGTGGTGCTGTGCCCACCTACCAAAGCCTGACTTTTTGCCCAGCTCAGCCAGGGCAGGGCAACAATTACAAGCCAAGAAGAGGAAGCCCATGTCCCTGCCTTCTGGGGGGGCCCTGCGGCCCATGCCACCCCTCAGCCACGCGTGTGTGAGCATTGCTTGGATTTCACCCAGAGCAGCCAAACCTGTGCCCTGAGGGAGCCCATTCCTCCTGCACCGTGCGCTCCAGCCAGCTGAGCAACCCTTTAGGAATCAGGCACTGGGATGTGGGCAGAGCTGCTGGGCACGCGCCGCAGCCCCACCAGCACCGTGGTGTGCAGGGCCCCTCCCCGTCACCCAGAAGCCACTGGAGAGTGTATTCCTGCCGGAGCCAAGAGCAAATACCAGAGGCGTGAATCCTGCCCTAACAGCTCATGGTTTGCAGAGCTAAATTAAAATGATAAAGTGGCTGCAAGGCCGGGCAGGCTCGCTGGCACAGGGCTGGAGGCAGCGGCGGGGCCATCGGCTCTGCTGGGTTCTCACCACGGAGGTGTTCGAGCCAGGGAAGGGCTGCCTGTGCCCACTCCTCTGCTGCTCCTGGTGTTTTGGGAAGGAGCTCATCTCCCAGGACAGAGAGAGACTCACCTGGTGCTCAGGTCCCACCCTTGCCCGGAGCTTGGCTGAGCAGCTCTGGTGGGTTTAGTCCTGTTTCTGCACAGACACTCAAACACACCCATTTGGAAGACCCACTGTGGTCTGCACCAAGGGACACTATGGCCATTTTTCTCTTCACCTTGCCTTTTGATGTTGAAGGTTCAGGCTGCTCTTGTGAAGGGCAAAGCATTTGAGGGATTTGCCCTTTTCCAACCCCCACCACTGCACTGACTGGAGGGATTCAGCTCATCCTCCCTTGGTTTAGGAAAGCTTCGAGATTCATGTCTTCCCTTTAACCTAACCCAACTTCTACCCATGCAGAGGTCCCACCCTTACACACTGTGTCTCTGGTCCACCAGGATAGACCCTCTAACCTCCCTTGGCTTCCACAACCAGACGCTGTAAAGACTGATGGTTTTCCTACACCCCAGCTTAAACTGTTAAATTGCTGCATGGACAGATATTTTTGTCCACACAAAATTTCCTCAAAGTAGTCCCAAGGATAAGAAACCTTTTACAGATCTGGTTGTACCTCACCACCAGTGCTGCTCTTCCATCTTTCCCACAAGAGCTCCCCTTCCCTCTTGCCATCCACACCCATTTTTGGGTTTAGGCAATCAGGAATAAATGCCATAGGAAGCATGTTCATGGAGTTGGAATATCCCCATGATCCCTGAGCAACTTCTCTCTTTGCTGCCTCTCTGTAGGAATAAATGCTATTGAAATGCAAGTGGTTTTCAAAGGACCTGGATTCTTACTCATTTTGTATTGAGATCCTTTGCTGTTCTTAGAAATTTTCTGCCTTTCCAACAGCCAGCAAGATGTCACAGAAACCACAAAATCCTGAGATACACATATTTATGTTTTCTGGAGCTTTCTGGCTTTTACAGTGCCCTGAGACATTCTTCTTGCTCTTCCTCCTCAGGGGTATAGCTGAGCACCTTCAAGGGCAAATATTCCAATTATAGACAAACTAGGGAGCCCTCAGAGGCAGGTGTTAACATTCAGCTTACAGCTTCAGCTTTCCAGTGCCTCTTTCAAGGTTTCAAGGTTTCCTTTTCAGGTTTCCAAATGCAATCCCCTCTGCTTCCCTTTCTGTCCACAGGTCTCTCTGTTCTCTGAGTTCACATCACTGTCGCCTCCTGGTAAAATGGGAAACATCTGAACGACACCTCTGCAATAGGAGAGCAGGGATGGAGACATGATGGGTGTGTGGAGCACCCCGAGTTCCTGGGCAAACATGAGTGGTCACCCCAAAACCTACCACCAGGTGAACTAAGGGTAGGGTTGCAAACCTGGTGGCTGAGGGGAGCAGCCAAGGGACTCACTCTTCATCCCCATTCGGCTGTCCTCCTTGTTGGAGGACTTCCCTGCATCACCCACCTCTGCTCTGCCACAGATGAGTTGGAGTACCATGGATATATCACTTATACCCATGGGACAGCAATAGGATCTGTATCAAGCACTCTTGCAACGAGTGTCCCATCCTATCCTGTCCTATCCTAAACTACCATTTTTCAGTGGAAGGAGAGAGAAAATAAAAATGGTGTCAAAGACAACCAACCTTTTTTATGGACCATGGAACCTTGAGGATTAGTTCCTCTGTACTAATTAATCCTGTAAATAGGTGCCAGGTAAAATCTCCTATCATTCATTGGTAATATTCTGTTCTGCCATATTTTTCAGTTAACTTTTTCCATCTCCAGGGATAGCACTGTCAGAACTGAATGGACAAAAGACCTGACAGGGAATGGGGCATCAGGAGAAACAAGTCCCAGTTTTAATGCTGCAACCTCAGGCAAATCACTTATCTGCCCCACTGTTTATGCTTCCACACTTTGTGTGTCTTGTCTGTCCAGACTACAGGTGCTTTGGGACAGACATAATCTCCCAAAATTTGCTTGCAACAATTCCCCTGGGAAGGCAAAGAAAAACATAATAAGTGCTTAGTGCACCATAAAATTATTTAGTAAATAACTGGCAGTTGTGAGTCACTGCTCTGTTAACTCCATGTCTGGTTCTTGGTGAGTGTTTTTATACACAACTAAGAGACATAATGACCTACACCCCATCTTCAAAAGGAGGAACCAAAGGGTCTTGACTCACATGGCATTTAAAATGCAATGGCTGAGGCAGGCAGATGTCCTGACTCTCTGAATGGGAAACATGAAGAGGACAGCTGGGAGCAGGCCCTGACTTCAGCTGTCCCACTGTGTAGTGGCAACCACAAGTCCTGAGCTCCCATTACCTCAATCTTTTTAGCCCCTTCTGAAAACAGCTCCGTTTCTTGACACTTAAGACCCTACTGGTCTTTTGGCACTAAAATGTCTGTTTATTTGGTTATTTTTTCTGGCTTCTGAGCAGTATTTTATCTTCTTTATGGTGTTATTTCATGATATAAAAAGGTTTGCTGAGGAACAGCTATGAATGAACTTCGGTCTGCAGAGCACTTGAGACCCACCCAGCTACAGGGACAGCTTCATCTGTGGTCATCTTGTGAGTGATGTGTCCCACTGCCCCTTCCCTTCTTCACCTGTTGTTCGACTTCATTCAGACTTTGTGATAGCTTGGTAAAAAATATCGGGTAGTCCTGGCAAACGCACATCACAGGAAGTGAGGTTTTTTTACCCAAGAGCCGTTTCTATATCTGATAATGTTGGTGGGTCTTAAGCTCATGCTCTCAGGTCTCTTCTACTGGGTGTTTCAGCAGTGCAATAGAACTGCTGCCAGGTGAGATGGTAGCAGGAGCTAGGATAAAGTGGGTTTGTCTTGGTGAACACGAAGATCTGTTAAGTGTGGCAGCTGGGTCAGCCAGATGTTTCACCAGGTTCAGAGGATGGTTTGAAGAGGTGAGATGTGGAACCAGCATGTCCTTTCTCTCATCAAAGAGATTTGCATGTATTCCCACAGATAAGGGAGCAATCTTAAGCATTTTCATGTGATAATCTTGTCTGACCAGTTTAGCCAACCTCCAGATATTGTGTCCTGTATTGAAATGAGAATATCTGTGCAATGGTGACAGCAGGAGGAGAAATTAGAAATAGGAAATACCCAGAAACATATGTTACAGTCAAAAAATGGGGGGTATTTAGATGTGGGCTGTGCCCAGGACAAAGCAAGTGCTTCCTAGATCAGACCCAGTCCTTATCCTCCACCTATCCATGCCATCAAAGCAGCATCATAACCCAACTGGCAGGGCTCTGCTTCTATCTTGTCCCCCTGTAATAACTCTTTGCAGACAAAACTAGAGGTTCCAGGCCATCGAGTGCATTTTATTCTGGCAAAAATGACAGGGCTGTTCATCCTGGGTCCCAGTGCATTCCTCCTGCCACTTCTCCTTAAAAGGCATCACCCACCTGGCCCAATTACGAACATGAACTCAGCAGCCTCACACTCACCCTTGCATAGCAACTGCTGGATAGTGACAGATTTTCAGGGAATTGGTGGTTATCCGATACATAGTTGAGCAGCCACGTCCAAGGCTATAATTGATCCTTGCTCTCTTTTCTCTGCCACAAGCCCACCTGCTAACAGCAGCTCTTTCCATCAGGTTGTCCTCTAAAAAAACCAAGGGATTAATCTTGTGGTGTAGCTCAAATTACACAGGAGTTATTTGGCAGAATAATATCTGTGCACTGAGCTAAAGAACCAACCTGGGAGTAAAAAAATCAAAGAGGGCTGTTCTCTTAACATTTAAAACCTAGAGAGATGGTGTAATAGGCAACACAGAGGGCAGATTTGCATTTTTATTTTCATTTTGAAGGGGTTCTCTTGTGCTGCGACATGTGCTCCAGGCTAATGCTGCTTTACCTTAAACTGCTCCCCTCGGGTGAATTCTAACAGCTAACAGCTCTCATGTTATTCCAGCTGTAGGCAAAATGTGTGGCACTGTGCTTTTTATTTGAAAAAGAAAGTCACACTGGTGCAAATAAATGAGACTGAAATTACTGATGCTGCGGATTATTTGCAGCTTGGGAAGTACATGAGGTTGAAAAAATACCTCATTTATGGGCAGGTCACTATGGAGGTTAAGACCTGAAATGGAGTCATTAGCCATGTTCTATAGCTATGTTTGGTAATGTTTCTTAAATTATTCTTTCTACAGAGATAAAATCACTGCTTTCTTTTCTCCCTTTTCTGGTTTTATGATTGCAGAATACATTAACATATATTCATTTTTTTGCACTTTTATAGTTGCCTTCACATGTTTATGAACACAAGTGAATTTAGCACAGAGGCACTTGGACACAGACAATGATTCCCCATCTTAAAGGTGAGGAAAAAGACCTGGGGGTAAATAGCAGGGAAGTAGAAAGTGGCTGGAGGCAGCTGAGAATGCCAAGGAGGATCCAACATGCTTCACAAAACAGCCACCTGGATCTTCTGGGCATCAGCACATGGCCCTGAACTCGGACATCGGCACAAGGGAGATTCCTTAGGGGAGAAAGGATCACAGAAGCACGGGCTGAGAGTTGTAATCACTGCTTGATGGCCAGTTCTGCCAAACACTGACATCAGGACAGCACAATGAGGGGGAAAATCCCCACTGGCCATGTGGCACCTCGTGCCTCTGTCTCCTCTTGTGCAGAATCCCTCTTTTCACAGGTCTCTCTGAGCATCTCAGGGAATTCTCACAAGGGGAACAAGCCTGCAATAACAGTGACCTATCTACATCACAAGGATAGTGCCTTTAGAAGAAGAAAGTGCTTCTTTCTGACAGCCCTACTGACAAATTCACTGACAAAAGAGCTGTTTGTTGGACAGGAGGTTGCAAACATTAAAGCCTGACCTCAGCCATGATTACATGGGACACTGCTGCAGTTGATGTCACCTCTGTTCACAGAAATTGGGAGGTAAATTAAACCTCTGTTTGCAGAAGGGGCTGTGCATTCATATGCCCCTATAAGCCAGAGACATATCGATTTTCCAGCTGGGGTAATTTCCAGTTTAATGAATTACTACTAAAATGAGAAAAAATAAGGTTTCTCCCACACATTGCAAATGCACACAAATGCTGGGGGCTCAGCTGGCCAGCCAGAATCTGTGAGATGCTGTTAAACAGAGCAGTTCTCCAGTTACATGGGGACAGTTCTCCCAAATTTTTGAGAATTATTGCAAGTCAGATCTTCTCAGGACAAAGCAGAAATGTGCATGGCCTGATACCCCAGACTGAGCGCCTTATCAAACCATCCACAGTTCACACCTCCCTGAAATGGGACATGAAAAGAGCTGTGCACAGAAGCCCTCGGAAGGTGCAGAGTGACTGGACAGGCTTTAGGCAGCATGGCATCCCCATGGCATCAAAATCCATATAATAGCATTTAATAGCATTTATTCTTTAGCCATCATTTGTGAATTATCTGGGGTTTTATTTAACATGCCCTTGTTTTTCCCTTCCCCCCACCCCCAAGTTTATGAAGTAATTTATGCATGTGTGGAGAGATTGACATTTAATAGGATGTTGGAAAAATGAAATTAAAAATTTCAGGAAGGAAAATCAGCTGGAAAATTACATTTGATCTTTTAATTGAGACAAATAGGGAGAAATGAAGAGATGTCAAGGGATGATGTGGGGCTGACAGGGAAGTGGAGATAAAGGCACTTAAATATCACACAAAGTTCTACAGATTTGTTTTACTTTGAAAAAAAGAAAATACTGGAACTTTCTTCAAGTTTTAGATAATTTTCTGATAAATGTAGCACCTCGTTTGGCTTTACTGTTTTTTGTAGACAATGCACCAGGCCTCCAGATAAAATGTGTTTCTGATCCATGTGTTGGGTTCCCCTGTTGTCATTGCAACATCTGTCACATCACAGAACACATCTGCTCCCTGGTCAATGACAAATCTGCTCATAGCTGCTAGAAGATTGTTCTTGCTTAAAACATTCTGTCACTTTTCATAAAGTATTCAGCTACATGCTGGGGAGGTTTAGAGAAATAATGTCTATAATTTTACTAAATCTGGTTTGTACTTTTCTGCTTAAAAGTACAAACCCTAAATTTGGAATATACCTGAAAAGTTTTGGATTTTCCTAAATATAGCATTTCTTAAAAGAAAAAAATCTCCTTTTCTGACAAGTGGAGAAATTTGATTTTCTGCTTTTTTTTTCCTTTCAAGTTACAGCACTTCTTTGGTTTTATTCTTCCTTTTGTCCTTGTAAGCCCAGTATTATGCAGTTATTGGAGAGTCACAGATGACATGGCTCGTCACCCTCTGTCTCAGATTTAGATGTCCAGTGAAAGCTAAGCTCAGCCTTTTGCCCCTTCCTAGAGAGTGTGGGATAAACTGCCAGCTGGGTCTCCCTCTGCCCACTGTAAAATGAGCCCAGAAGATCAGCCCAAGTGAGTACCTGACTCCCAAATGGCTGAAATTGCATCAGATGATTTGCACCCAGAGTGACTGGGAGAGAAACGAGACACGGGGAAACAGATTATTTCAAGAAAGCTGAAAAGAAAATGCAGATTATCACAAAATCTATGTGACATTGAGTGACAAGTGAGGAACAAAGGGGCTTGGAATGAAGAGTAAAAGGGGAAAGATAAGGCAGACAATTGCAATTTCAAGCATTTTAATAGATCAATATCAGTAGCTTAAATTATTGATATCTTTCAATAAAAATTTATGATTTCCCACAAGTCTACCTTCATAGTTTTACGATTTGTTTCTAGTTTTTCCCAATCTTTGGTACATGTTGCAAAATAAATGAAACCCCTGCACCTACCAAAATAGATTGTGGCATCACTAACAGCTTCCTCTGTCTTTCTTTGCTTCTCCTTTCCAGCTTCAGCTGTTGTCATCTGGCTTCACACACACTCTGTGCTGCTTTCCCTGCTTCCAGATGGCCAGAGAGAAGACAGTCAGCCAACACAGTGCAGGCACTACAGGGCAGCCCCAGCAGCCTGTAGCAGAGACAATCTATTTTTCCCTTTCTGGGATCACCCTGTTGTGTGTTTCCTGACCATGCAGGGCACGGTGTAGTTGATATATGGGTCCTTTTACAAGTGATTATGTAGGTAAGCCTATCCAGCTGCTTGTTCCTGCAGCACAGAGCATGGCCCTGTGTGCTTCCATCTTCCCAGAGCTTCTCTCCAGGGCACACAGTGCACAGCCTCCATTTTAACCATTCTTACTGGTGACAGGAAGGCCTCAGCAAGACTTTCAGCTGGAATAATTAGTAAAAAATATTCATGTTGGAGGGTCATCCCACAGGGCCCAGTGGAGACCTGGTCCCAAATACTGTGGAGCATGGATACAGTCAATTTGGTGCTTGTGCCTCCTCACTCTCACAGCCAAGAATTTCTTCCTAATATCCAGTCTAAACCTGGCTTCTGTCAACTTGAAGCCATCACCCTATCACAATACATCCTTGTAAAAATTCCCTCTCCAGCCTTCTTGGAGCCCTCTTTAGGCACTGGAAGGTTGCTGTCGTTGTAACCACTGCTTCATTGGTTCCCATTCTTGGTTTTCCCAAGATTGTAGCAGATTTTTGGGAAGTTAAATCATTTGAAAGGGCCACTGGATGAAAGGTTCAACTCGTAGATGCATATTCAAATCTGGAAGACTAAGTACAAAGCAGATCCCTAGACTTGTAGGGGAAATGTGATCAAGGTGGACATGATTTCAGGCTGCACCAACAAAAAAACCAATCCCTATCAGTATTATGACTTGCTTCCCCCTCATAGTACTATGAATTTGGAAGCTGAAAGAAAAATAAGGAACTTTGGAAGTCACTAGTAGCTATTACGGGAAGTGGTATAGCTGTAGTCAAATAAATGTGTCCCACTTCCAACATTCTAATATATTTTGTCATTTTTCTGGAAGAGGCGAGAGAATATAAAGGAAATTAGGTTTCATTTTCCATTGTTCAATTCTAGCAGTTCTGGTAATATCTGCAGAAAACCTGCTAATCCCAGCTACACACCCACAGAGAGACTCATATTAGAAGCACATCTAAAAATATTTCAAGCCAACCCACAGGTTATATTAGCATTATGATACCTCCTACAGAGGCTAAGATTGGGCACATTGGGGTAGTCCTTGAATAAGCATATGCTGAGAAATGGTTCTTGTGCCATACTGGCAGCTGAGTGCCCAGGAGAGTGTAAAGGCAGGCAAGGATTAAGAAGCAGTGTCCAAACTGGAGTCAGACTCCTTAGAATTGAAAATAAAATCCAGTTCTAAATGCACTTTCCCTCTGGCATACTAGGCCAAGTTGCCTACTCTCTTACATTCATAAATGCTTTCTGTCAGTCAGCCATAAAGTGCTTTGCCCATATCTTCTTCCCTTTGAAATGGATATAAACCCAAATACCAGTGGATCCCTGCAAAAGATCTTTGGCCATTTCTGCTGGCTTTGTAACTTCTGATGTCCCAGTGAGATCAGCCATGACTGATTTGATTTGGTGCTAACACGCAGCGTTGCCATGACTCTTCCTTTTGCAAACTCTTCTTCTTTTCCCAAAGTCAAATATGGAAAAGCTGTGACAGCAGCATGAGCAAAAGGATATTGGAATAATCCTCTTCATTCAGCCTGCATGCAAGATTTAGTGGTGCAGCAACATTGCAAGGATGATTTCCACGCATCTGATAACACTGTGACACCCTATAATAAAACATACACCTTCTGTTTCATTTTATCCATTTAAGCCCTTTGAGCAACCAGCAGTTGTTGAGTTCCCCACTCCTGCTATTAATAGTCGGGGCAGACCACTCTGCCTACTTAGATTTATTACATTTTAACTAATCTTGATTGAAGTCTTCATATGTAAGGGCTCCAGGGCAGTCACTCACCAGGGTTACACACAACATACACAGAGTTTGCCCTGAAATTAGCTCATTGGATGTCACATAATAACCATTTAATGTGAAAAAAACAGGTTTTGGTTTCCCCTTTTCCTTACGAAACCTGGATAACTAAACATAAGGATCCCTTCTTTCACCATGATGGATGTATTCTGGAATTTTACCCATGTGAAAATCCCTCTGAAGTCTGATGGGAGATTTCCCTGAGTTGGGAAACTTGTGCAAATCCACAGGTTTTGCTTATACTGGGTAGGCATGATTCAAAAGATATCACACACAGGAAAGCGGAGAAATTTGTCCCCAGTACTCCATATTTTTTTTCGGGATATTTCTATCATCGATTTTCTGTTGAGGGATTTGTTAATAACATGTGAAAACTCGCTCAGGGGAAAATTTGTGGTGCAGTTTCTCAGCTGCAAGATGAGATCTAACAAGCCCCATGTACACATTGCACAGGGATGATGAAAAGGGTGATGCTTTCCCCATGGCAAAGAGGGTTTGGATGCTTCCATGTCCCTCTGTGCCTCCTTCGTCCCCCAGGACAGCACAAGTAAGCTGGATGCCTGGCTGAGAAAAGACTTCTGAAGACACTTTGAACACTTTGCTTTAAATGCAACCTTGCAGTTCCTGTAGACAAAATATTTTGTTGAATGTTCATCTTTCAGTTTCTATTACTCCAACAAAGATCATTCATGCTCACTTTCTAAGTGATATATCAATGTTAATTGTTTCTCTGAGAAGCATCTGAAACCTAAAAATAAAATAAAAGTATAAAAATACTTCCCCATTCTGAGCAGGAACATCACCATTCTTAGATTCAACCCACCACAAGAGTTTCCAGGAACTGAATTTGCTGGTGAATGAGCTACACAACAGCAATGCACTCTGACTGCCCACAGCCCTCTCTGGGTGAGCTAGGCAACCTTGGGAACTCCTGCTCTAGGAGAATAGGCTGCCAGCCTTTAAAAACCCTCAAGAGGCAGCTTATTTTGCCTGAAGCTGATTTTGTCTGGATGCCTGCTGCAACTGGTGCTGGGGGCAGGCGTAGATGCAGCGGCATCAAGGCTGGGTTAGCAAATGCTCCTATTACAAAACTAGGATAAATCTCTTGGGTTTTTAAAGATTGGCTTTGAAGTGCCTGCAGCTGGTGATCTTCAGCTTGGGAGGGGCAGTGGGTTTGTCCCAGCTGAGAACATGCAGGAGTCTGGGCAAGATGCAGCGGGTATAGGTGGAGAAACTGCACAGTGCAGGGAGGACACAGCAGTGGTACCAGGTGCAGTCAGCTCCTGGAAAAGGCACTGTACAGGAAATCTGATGGGTTCAGAACATGTGGAGCTTCCTGACCACATACAAATCTCCTCCACCACTTGTGCACAGCAGGTCCAAGGTGTCCTGAGTGCATTCAATGCCTTCACCACGTGCTGCATGTACAGCTTGAAGGGGGCCAAGGCCAGACTGTGGGATCTGGGAATGCTGTCAGCACTCTGCAGGCCCCTGTGAGAGAGTGCAGACTGAGAACTGCAGAGACCTTCCCACGTATTTCTGGAAAATGTGAAAAAACTTGGCTATTGCCAAAACTCTGCATTTTGGGGAGGGGTGGCAAGAGGCTGATAAGAAACAGTTTTCTTGACAGTTCAGCAAAAATCCCAGGGGGAATGATAACCAGGGAGGGCCTTGTTCTGTCTGAGGTTTGGCGATGGGTTTTGGCTCAAACAGGAACTTCCAAACTATTAAAGCCCTCCTACTGTGTGGGCCCAGGACAGAGGTGACAACTTGTTTCCTCTTGCTTTCTTCCTCTGGCACATTGGGGTTTCTGGCCTTTCACTGGAAATTTTAGGTGTTGGGCACAGCCCTGACCCTGCACTGCACGATGGGGACATGCAGAGGCAACACTGGAGATCTCAGTGATGCTCTCTGGGTTGGACTGGATGGCCCCAAAGGTCTTCTAATCCCTCTTTGGGTGTTATCTTCTGCTTTGAACCACTGCTTTGACCCACAGGCTGAAGTAGGATCATTTGTGCTACTTTGATGCAGAAAACAGGTAGAAAACCTTTTAATGGGTAAAGAAATTCACCCTTTTAATGATCTTTCTGTCCCTGGTTGTGCAATGTGCCTCTGCCCACCTGGTCAGAGAAGGAGCCTTGCATGGACAGCTGGTCACTGGTGGCATTTGCTGTCAAGAACAAAGTTGAAGGGAGATATGGGAATCAGTGTTAGGTGTGGAAAGGTGATGTGGACACTGCTTCAATGCTTGCATGGATGCTTTGAAGAGAACAAACCATGTGTTTCAGTGATGTCTGTCAGGAGTAGCACGGAGTGTTTGGTTTGTGACACTGGCACACACCACACATAACTAAAGGGACCTCTGCATACCCACTTGAATCGTAAAAACATCAGCTGCAGGGGATTTGCATCTAATGTCTTTCTTGGCACAAACAGGGTCTCCCCACCCCCAGCATCCAAATAATTCATCCCCTATCAGCTTTTGCCATAATGTGTAATGCAGATCAGCATTCCCATCAGGGAAACCTATACACTTTTATAAGCAATTTCATAAAGAGTTGCTTCTCTGAGCCCACACAAAGCAGAATCTGGAACAAGGGATAGAACACAGTCATGAATCCATCCATCACCAGCAACCTATTTGGGAAATTTTATGTCTTTTTCTGTCTCACCTATTGCAAAACTCTGTATCTTATCAGTTGTTCTAAACAATGTCCAGATTCCCTCTGTAAATCATTTTTAATTCACAGCCATCACTTTGTGGCTGTTAATAACACTATTCACAAGACATTTTTACAGTTACTAACAGCTTGATATATGTATATATTCCGGTGAAAAAAATAATTGGGCAACCAAGCAAAGCATGAAGCTTAAAATGTTGTTTTAAGACTATCGAGGCACAACAGGGATGGAAGAAAGTTTTGGTGGGAGAGAGAGAGAATCTCAGTGGACACTTTGGAGCAGACTTGGGGCCATGACTGTGGTTTCTGCTGGGTTTGCCAGGCCGTGAAACAGGCTTTGCTGTTTTCTGCCAGCTGGGTGCAGATTTTCCTTAAACCTTGTGACTGCAATGAGTTTTCCCTTGGGTTTTGCATAGAAGGCAGGAGCCCTGGCAATTAATGGAGCAGTGCTGAGGAGGCAGCCACTGTTGCTGCACCCCTTCCCCAGATGATGGGGTGCCCTGGTCTGGGATGGAGCACTCATCCTCATCCCAGCCTTCAGGGACCTGCCAGCAGCTCTGAACCCACAGGAAACCCAGACCTTGCCAACGCTTGAGCACTGCAAAAGCCCTCCCTGAGGTTCATTCCTGGGCTGGCCTCAGCATAAAGTTGGCCCATAGCAAGGAAATGTGTGTGGGAGAGCAGGCAGGGAAGGGAAGGGAAACATAGCTGTGAGGAAGGGGAGAGGCTGGGATGGAATATCCATGATCATCAAAAGCCCAAAGGAAAAGCTCCAGGGGTAAGCAGTGGGTACTGAGGTGTGGAGGCTGGATTGAATCCACCAAATGCTGGGGAAAAGCTTTTGCAATCCAGGAGAAATTGCAATCAAGAGCTGGCAGAAATGTTTGTTCAAGCCGTGCTTCTTCGATGCGGCTGTGGCCAAAGTACATTGAAAAGAAAAACCCTGTTTAAAAGAAAATAAAGGGCTTAACAGAGCGTATCAATTATATAATGACAATACTTATAAAACCATCTGCTGGTCTCCGATGCCTCACTTAGTCACGAGCAATTACTTGGTGCAGTTCATTTTCTAAAGAGCAAGAAGTTCTCTGCAGAAAGCAAACTCAGAGCTGCTTCCTGGGAGAAGCTGCTGTGAGGTGAAGCAACATGCCAGTTGCTGAAACCCCTGCTGTAAGCCAGCACACCAAGGAAAAAGAGCATTTCACTCTGCTTTTCCTCCTGGGAACCATTTTGGAGGAAGCCTCCACCATGAAGCCAGAGAGTGCCCCCAGCTCTGGCCCACTCTTTTTAAATGTCACCCAGGCTCTGCAGTGGGCTTGGGTGGGCTCAGCCAAGCCTGGCGTGATAGGAATTCCTTTAAAAATGATCTGCATTCCCACCTTGAGCCTTTTCATGCTTGTGTTCCTCCCGCCCCACGGAGGCAGAAGGACTTTGTGAGGCTGCCGTGGTCCAGACAGACTTGAAACAGCCCCACGGGGGTGATTGATAGGCACTGTGGTGGTGGGAGCGCTGAAAATAATCCCAACACATGTTTCCCAGTAGCACCTGGCAGCCAACCAGAAGACAGCACTAGCATTTCCTAAATACTGGAGAAATGACTGTCACCGCAGATGCCTCGCTAAATATAACCCCAGTGATGTGGCAGCCTGTGAAAGGCTGGAGAGGGGCAGCTACCCAGGTCATACGTACAGCTCTGGTCCCATCTGAGTCCTGGCTGCCATCCCTGTGCTGCAAGATCTCCAGCGCTGCTTGTGGAACAGGCTTTGGAGTTACAGACCTGATGAGGAAGTGTCACTCAAAGCGTAGGTGCCAACAAGACACTGGAAATTAGAAATACAGAGCTACCTGAGCAAAGCAGGCTCTCACTGTTAATGGGCAGGAGGTATGAGTTAGGGTCTCTCCCCATGTTTTGGTCTCTCTGGGAGGGGTTTTTCCTCCTGTAAGGCCAGGTAGTTGGGAGAATGGGGTCCTCCATGGTGCCTGCATGGGACCCAGGCAAGGCCCTACATGTAGCACTCAGCTGAGAGCCAGGCAGCTTGGACCCTTAAAATTTCCTGGCTCTTGTGAGTGTTTTCACAGAGCAAAGTGCTACCCAGTGCTGGAGCACTGGAACACAGTGTTTAATTTTTAAAGGAGGTGGGGATTATCCTCCTTGGTGTGTCACTCTCCCCTTTGCCCCCTGGCCTCACCACAAGGATTAGTTTACCAGCAGAGTCCAGTGGTTCCTCGGGTGACAGCACTGCCAAGCATCAGTCCTGGGAGCTGCTCTGTATTGTGTTACAGGACAAGCCAAGGGGTAGCGTTGCCAGTGTTTGCTTTAGCAGCTTGCTGGGCCACCAGATGCATCCAAATACTTGGTTCTGACTGTGATACCTGAGTCTCATTTTCCCAAGCTGGCTTTTGTTGGAGGGAGTAGAGTTGAACAGATCTCTTGGGTCATTCGTGAAATCTGGGCTCTGGGACAAGCCCTGATCAAGGTGTTTTGTGCTTCTGAGACTCAGAGGTATCACTGTAACAGCCAAAATGTTAAATAACGTGCCTAGGTTTGTGCTTCTAAGACAGACAATTTTGTTTGCAGTGGTTTAATCTGCTCTCCAGCCTGCTGTCACCCCCCAGCATGAAGTGTCAGCCCTGGGCTGCTCAGCTGCAGACACAGCCCTAAGGAGCTGTGTCATGACCCCTACCAGGTGAGAGCCAAGGGGCAGAAATCAGAATTGTAAATTAATGGTATTTTTCTTTGCTGCTTACTCCCTCCATGGGACTCATGAGGCATAAGGAGTGACAAGAAAGGTGGTGGAGAAGAGAGAGCCTTCCAGTTCGGGAGCACAGTAAGGAGTCTCAGTAAGGAGGAGTTTTTAGCCAAGAGATGAAAGCCTGGGTGAGGCTGCAGAGCAAGGTGGTGACTGTAAAATGTCTATTATGTCTTCACCTAACTCGCAGGAGGAATGGGGCACTGCAAGCATCATGACCCTGCTTTCACCTGACTTACTTGGGTCCCCAGAAGGGTTGTTCTCTTGTTACCTGTACTTGATAAAACTTTTGTCATAACATCCTTCTAGAGATGTGTTAGCAGTGTTCTAACACGTGGAAAACCCCATAGACAAGGAAAAAAAAATTAAAAAGTCTTTTCCTGGATTTTACTCTAGGAAATTATTGGAATGTCTTTTGGCCTCAGTTTAATTTCATCAGTGCAGGAGAAGCATCTGAGTGGGAGATTTGCTTTCCTGGAATCACAGAATCACATAATCTGAGCTGTGTGAAGCTGCAAGTCACCTACTTACAGCTCTTATTAATGAGCAGAATTTAAAAAAAAAAGAGCATAATAGGATGAAAATGTAAACTCTGGGCGATGTCCTTTCTATATGTTTGCAGAATGCCTGCTAGAGCAAACTCAGGGATCCTGAGAAAGTATCATCAGACAGATAACAAAGGAAGGCAACTGCAGAAGTTCACCACAAATCCATCACCTAATATACTGGCAGAGGGGAATTTTGGAAAACATTAACTGAAGCTGACATCTTCTAGATGCAGCTGCCCATATGCAGTTCCAGTCACTCATTGGAAATTCTCACTTGTCCCCTTTTTTAAATTATTCAGGCTTCAGCCCATCAAGATGAACAATTAATTTCCAACCCAAGGAGCACAGGGTTTCAGACTTGCAGGTGTTCTCTCTAATAGGAACTGTCATAGGAACGGTTCCTACAGCAGAGTAGGTAAACAAACGGATATAGAACACAGTCCTCCAAAGGACAGCTGGTGAGAAAAGCTGTAAGGGCAGAAGTGTCATTTAAACAAAAATAGCTAATTTGGGATCTCCTGTACAGGGTCCTTATGAGTTGCCAGTGTTTGACCATATCTGAGCATATGGTTATGGCTGATCCATTTTTGTCTCCACCATTATCTGTTACAAGCCAGAATGCAGCATGTGAATTTTTTTATGCAATGAAATGGGCAAAAGCAATCTCAATATGGGGATGTGCAGCTTCATCAGCATCTCCTGAATTTCTGGGTTTCCTTTTTTTGCCATGTGCTTCCCTCCAGCCTGGCTGTCTGTGCCCACCTGTTGCCTCTGCTCTTATGTTTCGATTGTAAGCACTTTGGGATGAGAAGAGCTATCTTCATGTAGCGCACTTGTGCAGGGCCTTAAAGCTCTGACATTACATGTAATGGTCTCCTTTTGCACTACAGGAATATTTAGGAGCTTTCTGAATTGATAAACCTATAAAGCTCTCTCCGTAGTATGTAGAAAAGCCTGTGCTCACACACATGTGCAGACTGCCTGGTGTGGCATTTTGTGACCCCTGGAAGATGGGAAGTGTTGGGGTGTGACAAGCAGGCATGGAGCTGGATGCAGGGCCTGCTGAGCCACCCATCCCAGCTGGAGGAAGGGACACATCCTGTCCACAGTAACATCTCCTGCCTGTCCCAGGGCTCAGCTCTGTGTCCATCCCTGGAGCTTGGTGCTCTTGGGCAGGGTCTCACAGTGTGGGGCAGCAAGGGGCTGTGGCATACGGAGTCAGCAGCTCCTGATCCAAAGGGAAGAGTAGGGCTTTCAGTAGTGAAGCACTTAGCTGAAGTGTGAGTGATGAAATTCTGTCCCCTTTTCAGCATGCCATAGTGTAAATCACCCTCTCAGGACCTTCCTCCCACACTCATGTTTGTCCTGCCATCCTCCACCTCATCTCCTGCCAGTCTACATTCTGCAGAGCTATTTGTGTTTCACACCCATGTTTGTGGCATGTGTTGAAGTTGGACTCTATCCTTGCAGGTCGCTTTCAACTCAGGAGATTCTATGGTGGAGCAGTGAGCACAGAAATGGGTCCTTCAGCCCACTATTCTGGTTCCTCCCTGCCTCCTGCACAGCTGTTCTGCAGGCAACAGTGGCAAAAGTCTCCTGGCAAATCATCTGATCTGGGCTCTTTGAGACTTCATCAGTGCAAATCTCATACCCTTTAACGAGATTTCCCAAGATTCCCCCTCCCTCACTTCAGCATCCCTGAGGATGCTCTCAGGTGGTTTTGGTGAGCAACCCTCAATGGCTGAGACTCAGAGCTCTGGGTGTCTCTGCTTCAGCTCCCCTCCAGTGGGATGCTGGCTCCCGAGAGGCATTACAGGGCATGAAGCAAAATCAGCTAATCAAAAAGCTCCCTTTATCCTCATACTCACCTTCTTTAGGAAGGTCAATTCTGTGTCTTCCCTTGCGTTCAGGTTTTAGCAAAGTAAACAGGCACCTCAGGAGCCATTAGGATTTTAATATTCATACACTTTCCTAATTGTTCGCTTCCCAGTGCCTTCTCTTCCTACCAGGAGATGAAAATGTTTCTCTCCTAGAGCCAGATTCCTCCAGCTCCCTGACTAATTTTCCTACAAATTTTGCAGCCAAAGCAGTTGGCTGATAGACCTGTTCAACACTTAAATTGTACCTGGGGTGAAATTCATCTCCCTAGATCCAGGTGCCCCCATCTATCTGGTCACCCTCTAGCCTGATGTTGTCTTTTTAGAATCAATGGTTTCAAGAAGGATCTATCTCATGCTGAAATAGGTGCCCAAAATAATTACGGCCATCCTTTAGTCCCTGTTACAGAGCTGTGGAGGGACCTCTGATAAGACAACAGTGGTGTGAACATCTAAAACACTGTGAGGTGAATCCTGCTCTTGTGCCACCAATGCTGTTCTCTAGTAATTAAAGCTGCTTAAAAAGAACACAAGGAATTATTAAAAAATCCCCAGCTGCACTGAGAAAAGTCATCAAAAGACCTGACTCCTTTCTCATTGCTTTGATTGAAGAGTTCCTATTTCTTCCTAATTCCAAACATCCTCTTGAACCTCCCAATCCCAGCCACTGCCCCAAGAAATTTAGATGGAATTTCTGTATCCATTTTCTGGGGGTATGCAAACATATTGTTATCTTATCTGTAATGAAGTGTCCCTTTCTGTAGCAGAACTGCCGGTCTGGAAACCTGAACCAGCAACTTTTGAGGTCTGTATTTGTGAATTCAGGGCAGGCTGATGAGCTGAACCTGTGCTTTGCACACCCATGTCCACACCAGGGCAAACACAGGCAAAAAGGGCATCAAAGAATCACAGAATGGTTTGGGTTGGAAGGAACCCTAAAGTTCATCCAGCTCCAATCCCTCTGCCATGGGCAATGACACTTTCCACCAGACCAGGTTGCTCCAAGCCCCATCCAGCCTGGCCTTGAACACTCCCAGGGATGGGGCATCCACAGCTTCTCTGGGCACCCTGTGCCAGTGCCTCACCACTCTCACAGGGAAGAATTTCTTTCTAATATCTAATCTAAACCTGCTCTCTCTCAATTTAAAGCCCTTCCCTCTTGCCCCCCTTGTCCTGTCACTCCATTTCCTAATTTCTCTCTCCAGGTGGGGAGGAGGGAAAGCTTCACTTTGGTCATGAATCCTGCATTTTCAGTCTTCTTTGTGTCTATAAAACCTTGTAGAGTCTTTAATTTAGTGGGAATTTGGCACATGTTAAAAGATAGCCACCTAGTGAACCTCCCTCCTGAATGAGACACGAGGGTCCTTTGAATGGAGCATTAGTGTTTATTTTAGGTCTTCGGGTTGTGCTCTTGCTATATGGCTGTCCAATGGACTGGAGACTGTGAGTCTGCAGATACACACATGCACAGCCACACAACTTGTTTCCAAAGTATCAATTACAGCACTAAAAAAGAAAGTTCGATATCTGCTGAGGAAAAAAGCAAAAGGGAAATAAAAGGAAAAAGAAAAAGGAAAAAAAAAATAGCACAGAAGTGACTAGAGAACTGTCCAGAAGTAATGAGTGAAGTTTTTAAGCTAAGTTTGAAGACTAGCTGCAACTTGCCACACAGGAAAAAACAAAAGACAAAAGCACCATTATGCTTTCTTAAAAATGTAAGAGTACAGCACACACATTCCCTGACAAGGTCATTAAACATGGGTTCAGGGACCCACAGCAGCATATGCCTGGGTACAATGGGTGTTTACTCTCTGATTGAGCGAGGTGCTGGTATGCATAGGGGTTACTGTCGCCTGAAGAATATAGTTTTTGGCCCCGTGTGGATCATGACTGCGTGGTTTGGTTAGTGCACAGAAATGCGGCTAAACCCTCCCCTTCAGATATCTAATTTGTTTGGAATGACAGGCATGTCCTGACTAAAAATTAATTCTGCCAGGTGATACTACTTGTTTGAATTTGCAGGAATTTGCCATTTGGAAAAAGGAAAAAGGAAAGACATTTAATTAGGGATGGAGCTAAAGCAGTTAATTTGATCTTTCTATGGAAAAAAAAAAATTACAGGTTAAAAATGAAGACTGTGTGCTCTGGGTGAAGCATGCTCCCTGCTCGCAGGTATGCTTTGATGAGGCTTCTGCTAAGAAATGCAGCACACATTTTCTGTCAAAGCAATAACTTTATCTTGCTGTTTGTCGTCCTTCTGCCTCTGACTCTGAGCAGATATCCCAGCCATGCCAGGGGTTTATCCAGGGGACTTCACTCTGGCATTGGGCTCTTTGTGGCATGTGGCACAGCACCCACAATGAGAGTAAAGGCAAAGCCAGCTCCTGTGGCATGGGGAACCCACCTGCCTCTCCAGAGCTTCCCACCCCATGTACTGCCTCAGTTCAGCCTGTTCCCTCTCCTTCCCAGGAAAGAGACTCTTTACACCCCTTCCTTTTCCCTGGAGCTGGGAAATCCCTTTTACCCACAGTGTTTTATCACACCAAACCCCTGTGGCACAGCCTCTGCAACAGAAATGGTGTGGTGGGCAGCCAGAGGCAGGTGGGCACAGTGCCACCATGATCACGGCTGGCCTGAGAATGGCCATGAGACCACAGTCCACAGCTTTGCTGCACCCTGCAGACTCTCAGGGCAACCTCAAAGGAGCATCTGTGTTTGCCACATCCTCAAGGATATCCCAGCCCCTGCCCAGATGCAAAATGAGCCTTGCAGATTGGTTTGACCTCCAGCCCACAGAAACCCAGGAAAATTTCCTGTTGACTTCCAGCACTGCAGATCTTTAACAGCACCAAGGACATGTCCCAGCAGCAATGACTTTTGGGCTTCCTCCTCCCTGGGGAGGTCTAGGACTCCACTGCTCCTTCTGCCTCCCCTGGGACACCCAGTCCAGGAGCATGATTCAAGAGAGCTTCGTCACCCACCACACTGGAGTGGTTCAAATGCAGACGGGTTCAGACTCACCCTTCCCCTGGCCATGAGCAGACGGTCTAGACCACTAAAACCACATTTTCTGGAAGTAGGTTCTCAGATGGAGTCACTTCCTGACAGGGTTCTTTGTCTTTTATCAGGAAGAGCGTAATCAGAAAGAAAAGCTAATTATTTACTGGAGAGAGGTTTTTTGTTTAAATCTTTTCTCTTTTCTTATTAGTGTCCTTCCAGTTTATTACTCATCTGTGGCTTTTTTACAAGTTGTCTTTCAGGTGAGGCGCAGTGAAGTGGTGTTACATTCCATACATGTAGGGGCTTAGCTGCAGTTTCATTGTGTATTCAACCCTATAATTAAGACTCAGATGGAAGACTTTATGCCTCTAAAGCAAAGAAATTCTAGGTTTCTTGGCAAAACATTTGGCTGAGTACATAGAGAGCACCTTAAGTACTTAAATGGTCTCTACGTGAGGAAACCTGATGCCAGAAATTATGTACCTTAAAGGCAGGCTGTTGGGAAAAGGCAAACAAACCAGGACTAAAACGCTTGATGTCTCAAGCTGCATTCTTCCTGAGTATTATTTTTTTCTTGGAAGATGCTCTGCAAGAGGAATTGTATTCTCAAAAATGACTTCTTGCTGGCACCAGATTAATGTGAGCCATGTAAGGTGTGGGAGTCAGCAAAAACCACCCTGCTGCCTCTCAATAAATTATGAGGGACTCGACCGTCGCCTTTAAGCAAATCGGTGCAGTGCTGCTGTGCTGCACCAGCAGCCAGGAATACTCCATAGGAGGGAACCAGGATCTTTCTCAGGCATATCCATGCTTGGCTGAAGTGCCTGGACCCTTCGAGGGGAAGGAGGAGGGCCATGTGACTGTGGGGTGAGGCACATGGCAGGGTCAGTTTTCAGTGAGTGTGGGGCGTAGTCATAGAAGGGTTTTACCCACAAGAAAACCCCCAAAGGAAAAAGGGGAAGTGTGTCTCCATCAGCCCAAAACTCTGTACAGGACAGCCAAGGGCTGTGCTCCTGCCTGGGGAGGGGCTGGGACAGCCACAGGCAGGAATATATGCTCTGCTGTTAACAGTGGCATTTTCAACCTGGGTGTGCACTCATCATCTTCCTGCATCAGGAAACAGTGCTGCCACTGCCATGGAAGACTCCAGAGCAAGAGGGCATTTCCTGGGTGCAGGGATCCCATCTTCACAGTCTGGTCTTGAAGGTTAGCAAAATCCACACGGATTTCCGGGCACATTCCAGCACTGACTTTCACTCCAAACCTGTTCATTTTCTACAAGGAGAAATGAGATTTTTCCTTTTGCTCCCAAGGACATGGATTCCC
>VZRF01012584.1:286-65043 GCA_013396875.1 Vireo altiloquus
GTCCCGTCCCGTCCCGTCCCGCACACCTGGCTGGGAACCGCGCGCGTGAACCAGCCGCGTGTTCCCGCGGGCTCAGTGCGGCAAGCGCCCGACCAGAGGCCATGCCCTCTCCCCCGGTGTGATGCCCCCTCCCCCGATATGATCCCCCATCTCCCGATGCGCTCCCCACTCCTCCGATGTAATCCCCTCTCCTCGATGTGATCCCCTCTCCTCGATGTGATCCCCTCTCCTCGATGTAATCCCCTCTCCCCGATGTGATCCCCCTCTTCCCGATGTGATTCCCCTCTATCCCGATATGATTTCCCGCCCCGACGCGCACCCCGCGGATCAGCTCCCATGGAATGTGTCCCCTCCTGCGTGGGGACAAGTTTTGGGGATGTCAAGTTTTGGCACCTGCCGCAAGGGGAACCCGAAACCATCCGCGCTTTCGCGCTGGAGAAACCTCGGCACCGAGCCGGACCGGGCTCTGCCGGCCCCTGAATGACCACACTCCCCCCGAACCACGAACGCCTCTCCTGCTTTTGGGACGTCGGGAGGCGGTGTCTCTCCCTAATTTTGAAGCGAAGTGCACGGACAAGGAAGCTGTAAAGGCCGGCTGTCGGTGCAGAGGGATGCCGCCCGCAGAGGGCCCTCCTGTCTTGCGCGGGGCCCGAAAATCGCTTCCCCACCGAGCTGGCGGCAAAAATAGAGAGCGACCGACGGGAATAAGAACCGAGGCTTTTCTTCCTGTGTTCTGCTTTGAAATAAATCAAGATAACAGGGCATTTTGAAAACCAAATAAATTCTGAATATACCTAAGTAAAGCGCTGTGAATCAGCCATCTGGGGGAGATTTACGGAACATTTAACAAGTATATTATTCCTCCATTGATTTATCTCACTGAACTTCCTGCAAAGACAGTCGTGTGTGCCATTTGTTATCAGCAGTCCACTCATCACTTTGATTTGTATCTGCAGGGACCCTGCAGAAGTATCAGCCAGACCATGGTATGGGAACAAGAGTAACTAGGAAGTTTTATACATCATTCACATTGCTTATAATGAGGGTGCAATTTACCGGAATTAGCAATGCAAGATGTAGTCTCCAGACTTCTTGCTACGATAAATACATTGGTACTAGAGTGACACACACACCAAAAAAAAAAAAAAAGAAAAAAAAAGAAAAGAAAAAAAAAGAAAAAAAAAAAAAAAAAAAAAAAAAAAAAAAAAAAAAAAAAAAAAAAAAAAAGAAAAAAAAAAAAAGAAAAAAAAAAGAAAAAAAAAAAGAGGACTCTCAGAATGCTGACTACATCAGGCCTCAAAAAATGGACCTCTGACATTTATTCCTGACCCCTGACATTCTGGTTTAACCCCAGCCAGCAGCCGAGCCCCAGGCAGCCACTCACTCACCCCTACCAGTGGGATCCAGCAGAGAATTGGAAGGGTAAAAGCTGGAAAACTCGAGGGTTGAGATAAAGGCAGTTTCATAGGGAAAGCAAAAGCCTCACATGCAAGCAAAGCAAAACGAGGAATTAATTCCCCACTTCCCATGGGCAGGCAGGAGTTCAGCCATCTCCAGGAGAGCAGGGCCCATCACGTGTAATGGTTACTTGGGAAGACAAATGTCATTGTACCAAAGGTGCCCCCTTCCCTCTTCTTCCCTCCACTTTATAGACTGCACATGATATCACATGGTCTGGAATATCCCTTTGGTCAGTCAGGGTCACCTCTCCCGGCTCTGCCTCTTCCCAGTCTCCCAGGCACCCCCAGCTTCCCTGCCAGCGTGGCAGTGTGAGAAGCAGAAACAACCTTGGCTCTGTGTAAGCTCTGCTCAGCAGTAACTAAAACATCTCTGTGTTATCATCACTGTGCTCAGTAGCAACCCAAAATGTATCTCCATACCAGCCACTTTGAACAAAATTAACTTCACCCCAACCAAATCCAGCACATTTTCACACTTTTTCCAAATCACAGGGTTTTTTCCTAGGCTTCCAAATGTCTTAATCACTGATTAGGGTTGTGTTTGGGTGGCATTTTCAATATACGGCATTGAGTTGCATCTCTTAGAATGCTGAATGGCAACACTTCTTCAAATTCTCTCAACCAGAGGAAATCATCCTTTCAGTGAAATTTAACAACCCCATTAGTCCCATCAGTGTTTCACAGACTGTAAAACAGTACATGCAGAAGAGAAAGCCACTGATCCCTTAACACCAGCAGTAGAACCACCATATAAACAAGCAATGTGAAAATACTGAGTTTCAACCAGACCTGCAGAGGTTTTGTAAAGAGTGAAGAGGGTGAAGAGGGTGCCCCCCAGCCCACAGCAGCAATGGCTGCCTTAGCATTAGAGTCAGCACTTACCCAAAACCAAAGCTGGTAAAATATTTGAAATAAGCAAGCTCTTGTTCAATTTTCCCTCTTCTCTTAGTCCTGCTACTATTAGTCCACAATGAAGGAATAATCTGCAACTGAAACATGCAAAGACTATGACAGGCTCAATTGGTAAATTATTAGTAAGACTGATAGTGCAGAAGTGGATTTTTTCTAGATCAAATTCTGACCTAGTCTCATCACATTGCTATCTTCACCCCCAGTTTTAAATACGTCACTGGAAAAATTGCAGCAAATATGTCTTGCATAGAATAATTTCTTCTACCATTTCTTCACCTTGGCACATCTTGTTGATGTATTGCTGAGACTGAACAGTAATGATGATTCAGAAAGGGTAAGAGGAGGGAAGAAACGTCCAACATCATGTTGCTTTTTCTGTTAGCAACCCAGAGAAAGCAACGGAGTGTGAACTGAGGTACCTCCTGGGAACACTGGTAGTGGATTTCGAATTCAGGGCTGCAGGTGTGAAATGATAGTCCAAGGATTTTGCTCATGTTTTGACTCCCAGAAAAATTCCTTTTTAACCTTGGGCGGTTTTCCTTTTTCTCTTGTCATTCTCGATCTCAGAGAAGCTTCAAAGGCAGGTAAGGGAACTTGCAACACCTAGATGAATAATAAAAGAAACAGTAATTTATTTAACACACTGTCAGAACACTTCCATAGCTGAAAAAAATGTTAAAAAAACCATCAGCTACTTTCAAAAAGGATGGCAGAACTCATCAGATACAGTAACAAGGGTTATTGTTCTGGAAGATATTGTCTTCTGTTTGTTCCCTATTCATACCACCCATGCTGCCAAAGACTTGTTGCTAACGTGTGACTTCCTGGAGTCTTCCTTTTATCCAAGTGTCCCTGTAATTGGTGTTACTCACTGGAACTTTCTGAAAACTGTAGTAAACTTGACAGGCAGAGGCTTCCATGATGTAATTCTGGTGATAACGGTGAAAAAACAGCTGATTTGTCTATTCTCTTAATCTCAAACAAATCAGGGAGAGGGTTTTTTTGTGTATATATAGTACCAGGTTAAAATAATCCATGGGGCTGAGATTGCTAGTTTGCCTGTAGGCAGCATTAGTCAGTACAGTAAACTTAAAAAAAGCTTGCACCAGTTCAGACCACCAACAAAACTGCCCATTGGTTTCAACTATATTGGGTCAGTGTCCTGCAGGTGCTTCTCAAATAGCATTTATAAAAATGGCAGACAAATATGCCAAATAAACATTTGCTGAAAATGGTAATTTTCCTACAATTTACCCCAAAGAATTCCTGTAATTTTTTACTCCCTTTACAGACGTCATACACAAACAAAAGATTTATTATAATTACAACACCGACTGAACCAGCTGTATGCTTCTCTGAAATGTTTTGGCAAGGGAGACGGTGTTCTGTTTTCAATATGAAAGGCATTTTTGTAGCTTAAAGCAGATTTTTAAAATACGGAATGTATCACTAAATACAAAAACAGGCAACTATTTCTCAGGATATTTTTGTAGCAGTAAGAGATTAATTTTTTTTCTATTTGACACACTGAAGCAAGTAGTAGAAATAGCTCTAGAACAGATTTTATTAAAAAGATTTACCAGTATGTGTATACTTTACATGACTTTTTGATTGTTGCATTCTTGCAACTGAATTCTGTTTTACGAATAATTCTTCTTATGGCATCTTCTCTCAAACAAAATTCTGGATCAGGAGAAGGAAACTAGAAAACAGGAAGTGGATATTTCATATTAGTTTCTCAGTTCTAATTTCTGAAACTGATATGGTCTCCCTTTGGTTTTTCATGAGCTCAGGGCTACAATCTCACCCTTTTGACTGAATTCAGACAGTAACTGTTAACAGTCACATTTTCAACTGAATTCTACAACTCTACCTTTTCCATCCTGAGGAAAACTTGGTATGACTTAGTGTGTCCAGCATGGGAAGTTTTTCATGGCAATTCTTTTTTTAAGAGTGTAGTAGGAAATGTATACAGGCCTTCATTACAAAATCTCAGGTAACACAATGGTCATACCATGATTCATGGACCCAGACATATCCTCCAGAAAGCATTATTTGGACATAGAAATAGGTTTTAATTTAAAAAAATCCAACTAAAACCAACCAAAACCCCCCAAAACCAGGCCAATATCAAAACAAACACCTCCCCAGAACTTTAATCATCCTCTTATCATTTGCATTCTAGGTAGACCACTGAGAACGTATTTTTCTGGCACTAATGTTCATAAAAAGATAATTCAAAGTGACTTGTTCCAGAAACATGCTTTTATTTGGTTAATATGGATAGTATGACCAATGAGCTTTTAAACTCACACAGTCCAAGCATGAAATCATAATTTTGTGAATGAGCTCACTGGTTACAAATAACAATCCATGTTTGAAGACTGACCAGGAATCTGAGTGTGAGCATAAAAAAAATCTTCATGTTAAAGATCACTGACTACTTTAGGGTTTGCTTCATTCTGTTACTTGAGTCTGCCCACAGACATACCAGAAGTAGAATGCCAGCAAATACATATATTTTTTTTCTTTTTTTGCAAGAGTAACTTATGAAGTTCCAAAAATCTGTAAAGAATATAATGAAATGGAAGTTGAGAGACCCAATGATGTCTCTGGCTCAATTACCAATGGTTAGCTGTGTCAAGAGGCTGCATCCCTGATGAGAAACAGGTAATAAGATTAAAGATTAAAAAAAGAAAAAAATTTTTAAAAATGTATTCACAAACTTCTGTATAAATCTGCTAGAGAAATAATAAATCAACAAATGTTATTACCCAGCAAACTCCACAGGGTCCTTGGGATTCAGAGTCATTCTCTTTCAGTTCATCTCCCTGCCAACAGTATCACAGAGTAGTCTAAGCTCACACCATATTATGTGTGATCCACCTTCTTACCATTTCTAGTCCAAGCAAACTGTTAAGCTGCCTGGATAGTTAACAGTCAGGACTGGACAGTGTTTCACCTTGTGCTCCAGAAGTATCTTCTCTCCCTGCTGACTGGAAGAGCAGAGAAACAAGTGTGTATTACATAAATTTATATCTTTAAATTTTGGGCAGGAGACTCCCATTCTTAGCAAATCAAAATTTCCTGACTTTCTTCACATGGACTTCATTTTGTAGCAACCCCTCTATGTCAAATAATATAATTTGTGTTTTAGTTCCTCACTGCTCAGAACCTCTGCTTTTCTGTCTCTCTGTAAACATTTCCAAATACATATAAATTGCAATACATGCATTTCTTTTATGGCTGTCCTGGAAGCCTACTTAAATTTAAAAGAGCCCAGATGTTGTTTCTGGTTTGTCAGTCCAGGCTTGATTGTGTCTCTTGACTGTGACCTTTCAATAAATGTACAGGCTTTTCAGTGTGGAGCTGTACCTATTGAACTGCAATAACTTTGTTGCCAAAAGAACATAGCTGATGTGGTGCTGTATTCTTTTTCTCTTTATAACTGAGGTTGATTTAACAAAAAATACTTCCAAACCTCAGGTTATGCTTCTTTGGAACAGGAAACCACTGGGAAGATGCAGTGCCATAAATTCTGTTCACTTTAAATAGCTGGCCTCAGTATGTACTCACAGCAGGAAAGTGCTTTCTACTTGTGCCATGGCTTCACATTCTGACTGTGAGTGTATGTCCTGTTTTTAGCTGGGAAAGAGGTAGTTTTATCCTTAGTAGTTGGTACAGTGCTGTGTTTTGGACACTGTGACTGTGTCAGCTACAGCCACAGCATCCCTGAAGCAGGAACCCTACTGTCCCCCAGGGTATTTTCTGATACTACACCCAGTGAATCATTTCTTCTGTGTATGTGCATGCTGGCACAAAGCCCAGGGAGTTATAGATGCCTCAGACCAGATTCCCACAGCTCTCTTTCTCCACTCTCTACAACTTTTGGATCTACAAATTTTTGTCATTAAAAAAAAAAAAAGAAAAAGTCAAATCAAAACAAAACACATTCCCACAAACTCTCTTGAGTTATTAAAGCTTTTAGTTCTCCTTCACTTCCAGGGCTGGAGAGAATTATAGGCAACATGAATTAAGTTTTCCTGCTGAGGAAGAAGCCAAGATGGAATCCTGCATGAAATACTAGTTGCCTCCCATCACATTCACTACCAGTGAACATATACCTAAAGAGATGACTGAAAATAGAAGCGAATAGTTAAATGTCTCTCACAGAAGGACTGTTTTTCTGATGGCCTTCAAGAAGTATGTTAAACCAGTACTTTGTAAACATATGCCCTTGAACTGTCATACTTTTCTTTCCAATGCTCCTAGCCTGTTCTCCTCACTTCACAATATTTTTCCTTTTTATTTCATTCAGTGTAGATACTTTCTTATTCACTGACTGACTTATTTTAAAATATTAATGTAAAATTGTGTGGCATTTTATATGCAAAAATTGTCAAGTGTTTTTGAGATGCTAAATATTATATATGTTATATTAATTTCAGGTCACATTTAGCTTTAAATTAATTTCAGGGAAGTGCTGATAAAGAGCTTAACAAGTTACAATACCCAGTCTCACAAAACAGCCTTGTGCTCACTGTGTGACTAGACTAAGAATCCTAACGGCAAGAACACCAGGAAACTTGCCACTGTAACAGATGAGATAATATTATTTCATATGCACAATACCTAGACAACTATGTTGAAATAAATACCTAGCAATTAACAAATCTTCTCTTGGCAAGTGCTGCTGGATATCAAGTATTCCATGTCTTCTGCATGGTCTGTGTCCTTCTATTATCTAGAAGAGACCACGTGATGATTCCTAAATCAATTCTCACTCTTTTATAAATATGGTCTGTTTCTAGAGTTATCTGTCTCAGTCCTGGGGGAAGCCACATTTCTAGCTGATTTAGAACACCTTGGAGCTTTAACTCTTTTTTGCATTTTTGTGCTCTGGAGTCTGGAGTTTACAGTTCTCACAGCTGAACTGTGGCAGCCATCCATCTTAGGAAAACTGAGCAGACAAACGAGCATAATTAAGCACAAATTGCCATGAAAGTATACAAGAAGTCCATGGACGAGTCAGCTTTAAGGAGAAGGAGGGAACCCAGCCCAGGTGTCAAGCACGGGACAGCACCAAAGTGGGCACCCACCTCTGGAGCCTTGGCCCAGCAGTAACCACAGCAGAGGCCACCTTAGGAGACTCTTGGCAGAGGGGCATGCACTTAAAAATGCAGCTGCCAAGACTGTCAAGGAACTTTCCATACAAAGGGAGGACATCTAGAAATAACCCGAATGTGCCAGCACACTGCTAAATGTCCAGCGGAGGGTTAGGTTGGACATCACAAAGAATTTTTTCACAAGGACAGATAATTAGACTCTGGAACGGGAGGTGGTGAAGTCGGCATCCCTGGAGGCGTTTAAAGAAACACTGGATGTAGCTCTTAGCACCATGGTCTAGCTGATACTTTGATGTTGGACTCGATGATCGCACAGGTCTTTTCCAATCTAACTGGCTGTGATTCTGTGAGGCAGCCTGGGAACTGCGCCCTGCCTGCTGACCCCGAGGGGCCATGGGCTACGGGCGCTTCAAGCGGGGCGAAACCCCCTCCATCCCTTCCCACCGCATCAGAAACCGGTGGAAAACGCGTCAAACTCCCCGGTGCCGCTAACACTTCTCCAGCGGCTGGGGAAGCTCTGCCAGGGCGTGTGCGGGGCTGCGAGGCGCCTTGCCCCGGCCCCTCAGCGGAGACCGCGGCTTGAGACCAGCGGGGAGAGGCTGCCTTGCGCGGGCGGCCCTGCCCGAGGGCTGCGGGGCGAACGCCCCACTTTGAGCACGGAGCGGGGCGGAGGGGGCGGCAGCCCCTCTTGGCGGCCTCTCCTCTGCTCTCCTCCCTCCGCGCCGGCCCGGCCCGGTTCGTCCCGCCGCGTTAACCCCGGCGGCTCCGAGGCGGGGGCTCCCGGGAGCTGCTCCCTCCCCACAGCCCTCCTTCCTCCGCCGGCAGAAACCAGACACCGGGCCGGCCCCGCGCAGCCCCTGTGCGGAGCGGCGCCTGTGTCCGGCGGCGCCGGGAGCCGCCCGGCCATGCCGCGGCCCCGATAGGCGCCCCGCTCGCAGCTCCGCGCCCGCACCATGCCATGCGTCCCGCGGAGCCGGGCGGCACGCGTGCTCTCCNCCCTGAGCTCCGCACCCTGAGCTCCGCGCCCTGAGCTCCGCACACTGAGCTCCGCACCCTGAGCTCCGCACCCTGAGCTCCGCACACTGAGCTCCGAACACTGAGCTCCGAACACTGAGCTCCGCACACTGAGCTCCGCAGCCAGGGCACCGCGCTCCGGCTGCGCCTTCCTGCGGCTCCTGGGCACGGTCATCGAGCTTGGCTGTGTAGGTGAAGGTATTGCTTAACCCTGCGTTTTGCTGGTCTTCCTCGTTTAGAGGCAGCTCTCTAAATGCCAGAATCGTTATGTGCTGCTACACTGAAGAAGTTTTCTGTCCCGATGATTTATTTCTTTTTAAACAAGTGATCGCTTCTGTACCAAAGCAGCAGGCGCTGCAGAAGGATTGGTGTTATCAAGGTTCAACACCCGCTGTGAGTTTCTCACATTCAGCGAGGATGGTAGTTTGCAAGTCAGACTTCGTGAGCGGGAGGAGTCTCTTTGAGGCTGCCCTCACAGTTGCGTTTTCTCCCTCTTCTGCTGTGGGGAGTGTAACACAGGAATTTTATTTTTTATTTTAGTTTTTGCCTGTTTAAGGAAAACAGGAGAAGTGGCTCCCAAGAGAGAAAAATCATGAGTAGTTGGAAGACTCTTCCTGGTAGTAGAAGACCCAAAAGTGTATGAGAAAATTTTGCTTCCTGATGCAATCAACAGCTGTGGTGCTGTCAGGAGAGATTGAACACAGAAGAGAAAAATTTTCTGTACCCCTCAGAGATCGTGGAAAAGTGTTTAAATAAGATGACTGAAAAGTGAACTTTTCAATTATCCTGGAGTTGGTTCTTGTTAGATTCATTGAAAATGGATGCTAGCAATAATTACATTGCTGTGACTCTTTGTGGGATGGAAGAGGGATGGTTGTGTTAGCATGTAGTAGCTATTTAATTGTCAGGCATTTGGAAATAAATGTAGAATTAATTTAACTTTCTAGGCATGGAAAACATAGTCTTTTTCCAGAGTTTGCAAATATCAGTGAGTAAAGGGGCAGTTAAAAACTTGGCTAATTTTTTGCAAAGGAAGGTTTCTTGCAGCGTGAAGTGTGGACTAAAATTTGTATCTGGTACAACTGGAGTGTTCTCCCTCCATATCCATGAGTGTGGTAGATGGGATAGTTGGAGATAACCTTGCTGAGTGATGAAGGCCTGCTCTCTGCCATGGGGCTTTGGAGCTTGGTGTGTTTCCTTGGCATGACTCTTCCTCGCAAGAGGAGCCACACTATTTCCTGTCCCAGGGAGTGGTTTGAAAAGAAGCCAGAGGGTCTGAGGGGCAGATGTACGTGAACTACAAATACAAAGATGAAACAATGGCGAATGATGATTTGTCACATTTTAAAGGAACTTTGTCAGGGAACATGTTATGTATCTAAAGTAAATTGTGGTTTTCCTGTCATGTGTGACAGATCATGTATGTTTTTCTCTTTATCCTAGTTTATTCACTTTGTGTACAGCTCTTCTTAATAAGGCAGTTCTCTGCCACATGTGGCGAATTTGAATCCACAGAGGAGCAGAACAGACAAGGAGTGGTTTTGAATATTATCAGATGTTTTCAATGATGCAGAATTAGGAAGGTCTGCAGGGAAGATTTCTCTGACAAGTTAAACAATGCTTGGGCTCCTCAAACAAGTGTGAAGGGCCTGAATGTTGCCTGTCCAATGTGCCCAGAGGGCCTGACCAAACACTGTGTTTGCCAGGCAAAGTCCTGGCTCGAATGTGTGCTGCTCATTGCCCTGCTTCAGTCTTACTTGCAGCACCAATGCAAGCCAGCATGCCCAAGCTGTACCTCTGAAAAGACAAAAATTCCCTGGAGCTACACAGCCAGCTTTCCTGGCCTGTAAATCCTGAGCAGTGCCCACTTGACAGGCAGGACTTCCCTGGAGTGGAGAGTCTGCTGGGTGTCCAAGGGGCTTGCTGCCACCACCGTGGCTTGTCAGTGGCACTGGCATTTATTCCTTCCATTTATGTTTGCTGCTGCAAAGTTTTATGGGAACTTTTGGTGTTTTAATAGGAATTCATGTTACTATAGGAAAATAGAGGCAATTCAGTGTTGAAGGATGCAGCCCTTAGTTTTGAGCAGTCTGGGTTGCATGTATTTAGTTCTTCTTTCCTAGAAGGGCAGAAAGAAATCATCAAAATTATGTACCTCCTATCTTTGTTTTCCAGGCAGAAAACTCTTTCCCAGGCAGAAACAATGCTATTTTAGGCTTAGTGTGGAGCTCAGTAAATTTTTCTGTTATAGGTAGGATTGCCTTTGCTAACTTACACCCAACAGTCAAGACAAAAATGTACTGATAGTGATTGCTTGCAGAAATATCATAAGCCTCATCCTGTTCTACTTTTGTGTTGTAATCTTAATCCCTCTGGTCTTTTGAAGGGTTTTTAATAATTCATTTCTGCAGTTATATTACAGTACATTATTATTGCACCATAATTCCCTCTCTCCAGTGACTAAACAAGTATTTAACAAGTGGGTGGAAGCAGTTCAACTTCTCTGCTTTGATAATCCAATGCTTCAGGATTATTTTCCATCTTACTGATGTTGATGGGTCTACTGTTCTTTAACGTCTGTACACTAACTGCTGTAGTGATGAAGTAAAAAACTTCCTTGAATAGTTTTAAATCCAAAACCACAAGTCTTTGGTCTTGCATGGAGTTTAGCAGTTAAGCCTCAACAAATTAAGTTCAAGATATCAGGCAGAGGAAAATCACACAGTGACAGCAAATGAGTAAGTTTTCCTTCAGGCATTTAATTTGATTATTTAATGAGTTGTGCTGAAAACCGTAGAAATGGGGGCCTGGTCTTGTAGCATTATCTATTAGCCTGTCTTTGCTAGCAGAGTATGGGATGTGGGACTTCCCAGAAGTCTTACAGTTTAACATCTGCAGATAGACTGGTTTTTTTGGATGTTTCTTACCTCTTCTATCTGCCTTTTTTTGCTTCACTCTGAGGTGTGAAGAAACGGGAACCTTGGTCTAGCTTCAGCTGCTGAATTACCAGGCATTCAGCACCTTTTGTGCTGTTCACAGACTATGCCAGCTGCAGGCGTGGAGGTGTGCTCTGAGTTTCCAGTGTCTCAGTCCCCTTATGTGGACAAGGGCAGGTGTCTCTCAGAACTCGTGGTAGGCATTAGTGTCCATGTTGTCAAGACCTGCCGCAGTGAAGGCCCAAAACCCCACTGCTGTGGCTTGTCCTGCTCCCAGTCACTGTAGGCTGGTGGGAAGACTTGCGTACGAAGAAATGTGTTGTGTGAAAGAATGAGCTTGCTTCTGAAGTAAAGATGCCGCTGAGACAAGGCCAGATTTCTGATGTAGTTGTATATGTGCTGGGAAGTGGGGGTTTTGTGTGTCTTGTTTTGCTTTCTTTTCAGTTGGAAATGTTTCAGTGCATGTGTCTCAGGGGTCCGTGGCCTCAGGAAATGCAAGCAGCCACGTCTTAAACTGCAGCTAATGAGGACAAATGAGATGTGTTCCTTCCTGAAGGGGATGAATCCAGACAGCTGTCTGTTTAGGCAGGGCTGCTCCTCTGTGGCTTTGGAGGTGCAGGCAATGGAGGGAGAAGTGCCTCTGCAGGGATTGCCTAACCAGGCCTGGTCTAGAAGTACATGGAACAGGCTAATTGCTCTGTTAAGCAGCTTAGTTAATGAATGAGGTGTAGTCCCTTCATGTGTCAATGGCTGGGAATTCGGGAATGAAGAGCAGCTCTGGGTAAAGAAGAACTATGTGTCATTGTAACTTCTCTTTAATTAAATATGTTCAGACTGTCATTTCTCGGGTAGAATTCAAGTATGCCAGCAGATCTGGCCTGTAGGGTATGAATTCTTATGGATTGTGTTTTACATGGATCTGTGTCATTTGCATGAGGCTTTTGCATTTCACGGTAATTAAAAAGAATAAAATTGGATACAAGTGGTGTTTCTTTTGTGCCTTCTTACGCATGCTTCCCCTGTTGTAGCAGGGGACAGCAATGTCAGTAATCTCTTTTCTCCTGCTGGATTCTGACAAGTGATAAGATTTCCAATCTTACCCTGCCTGGAACTCCTTATACAAAAGAGCATGATTACTTCATTCTTTTCAAGCCATTCTTTGAAATTCTGAATCTGCAGCTGCAGCAGCTGCTAAAGCTGATGCTACCGAGGTGCTGTTGGTACAAATAATCAAGCCAATTGGTGTTCTCTTCACATTTGTGTATTTGCAAGGCTCTGTGGTCAGACTTCTGGATGTGTGAAGATTATCTCCTTGATCAGAGTGTGATGTCCTGGAGAACTAGGGCATGGAGGGTTCGCAGCCCTTCTGGGATTGGGAACGGGGCTGTGTGTGACAGTCAGTCCTTTATATATGACAAAATATTTGAAAAGAAGAATGTTTAGCTTCAAACTGAGTGTTACAATGGAAGAACACAAAACCCAGATGAGGAATGCATTCCATGGTCATCTGTGCACTGCCTGCCTTTGTGTCAGTGGGATGTTGTGGTGAATTGCGCTCTTGAGATTCCCTTCAAATTGTGTGAAATAGGAACAGGCTAGCACTCACCCTAGTTTTGTTTCCTTTTTTTTTCCCCTTTCTCTCAGAGCAATTTGTGAAGACAGTGCCAGAATACCATGTGGTTCATCCAGCAAGAGTAGATGCAAGTGGGCATTTTCTTTCTTTTAATCTACACCCCAACATCTCAAGCCTAAGGAAGAAGAGAGATCTCGGAAAAAGGCAAAACGTGGTATATTACAAAATTAATCATGAGGAGAAGGATCTCTTTTTTAACCTGACTGTCCACATGGGATTCCTTTCCCATAACTACGTAGTAGAAAGGAGACGTGGCAATCACACCAGTGCGAAGATTTCAGCTCATTCAGGAGTCCCTTGCCACTTCCTTGGCACAGCGTGGCAGCCTGGCTCCGGCAGTGGGACAGCAGCCATCAGCACTTGCAGTGGCCTGGTAAGTGGTGTGACCTTCACTGGGGTTCTGGGCTATTTCTGGTGTCATTAGAGCTTAGCTGGTATGAATATGTCTGCAAAGGAACTGGATGAGCCAGACTGGTACCTTACTAATTCGGAAAGAAGGTTTAATTCTATGGATGTCGTTTGGATTTTTGGAGGAGTCAGAAGGTCAAAAGGTGCTGCTGAGGCCCCTTAGCATTTACTTTTAAGTTAAGTTTATTTTTTTTCGGTGATGTGGACTGCAGGTTTCTATCAGTCATATAGCTTGAAGCCATCCAAATATCGAGTCATTGCTTTGATTTAGTAGTTGTATTGCCTTTCCAATCCATCTGGATATGAGCTTCTGTTCTCTTTTCCTCTAAAAGGAATGTAGCTCAAGTGCGCTGAAACTGCTCTGTGACTCAAACACACGGGTGGTGGGTTGGGAAAATGCAATCATTTCCTTATGAACTGCCTTACGCAGATATAAATGATAGGTTAGATGCAACCTTAGCCAGAGCTTTGAATTCAAGCCTTAACCAGTGCTAGACATCTCTCAAGTCAAAGAGCACTCCGAAGGCTGGAGCTTGAAGTCGAACATTTCTCAGTATCCTGTAGTTCACACTGAGACAAGGAGATGGAAACCTTTTTTTTTTCCCATGCTTTGTTTTTTTTTTTTAATCACAGCCATATCTTAGGTTTCTGTTTGTGCTAGAGCATGAGGCTGAGTATGCCTTGTCAGGAGGGGAGGAAGAAGCAAACTGCCTGAGTGTGAAGGGGATGTAGAGAGGTGTGTACAATGGCACAGAGATCTGTGAGAGGCAAAACCCAGAGGGTTTGAGGAGCATATGGCGTGTGTGTGCTCTGGCAGCATTGGAAAGTGTGTGAAGCAGGGAACTGGTGCCTTTTGGCCAACACAGCTCAAGTCTGCAGCAGGCTGGCGACTGATGTTCCATTTTTGAGCCTGAACACCGAGATGAGTATGTGTAAAGTGTAACCTTTCCCTGCCAGCCTGCCAGTATCAAAGTGTGTTCCTTGCTGTTGAGCTGTATGAAGCTTTCAGAACCTGTGGAGAGTCAGTCTTGTGGCAGTGTGTGAGAAACAACATGAAGACAGCTCTGGTACATATATGAAATGGGAAACTTTGGAGTCTTACACAAGTGCTGATAACGCTTTTGGCATGTTTCCTGGAGAAACAAACCACTGCTTGAGGCCAGAAGTTTCAGTCCCACAGGCATGAAGATCAGGGATTTTCTAAGTAACACTTCCAATGGGGACAAACTTATCAAAATTTCCCTGAAACATGTTTTGATCATACGAGGTTGGTAAGTAAATGGAGATATGATGATACAAGTAATTGCTTTGGTTGTTTTGTCTTGTGCTTTACTAAAATGTCTTTGTTATTTTTCGTTAATATGAGAGCTTGAGAAATGAGGTGCTAGATGCTCATTATGTCTTTGGAAGTATTTAGTCTGCAACAAGAATTAAGAAAACAAAACTCAGTTTGCATTTTAAATTCAGCTTGGTAGTATCCTTTAAAGTTATCCCTTCATTTGTATTACAAACTTTTGGACTTTTATTTTCACTTAAAGCTTTTGATAAAACACTTGTATCAGAAAAATACTGTTGTGATTTTGTGTTCCCATTCTGCCACAAAGTGAAACTTTGAAAATATATAATCATAAATTGATTCAGGTTGAATAAATGAGCTTTGCCTCTGGGTAAATACATGATGGTTTTGATGTGGGGATTTTTGAAGTCCAGAAGTTGCTGGTCTGAAGAGGTTGCAGTAAGAGTTAGGTCTATATCTTGATTCCTCTGGGCGACACAAGCTGCGGAAAGGTGATTTCACTTACTTTTACCCTGGAAGTTTCCCAAAAGATCCAGTGTCATATGAAAACATCTATTGATGAATAATTTTGCCAGCTATGAGAAATGAAATCTGGCTTTCATAATAAAAACCTAGCGTTTCTGAAATCTTTCTTGTTTGTGGTGGTCTCCACATTTCCGAGCTCCAGTGTTGATCTATTTTCATCCTGATGAACGCTAATTTTTTGCTCATAAGCATCAGGGTTTTTTTCTGTCTTTTTTTTCTTTCTGGGGTGAGTTGTGTTTTCTGTTGAAAAGATTTTTTTTTCCTCTTTATTCCTGTGAAGGAGGAAGGAGGACAAAGGAGAACTGAGAATAAATAAACACTGTGGAATTAGAGAAGATTACTTTAGATACTAAACCTATGGCATGAGGAGAAATTGATAGCTTGTTTACTACAGTAAAACTGTGCTGATATGCTCAAGCCTCATAACCCAAGAGCTGGTGAAAACCAGTGTCTTAGCTTTCAAATACTGGAAACAGGAGTGTTAGTGATGCTCGTTCCCTGATGCTGCTTTGTCTTGACGCTTCAGGTACATCACAAAATGAAAGCCTACTGTGCTTTCATTGCTCTTGCATTTTTTAATAAGCACAATGAAGCACCAATTTACCATGATAATGAATGACAGGAAACTCTGTGATTGCTAAACTTCTAATTTTTGGCTTTCTTAGTAACAGGAGGTGTTAAAAAAAACCCCATAATACTGGAAAATATTGATTTGATTAAATAAATACTATGGAATACCCCTTTGGCTGTAATTTTTAGTGTGGAATGGTTGCAGTATGTCCTGGGGTGATGTTATAAGGCTTCTTTATTCCTTAACCATCCCTTTAGTGCCCAAAGATGCTGTATCTTGAAGATGGATCTGGAGGGTGGGGCTGGAGCCGTGGGACCTGGTTCAGTTCGGTTCAAGGTGTGAGGGTCCAGCGGCTCTGGGCCCCACTGGTCTGGGTGGTGCTGGGGAGGGAGTGCGCTGCGAGCACCGTGCTGCTCTTTGGTTGGTTTTTTTTCTTTCCCTCTTTCTCCTGCTGGCTGAGGATGAGGTTTTTTTCCCTTTCCTCCCCCTGGTCTCCCTGCCCTTCTTCCCTTCTCTCTGGTCCATGGGGCCTGCAGGGTGGCCCTGGCTGGTCCAAGCCCCAAGGAATGCCAAAACTGCTGGGAGGAGGAGGANTTGTATAAATAAACAGTTCAGGTTTTTCCACTTCCACCTGCTGTCATCAATTTGCCTCATTGGCAGAGGAAAGAGGGAGGCCCTTTCCCTTTGGGGGAGATGCTCATTCCAAAGTGTTTCCTCCTGAAGTTCAGTCTCCAAAACCGAGACACTTTATTATTTTATAATTTTGTCCAAGTGAATTGCTTAAGACTATGTCGTCTTTTTCACTCCTGTTTTACAAATGGTGCCCTGAATTGAAGCAAAACAAAATCCTGAAAATGCCTGCAGGAGGGGAATCCTAGTTTTAGTCCTCTTGCTGGAACGACTTCTTCTCATGTCAGGTCTGTCTGGTTTGTATTTGACAGTTTCTTAATTTCCAGGACAATAGTGGTGTATAAGAACCAAACAAAGATGTGTGGTGTAGGTTTGTGTTTGTCATAAAAATCACTCACACACTGCTCTGAAAATATAGAAAATATAGAAATGGATTTTCATATCCCTTGCATTTTCACTTTGAAATGTATTCCTACTTCCTTTGGCATTACACAGGCATTGCTGATGTATTTTTTATGTTCCCAAAATGTCCTTCAAGGGAAACAGCAGAGTTATAGCTATGAGATATAAGAATGAGTGGCACGGTCATTGTATGACATTGTTCTTTTTCAAGAAAAGGTAACTGTGTCTATGTTTTCAGAAGTATACATGGAAAAAATGATCATAAAGGCATTTGATCAGAGTTGGACAAGAGGATACAGAGAATAAATTAGCAGAGATCTGGAGTACATAAGTTGTGATTTCCAAATCCATTTTTTTCTTACATCCTGTGAAATCTTAATTTCCCTTGCTTGCTGAATAGATCATGACCTTCTTAACAGGTTGAAGAACATGATGCTCTAAGCTCTGTCTCTTCTTCTCTGGGTCAGTTGTTTAGTAAAGTCTTTTGCACTTCTGAGCCTTTTTGGATAACACATGTGTTAACATAGGAAGAGTGGGACAGACCTCACTGTTTATTTTGGGTCACACTTGGGCAAAGGAATTGTGGAGAGAAAGTCACTACTGGAGCACAAGAAATCTCAGACTGTGGCACTTGGAAGGAGAGCAGACATGAAATCACTTAGATACAGGAAAATTTCCAAGATGAATTAAAGGGAGAAAATTATTCATTTTTGTATCTTTGAGTGAAAATGATGTTTGGATTAAATGTCTTGGCAGACTGCTTAGGGCACAGTTCTAATAACGCTTTGAGTTTTCCCAGTGCCTTTCCACAGAAGGCCGCAATGAACTTTTCCAATACTAACGCCTTAATTGTTGGAGCAGTGGTGTCAGCTTGTCCCCTCAGTAGGGCTGGGAGGGAGCTGTGAAGTTGAATGAATACCCTAGGTTTATATGCACTGAATCCTACAGAGCTGGGAAGTGAGTTTTCCTCTGGTAGTCTTACCCTCCTTCATTAGGAACAATCCTAATGAGAGCCCTCTTTTATCTGTCAGAAACACAGACATTGTTTATAGTGTTTTTAGATGACAGAGCATCATTAAGGCTTTGTTTCCTTGACACTTGTTTACAGTGCAGAGCTGTCAATCAGCAGTTGCTTGGGGTGGGGGGGGACACGTTTATCTTCAAAGGCAATGCAAGCATTAGCATGGAAAAGACGAAGTGAAAGGACATCAGTGTGGAAATTGAGAATGATCTGTGCACATATACCTCGTCAGCTCCTGGCCTGTGGGCAGATCCTGCTTTGGCTGTCTCCAGCTGGTCAGAGAGTTGCCTCTGTCCTGATGGGCATCACCATTTTTAAGAAGTGCTGAAATGATTTTTGAAAGATTTCCCCCCTATCTATTCTTCCTTCTGTGCTGAGCCACAGGCAGGGCAGCTCTTTGTGGACCTTTAATTGGTGGTTGTATGTTTGTGTAGCAGCTGTTAGAAGGTACTCTAAGTGGGATCTCTGGGCACATCCGTGTCTGTCCTGACCTGTGTGACAAGCTTGTCACCAAAGTGGAATGGTGACTGAATTCTGCTTGAATGTAACTGTTCTCTTTATTGCAGGATATCACCTTTGTATGAAGCCCCTGAATGAGCACTGGTAGTCAATACTGTATTCTCAACCTGGTCTCCTCAGTGCAATATAAAATCTACCAGCAGCATTTTATCTTTTGCAGATTTGCATCAGTTTGGGGGAATTCAGCATGATCTCTGTTCTCCTGCTACATGCCAATAGGCTTTTCTAGTTAGTGTGAGATGCTTTTTTCATCTTGACCCACATGTTACTGTCTTATGATCTGTCCCAAGGTGAACAGTTCTGTGCAGATATCATAACAGTATTTCAGTGATAGTGGGCCCTATGACAGTGGTCTAACACTGCTGTTTAGACTTACCTCTCCTATGGATATAGGAAATGTGCTTCAACATGTTGGACTTGGTGTTTTCCTTAGATAAGGTTTAAGAATAAAAGAATCTTTAAAACAGCTTTTAATATTTGCTCTAAAGTAATGGAAGAATAAAATGTCTTGCTAAGCTTATAATACATATATTTGTTTGCTTCTTTATCTCCCAGCCTGTAAGCTTGTTTGATTACTGACCATTTGTTCGTTGATCTGTTGTTAAAGGTGGTTGCCAGAGTTTAGCAAAGCTAAAGTACTACACAATTCACTCCTAAAGCCCAGAAAAATAACTGTCTTTTTATTCCCTTGTGGTATACCTACAGCTAGTAGAATTGTTTCTCTTCAAATGGAAGTGTCTTTTGATTATTAAAAGGCAAAATGGCAAAATGGCATGTATGGCAAAATACATGTCAATGAGAAAAACAGTCAAGGAAAGGGAACACGCAACGTTTTCCTCACTTGAATTTTTGACTACCTGAAACTGGATTCAGCATTGATCCTTGACCTGTGACTGGACACCTCCAGAACACATTTGGGCACATGTGCTGTTCCGGTGTCTGTTATTTTGAGAGTTGAATTGGAATGTATTCCTGTAGTGCTTCTTCAAATACATGAATTCCATTCTGTGAGCAAGGCTTCTGGGAGACAAAAAAAGTTCTTCAGGGGTGTCCTGCTTTTCACTTACCTTTCCTTTCTTCCTCTAGGACAGTCTCTTGCTTCCTTTTTTGACTTTCCCCTGAGGGATGGTACTGGGTGGGTCCTGCCTGTGTTTGGCAGTATGTCAGATGGCCTTACCTGCCAGTTGTGTCTTCTTGCTTAGGTGTCAGTGACATCTCCACCGTGGCCTCTTTTGGTTTATCTCGCTAGGGATAATCTGATGGAACCAAAAATGTAGGAATACAGTGTTTGGAGAATGGCAGGAATGAAGCCAAGCTGCCAGCCTTTTCCTCAGGGATGGGAATTGCTCCGTGGCTGGACACCACAGAGCTTCTGCAGTCTGATTGTTGCAATTTGGCTTGTTCTGGTACTCCTGAAGATGGAAAGACCTGCCAGGTAACCTCGTTGTGTGGCTGCTGTGTGTCTCTTCTCACACGCAGTGGTATGGAAAATACTGAAAGTAAATGCAGTTTTTTCTATGCATCTGTTCTTTCTCATGCTTCATTTGCCTTGTTTCTTCATAATAGTAATAAATATCTGGATATTCTCCTTGACTGACTAGTGCTCTGGTTATATTATGTGGTTGTGCTGCATAGTTTTGTTTTTCTTTTTGGAGTGCTCCAAAGACAGGATGTATGGTGGTCTGGGGTTTTTACCCCCATCCCCCAATAGATTCATCCTTCAAACTTTCATTAGTATTTGCTGCAGTACTTTGACATCCATCCCTTTTCTTTGTGTTTGAACTTCAGCTATCCATCTGCCAGCTCCCTTCCCCCAGTCCTTTGTCTGCAGAAATACTCTAATTGACAGGTCAAACGAATCTCATCAGTGATCTCAATACATGAGAATCCGTCTGTGTCTGTGGCTCCTGCTTTTGGCCTTGTCACCTTTAACCAGTATGAAGTTGTTAGACCAGAAGCTGGGTCTGGCTGGAGCTTTTATAACAACGTGATTACATTTCACTGGAAGGCTCATTGATGGGGTAGGTTAACATAAGGATTGGTCTTTATGAGCTCGTTTGGATGGAGTACCCAGATTTAAAATGCTCCTTTAAGAGAATGATTTTTTTTGAGAGTATGAAAGAATGGCTCTTTTTATGTAGTTTTAAGGACTCTTAATCTCTTGTTTAAATATGTATCTACATATTTGCTGAATACTTTAAAATAATATTGGTACAGAGCTGTCAATCATATTTCCAGTCCCCATGAGTCTTTTTAGTCAATCTACCATGTCATGATTTCATTACTTTGGTGTTTTATTATGAAAAAGTTTATGTTTACTGAGGGAAATCAATGGGATTGTGACTTCAGGTTCAGGATGCAGAAGTAAAAAATATGCTTAACATCTATTTTGCTTTGATTTTTAATAATGTAAAGTTTGTAAAATGGTCTGTTCTTTATTTCTTCCCAAATCTTCTAGTATCTTTGGAAGTTTTTGACTCATTCTCTGAAAGAGAAGTGAAAATATCAAAGTGATTAAGTTCTTAAAAACTTTGCAGGTAAAGGTGGGAATTTTTGACGAGTGAAATGATGGATGGACACATTCAGCTTGGCCAGGGGCTCAGCACAGCTGTAAGTTGTTACTGAGCAAGGTGCAGTCCTTACCTGCTGATGGTGAGGAATGCTGGGAGTTCAGGAAAGATTGGAGGAGATTGCTTTAACTGGGAAAATGGAGCATGTGTGAGGAGTGAATCTGTGGGGGAACGGGGCTTTGATAGTTCTGCTATATTGTGTTCGTATAATTTTTCTTTCTTTACTCAATTTTCATGATGCTGAAAGTAATGGTCTGGCTTGGACGTAAATAGAATTGTTTGCACTGTTTGCTGTGTTAATAACATGCTGTACCTGCTGCCCATCACAGCACAGGCTTTGTATGTAATCATTAATAATGAGCAGGAGAGGGAGGAAGGACTGGAGCTTTTCTGCATACCCGGCCAGTGACGGATATAATGTGACATCAGTAGGGACAAACCTTGCCAATTACGTGCCTTATTTTCTAGCTCTTCAAAGAAGAGAAAATTACCCAGAAAAGCCTGTTTTGCTTTGGTTCTGAGCAGACAGATGCTAGCAGGATGCCTGGTGGTCAACAGCAGTGGGTGGTATAAACAGCAGACCCAAATACCTCTGTCTGCTGCTTGCAGTTAGAGGATAGATGGGGAGTGATTCTTCTACAGCAGCTGTGTGAGCCTGGCTTCTGATACCAGCTGAAAACCAGCAGCCTGAAGGTCAAGCCTTGCCTCTTCAATTCTCTTTGCCTGTCAGAGAGGAGTGTTGGAGTCTAGGAAAAACTTGGGAACTTTTCCTGCTCCTTTGAGTGTTTGTTTTACCCTCAGAGCTCCTCAAAAAAGGCTTGGCCTGCGAACCAAGCTCGTGGGAGCATTTGCCCACACTTCTGGATGAGCTGAGAGCAACAGAGAAATAAGGAGGTAGTTGTTTAGTGTACCACAGAATGTGTAGTTGTAGTTTTTAGGTTTTGCTATATATATTATATAGAGCCAACATGGAGATTCTAGGGTGTCGGCTCCTTCTTCTTCTTCTCTCTTCTCCTTCTCTTCCTTTTTCCCTCTGACATGAGTTCCTGTGACTTGTTAATTGGTAGACAGAATTTAGTGTAGAGGAGACATGTCAATAAGGTTGATATTTACTGGTTTTGGGAACAAAATAAGATACGTAAAGTTTTCTAACTGGTTGCTAACAGATATAAAAGCTACCTGCTCCTGGTAGCCATTGCCATTCTGTCCTCGTGTTCCTGGAGGTCACAGCACAGTCTGTGCCTCTGAAATTCTGATAAGAACAAAAAATAAAAAAGCTTTGAAACAGCAGAAAGAAGCCTCATCTCATCTTTTCGGGACATGGGACACTGAAACAAGGAACACAGCCAGGCCAGATGTCAGGGTCCAAAGAAGAACACCCCACCCCTGACAAGGAGCAGCTGCAGTCTCTGTGCAGTGTCACCCTCAGAACTTGGTTATATTTACACACACATCACACACACACACATGCAAATCCATATACATACATGTAGCTCTGTCACTGCAGAACTAAGGCTCTTGGGTTAAGATCTATTTGTGTGCTGAGAAGGCTTCTGTTCTGTTTTATGGATTGATTGTTAACCAAGCTGTGGCCAAAAAATTGTTGTGTTTGGTTTTTTTTTAAGAATCTGGTGCTTAAAAATGGACTTTCCTGACTCATGTGCAAATTGCAATAGAATTTAAGTATTTAGTGATTTAGTCTGGGATATTTAGGTGCTTTATATACACACTGGTTCTGGAGGATGAGCATTAAAAATGAGTAAGTAGTCATGAAAAAAAGCGGTTAAGCAGTGGCTGTGTTTAAACACGTTCACTGTGTGTCTCAGTTCTCATGGCAAACAGCAAATTCCTAATAAACTGCTTGTTGATACATGGAAAGCCCAAGAGTAGATCTAAATTTGTTCTGGTTGGAACTTACAGTAAAGGCTCACATGCAGACCCAGCTTTTGGTTTGAAGATGTCTTTTTTCAAATTTCACTCTTCTCTCCCACCCTACTTTTAAATGTATATGTTTGAAACAAAGGCAATTTTAAATGATCAGTCCAGACTTGAATATCTGCTCATTTGTATGCAGTGTTAATTGTATCTGTTTCCTTATCTAGAACAGTCATGGACCAAATCTGGTCAAAATCATAAGAATGGAGACTGTGGATAGAGTGAGGGGCTGTTTTATCCAACATTCTCTGCCCAGCAATGACTAAGTAAATACCCAGATATGAGTAAGAACATGGCAGTTGGACATCTCCTGTTTGGTCATCCTTGCTTCTGTTTTCAACCCAGGTCAAATTTTTGGAGGAAAACCTGTTGATGAATTAGGATTTCACGTATTTTCTGAGCATCCCTTGACTCAGTGTTAGAAATATGTATCTTTACATACGAATTATAACACTTAAAAATTAATTTAGGTGTATCTTCATTTGTTTTTCACTAGCTTTCTATCAGTTTTATTTGATGCTTCTTGGAGTTGTCTTGGAGGACACAGTGAACAGTCAAACACTGAGCATAGTGTTTGAGATGGTTTACTCAGTGACATAGTGTATTCCTAATTATTTTTTTGTTTCTTCGTAATTCCAAACACTTGACAGCTTTGTTGGACAGCTGTTGAGATTAGCTTATTATATTGTTCCAGTTTTTTTCCTCACGAAAACAGCAGCTCAGGTTCTTTCTGCACAGTAGCAGGTAGATCAGAGTCCATATGCTGCCTTTCCCCCTTCACTGAGCAATGGTGTATCAAGTTTCATTTATCTATTAATTACATTTTTTAGCTTTCTTGTCCAGCTGCTCAGTCTCAGGAGCTTTCTGACATTCATTGCTTGTCCTTTGTCCTTACTCTCTTGAATAGCTTCTTAGAGTTTTCTAATATCCTGTATAACAGATTGTAAACTAATTTTTAATCCAGATGTAAAGACAGTGAAATTGGTTGAAGGAGAAAAGCCATAGCAGAGAAGCTTCATTATCAATAAAAACCCCAGAAAAACCATTAAGTTGCTTTTGCAAATTAATTAATATAAAATTTCTGAATTGCTAACTCTGAGATCTCAACTATCATTTCATTTGACTCTAGAAGATGGGTAAATTTGTAGACAATGAGATATCTTGAATGGCAGGGAAGTAAATGGATAAAATGAGCAAGTTTTGGAGAAGAACTCCTGCAGAGAGATGAGAAAGTAGCCTTTAGCTCAAGAAATCCCAAACTGGAAGGTTTCCAGAACATCTGGAGGTGAGGGATGGTGTCCTTAAATCTTTGCTCTCTTTTTGCAGCCTTTCCATAAAAAACTGCTCCTGTCTGCTGATGAAGGCTACTGAGTTGAAAGGTTCTTTATTTTAATCCAGTCTGGCCATTGCTGTGTTCTTATGGCACAGGGTATATAATAGGTTTTCACCAACCCGGAGTATTTTTGCCATATCCATTTTTTAATATAGGTGCCTTCTCCTGAAAGTTGTGCATGGAATGGAAAGCAAGAATTGGTTGTCGTTGCTGCCATGAGGTGTGAGTAATTCTTTTAAAACCAGTTTCTTTCTGGCTTTATTTTCTATATGGAGTCTGGAAGTTCTTTGTTCCTCTTTGTGCTCAAAGAGCCTCAGTAGATCTTAATGTTTGTTAAACAGTTTTTGCCGTGTCTATAGACAACACCAAAGTGTATGAAAGTCACGGCCTGCGTATTTTACAACAGCTGTTTTCTTTTTCTAAATAGCTTATAATCAAAAGGAGAAACTGTATTTTTTTTTCTCTGGATAGATTTTTACATCATGTCAGTTCAGAGTGGCTGAGTAGTTGCTGAGATATTTTTGATGTATCTTTATTTAATGTAGTTAAATCACAGCTGGTGGCAGATGCTTGTCAAAGAACAACAGGTGTGTTATAATCCTTTTTTCATCAAAATGAACAGAACAAGTTACTGCTGCTTCTTGGAAGCAGAACCCCAGTCCCTGGTGTCAGAAGAAAAAGGGATAAATTAGAAAAGTACAGGTTTTTCCTCTCACAGAGAACTGCACTTATCTTACTTTATTGCTAGCTGAACTACAGATACAACATGCCACTTGTTTATCCAATTAAATGTTCTCTTTCAAATCAGGAAATGGATTTCACTTGTCTTTGGAAAAGAGATCAAAAGCCTGAGAGTAGTAGCAGATCAGGAGAGAAATGCCAAGTAGAGTGAGGAAGCTAAATGACCATTACTGCACCTGTGAAAGCAAGCCAAACCTAAGGAGGGAGGGAAACTGGAGAGTGTAAATTAGCTGTGGCTAAGCACAAAGCCCTTGCCTGCAGTAGTAATCACTGTCTTCCAGGAAAAGTGGTAACTGTCAAAGAATATTAAATTAAATATTAATGTTTTAGTAAGGTAAAATAGAAATAATTAACATTAAATTCATTAAATGTCATGCCACATCATCAGCTACAGTTATTTACCCAGGTGAGGTTTTAGGCTATTAAATTTATTTTTTAAAAATATCGTTATTTTAAAAAGCTCTGAATTGCTTTGGTCGTTAGAAAGAAGTATTATCTCCAATCCAGTCGTGTTATCTTTTTTTGGCCATTTTCTCGTAATTAGGACATTCATCTTCTGGCAAGGCAGTGGAGCAGCTTTTGGCATAGTCTCTTCATGTTATGGCTCTGAATGTTGCTTTATATGGTACTATTTCTAGTTAAGCTGATTAGCATAACCCTTCTCAAGAAATGTGTTCTGTAAAGGACAGAATGACAATTAGGTATTTTAAAATATAAACAAGCCGAGTTTGTTTATGTCAAGCTTCTTTATGGAGACTGGAGCTAGCTGAACTGAGTTCCATTTTTTCATCCTTTGACAAATGTTCCGTGTTTCCCCATTTCTAAGAACTTATGTTCTTTGAACTATAAAGTCCTGTGTAACAATTGAATTGAAAGCCATTATTCATCTAGACAGTCCAGTGTGAGGACTCAAGATGCAGAACATAGAGACAAAGTGATGTACATAGTCTGTAAATAATAAATGTTGTGTGAATTAGAAGCCCAAATCAGAAAAACATTTTAGGCATCATAATTGCTCAGATTCTCACAGTGAATGAATTTCTGTGAAGTGTAGGAATTCATGAATTGTCCATCTCACACTGTCATTCTTAGCCCTCACACAGGCTGTTTTTGTGTACAAGTCAGGAGATCAGAATGATCTAAATTAAAAATAAAACAATCAAAGCAGAAAATCTTCCTTAACCCACCCCCTTCCCCCCAAACCCTTAAGCTTCAATCAGTGTTCTTAGGGCCTTTCTTTTTAATTTTTTTGACCTGGTTAGAAGACAAGGTCCCTTTAGGAGTTTAACCTGAACATGGCAGTAGATTGAGCTGTTTATCTGTATTAGGTCTGCAGCAGTGCCACAGAAAATGGGGTAGTATTCTTCACTGTCATTTGTCATTCCAATGCAGAAAATTATTAGGTCACTTTTTGTACTTGCATGGTACATCTGGCATTGTCCAAGTACCACTGTGACATTGCTAACTGGAGTCATGTTAGGCATTTGGGAACTCCCAAATGTCATCCTCCCTACCCACCTACCTGCATCTCAGCAAGTGGGCTAATGGCATGTGTCTGGCAAGGTGGGCATGTATTTATTACTGTGTAGCATTTGCTCTTCCGTATTTGAGATTAATCCAGGATTGTGTTTCAGAGCACTGTGTCACTTGGTGTTGCTCATTTGCAGGTCCGTGGTATTATTGGGAGAAAAAAAGTCTCTTGTGGTCCCTTAAGTCTCTGTTCTGGGGCTGCTTTTATTTAAAATTTTCATTGATACTCATGTGTAATGAATTTTGCTCAGGATGCAAATCTAGAAAGTGTCATCAGTACAGGGAAGGATCAGGATATTGTATCATTAAACCAGGAAATGGTAGATGTGAAGTTGAAGAGGGGAAAATTCAAGTGCCATAGTGTGGAGTCTAGAGTCACAGACTTAGGAGATAAGAGAAATTTTTACCTTGAAAGCTCATCTGTTACATGTGTGAGGCTAAGACTTGAATATATTTGTTTTATACTTTGTGGGGATTTTTTGCAATTTTTTTCCCCCTCCCTTGGGAAAAAAAAAAGTAAAATGATCCAAGGATTTGAGCAGACATTAGAAAAATATGGAAGAATGTAGCTGAAGGTTCACTCAGCATACAGTGGATATTTCTCTCACTCCATTTGAAAAAGACAAGGTAAGAACTTGTGGGAAGTATCACATCTTATTTTGCTGTTCTCCAGTTGTTTGCTTTCAGCAGTCTTGATAAATAGGATAGGGGTAAGAGATGTTGGTGTGAGACAGGCCTTTTCTTCTTATGAGAGATTTTTTTGTAAGGTAGAACTCGCACCAGGATTTGTGGATTTAGGGTTTCCTTTTTTGTCTTGTTTCTGGCTACCTGAGTTCTGTTTTGAGTGCTGAGACCACAGTGACTTGTGAGGATTCACAAATCTTTTCTTGAAACAAGCAGGCTGACGTTCTTGGGAAGACTTGGAAAACTAAGAAAACATAAATAAAGTTTTAAGTTGGAGGATAAGAGATATAGACAAGGTTATTGTGGGAGATGATTTAGACATACTTGGCCCTATATGAATGTGAAATTTCAAGAAGTCGACATCCACTTTCAACACTACTCTGAACATCAAGACATCCACTTTCAACACTAATCTGAAATCTGACTGATAAACATCTTGCGTCCCTTGCAAGTGGCCTTTGTTCACTTCAACCTTACCTTTCTTTTAAGGATATGAAGAGTAAAATGAAGATAATTCTCCAGGGTGCAGTATTTATATAGGTCTACATAACATGATTGGTGTAAATATGTAAAACCAACACCTTTCCCAAATATAGGCCCCCACTTACCCGAAGGCTTCTGAACCAAGTGAGATACCCAACATTAGCTAAATTAACACATTTGTGGGTGATACAGGAAGGGAGGGGAGACAAGAAGTAAAGGAGAAATAGAACTTCAAGACAAAGGGAAAAAAAAGGAAAAGGACAGGGCATTGTTCATGCAATTGACTGCAGAGGAAAGATCTTGGCAGCCATGAAGTTCAGTTCTCTGGGAGCTGTTATGCAGGGAAGCAGAGGGAACACAATGTGTGTACATCCAAGGGAGAGTGAGCGCAGCAATATTCTTGTAGGGTTTGCATCAAGGGGTGTTCTGCACTCTGGTAACTCTGGCACGTGCTGTTTGTGGCAGAAAAAGTTGCTCTGGGCAAAAAGTATGTTTACAAAGGGTTTATTTCAGAGTGTCCTGCCTGCCTTCCCATCTGAGGCATTTCTGTTCCTTAGTATTAGGTGTTTCTCTCCTGATCACCACACTCCAGCAAGAGAAAATGAAGTGGATCCTGAAAACAGGATCCAGTCCTCCTGCATGAGGACTGAACTCTGGACCCAATCCAATACCATCCTTTCTTCATTAGAATTTTGCCTAACCTCTTTCCTTCAGGGGAACCAAGGATGGCTTACTGGGTGGTTTAGCTCAGAAAAGCAGGGGAGAGCATCTCAGTACGTTGGTATGAGGACTGTGCAGTGCCCACAACAGCAAGCGCTTTGCGTTTGGTGCAGTGAAGGGAAGGAGACAGGCATGGGGTCCAAGTAGGGCTTAGGATGTTTTTGTAATGTCTTTCTTTGTCCCATTCTGGGATGAACCTACTGATGCAAATACATTTCAGACCTGTCCACTGTAAGCAGTGAGCCCCGGGGATTGTATGGCATCTTCTTGGCCAGTCTTCATTTTAAAAGGATTTCTGAGCAGAGCATTGAGGGTTGCTGCATCTCATTCAGGCAGGATGCACTAAAGAACATGAGTCCATTACAATTGTTTTTACAAAATTTTTACAAAAGAGGAAAAGAATTTATCTCGAAATTTTCCTTTTGCTTTGGTAATACTGTAGTTGCTGGAATATTTTGTATCCATTAGTTATACCTTAGAATTTATGATATCTGAAGCAAGTTAACATCTCTGTCTTCACATAATCTTAAGACCCCTTTTGTCCCTTCATGGGTGACACACTGATGCTGTATTACTTTGTGAGTGTGACTCTTCAGAGTAATATCAGCTTTTAGATGTGACTTCTCACTCTGCTCTGTGTGGTGTGCCTCAGGCCTCTTCTGTTCTTCCCTTGCTCGGGGTTTTTTTGCTGCCTTTGACCCCTTCTTGCAGCTGGGGCCAACTGCTTGCACGACCTCTCCAGTCCAAAAACAAGGAGGGAATTGGATTTGGAGGTAGCCTGGGCATCTCTTTTTCCCCCAGTGGCATCCCTTTATTCTCTGCAGCAAAGTGCTGTGGCACCTTTGAGCAGTGTCAGAAATACTTGGTTGCAGGAGAAGGCTGGTTGAGAGCAGAGGTCTCGTACTCTGAGGGAGTGTAGGGATGATGGGGGTACAAGTTACTCTAAATACACCCTCTGACTTTTGTAATTAGATAGGCTCAGTGACTGCTTTGCATCTTTTGTTGGTGTCTCCGGGGGCCATATCCTTGCTTGTCAGCAAGAGCGAGGAAACCTGTGAGTGGCCGTAGGTGCTTCCCAGAGTGCCCTGAAGCTCACTAACCCTTTGTCCAAAAGGCTTAATAGTACTACAGTTTCTAGGACTATCAGGTATCTTTTTTGGTGTTGGTTTCATGAAGGATTCAAATTTATTGCCCTCTGTTGCTGAAGTAAGATAATGTGTCTTACATTGGTTTGTTACATGATCGCAGTGCACCGGAGTTGCAGAGAGAGAAGCCTGTAAATTCTGCAGTGTCAGAGCTGGATTAACTCTTTAGACAATTATTTTCTGAGGAGTTTGCCAGGGCTGGAAAGGCTTTTGGGGGTCATCTTTCACTTTAAGAAGTTAGTGAGCAAGTATGTGAGGCAGCAAACTATTTACTTTCTGGCTTGGATTCTTTTCTGCATAGACTTGTGCTGGTTTTAGTCAGACAGCAGACATGGTGCTTACTCTGTAGTCTCTGCTTTTTTTTAAACCTCTGAAAGGGTAATTTGTGCTCCAGCAACTGAACTAAAAACAGAGAAGTGAACCTGATGTGAACAATAAGAAATCCTAATTATTTGACTATGCATAGGTGTTGGACAGCATCACAGAAAATACACCTTTAGTGCTTCCAAATCTGTCTTGTACAGAGGCTGAGGCAGAGACCAGCTCTGGTTTTCTGTTTTACTTTAATGCTGAAGGATGAAATGTGCTGTCTGTCTTCGGCAGCAGTGTAAACTTAATGGCTGACTTGTGACACAGCTCTGTGTGTTGCATTATGTGTTACCAGTGCAAAGGTTACCCAGAGGAGCAGTTCCATTCTGTGGACACAGCAGGAAAAAAGAAAGTAGTCCCAGGTTATAAAATGTGTTGGTTTTTACTCATCAGCTGTGCCAGATTTTATAAATCTAGGGAATGGGCAGAACTGCTTCCACTAGAGATGACAAGAGGTGTGGAGACAGGACTGGGGTTGGAGGAGCAGTAGTTGGAGCTGGCAGCAGGGTGAGTTGGTGTGGTGGGTGCCCATGAGGGACCAGTGGGTGCTGCTGGAGACCCTGCTGAGTTTTCTTGGCTACCTCTGTGGGCAGTCTCTGACAGGTTCCTTCCATGAACTGGCCAGCTGGCTCCTCTGCCCAGCCAGCTGCGTGGCTGTTTGCCCAACCCAGTTGTGAAATACAGATTAAAGGCAGTATTTAAGTGCAGAGGATTTGGTTTTGCACATGCATTTACTGTAAGAGCTCTAATAGTACAGCAGCAATTTGGCAAAGTATCTCATGGGGCTTTTGGAGTATGGGAAGAGCAGGGATTTTTGTTATAAGCAAAACATTTTTTACGCCATAGAAAATGATAAGATTATTTGCAAAAATCGGTCACCGCTAAGGGCCAAGTTCTGCTCTTGTTGCATAGCCAAGGAAAGGGTAAACACCAGAGTGTGATGTTGAATGTTTTTGTATGCTCAGAGAATTTCAGATCTTTGTGTATGTTGATACAGATTTCCTTGCATATAATGAAGCAAGAATGTAGTGCTTTTAATTAATTCCATTTTTGCAGGATTGTTAGACAACATGACTGTCACACAAGGATGGGATCTATAATCTGCTTTACTGAAGAATATAATGTCAGCATTTTCAGTGTAGCTCAGGTTACTTGTGTGGTTTTGTCAAGAACTGTGTTCAGGAGTACTGTTTCTATCTAGTGGGCTTTATTAAATATAGTTCAGTACCATTTTAAACTGGACTTGTTTCTTAGTAGAAGACTTGAAGTGTGATTTACTTGTCTCTGTAACTACGAGTGGTAGAAGGAAGGGTACAGCAAAGTTTTCAAACCTATCAGAGAAATCTGGAATCGTGTTTGATAAACTCTGTAAGGAACTAGAAGAGAAAGGCAGAGGAGGCAAAGAGTGGAAAGGTGCAGACAGTGGGACGTTTGGGAATAGCATCTTCATCTGTGGGCAGTAGTGAGGGGTGAAGGTTGCCAGCGAGGGTGATGCCTGTGAGAGCTGAACTCTGCCTGCTGCAGTTCAGACTGTTCTGTATTGCTGTGTCTCATGAGGTGTAAGCAGCTGTGGAAATTGGATGTCTGACATGAGAATGCAAGACCAGCACACTCCCAGTTTCTGTACTTCTGTTATCAGAACAGCTTCCACACATCCACAGTGGTTGGGGGTTTTTTTGTTGTTTCTTTTCTTGGGAGTTTTGTGGGGTTTTTTTGTTTGGTTGGTCTTTTAATTAATCTATTTTCATTTTAAGGTAGAAAGCAATCTCATTGCATTCAGAAAACTACAGCAGGCTACAGATGATACTTATTGAAATAACAAGCTCATAAGAAAGAGAGGAGGCATTGGGAAGAATCCCCTGGGAACATAATCAAAGTTAATTTTCAAGCAGCTGTATTTTTTTTGTGTTGTTCCTGCTTTCATGGTAATGCTTTCAAACTTAGTGGGAAAAATAGAAAGCTTGTGTCCTTGGAATGAGACTGACTTGAGCCTGGTATAAAACTCACAGGATATTCTTTGCTGCAAACATCCCTCCCTTCTGCTCTGTACTCTGTCCTAAAAACACCTCGTGAGTGTCTCTGCGGAAGCACACATCAGAGTTGTAATTGAAGGGCTGATAATGGGGGCAGGTTTAGACAGTTCAGATCATTGATTTTCAGGGGCTGTGCGTGCCTTTGCAAAGAAAGGTAAGTACTGCACTGGATTTGCCAAAACAGAAAGATTGGAAGCGTAAAGCAGTGGCAGTCACTGTGCCACAGAGAAAGGTGTATTTTCCCTTGTTTCTGAGAAAACCTAAATGAGCCTGCTCATGTGAGCAAATCAACACTGAGAGATGAAAGAATAACAGGGCAGCAGTAAGTATATCTTGAGTAAGTTAAGCTGTGCAGACAAGAAGACCATGGAGAGAAATATGAAATACTGTGTGGTAGGTAGGTAGGCAACAATGTGCAATTTCGAAGTGTATACTTTGTCTTATAATTGGGTGTGGCATCTCTGAAGAAAGAAATCAAATCTAGTCTGGTACCTGCTTTCTGGCAAAGCTTTTCTGTGCTGGGAGAAGCCCAGATATTGGTAAAAATAGAGTAAATGTATTGCTTAGGCAAAGCAGAAGTGGCTTTGCCATCAAAAGAGATGTAAAGCAGCACTTGCAACAAGAGATGGCAGTGCCAGGAGAGATACCCTGATCTGTTGTGTACATCCCAGGATTCTGTTAACCCTCTTGACAGCAGACATATGTTAAGGACAGTTTTCAGTCATCCTAAGGTGACACCAAGACCCTCAGAGTAGCTGATTTGCAGACTACACCCTGTTTCCAGAAAATTAATTTCTGTGTTGTGTTGATTTTTTGTTTGAACATACAGAAATTTGTGCTGTTTCCAGGAACTCAGATTACAAATGGCACTGCTGGTTGTGTGTTTTATCACCTGTGTTCCTGAGAAAGATGGATTCCCACAGTGTTGTACTGTCTACAGATGGGACCAAGAACATTTTCATGTTGTCTTTCAAATCTTTGTAAGAATGTTCTGTGCCAGAGAGACAAAACTGATACGTCCAGAGAGTTTTGGGAGAAATGTACCTGCTTGATAATGGCTCTTCGTTTATAATGCAGCTCTCTCAATTACCAGGTTTTGAATCAGAGGAATGAGCATAGCATTGATTTTTTTTTTTTAAATAATTCTTCGTAAAAACGTGCCAAGATAAATGCCTTAGAAAACCTAAATGTGTCATAAACATAGCATATGTTTTCTGGTCAAACTTGCAATCTAATTAGGAAATGTGATTAGAAAATGTAAAAAATGTAATCTCATTAGATAGGATCTGTTGGCTTTGACCATACTTCCTGATGTTAATTTTTTACCAGCCTGGTTAGTATCAGCTGTCCTTCCTTCTTTCCTTTCCTGCCCACCCTGAATCATGTCAAGCTGATCATGTGATGTTCTGTGATGTTCTATGAGCTTCCAGTACATACTATGCCAGCACTGATTTTTCTGAGTTCTTGGAAATATTTTTAGCTTCAAAATTCATTGAACACCGCCTTAAGTTCCCAGGTGTTCTTGACCTTTCCTTTTACAACTCTTGGATACCAGTTACCAAAATTTGCTCGTCCTAAAAGTGTCAAGATTTAAAAACAAAGCTTTGCTCTTTTAACACTTTCATTAATTATTTTTGAAGTAGGAATAGTGTGACTACATTGCAGGACTGTCTTCCCATCTACAAAACAAGAACACTTGGGTTAACGATTCTGGTTTGTTTTGTTTTGCTTTCTTCTACGTGTCAACATTTCAGTAATTTTGATTTAATATCAGAGGTTATATTTGTAGCTTCATTCCCAACAGGTATTTTGTATTTGTATTTCACTGTGTAGTGCCCTCAGTGTCTCAGGGATAGAAAGGGTGTAGACAAGGTAGGTGTCTACCACAGCTGAGATTTTTAATTCTGCCTCTCTGCTGACCTAAGCATCTGTTCATTTTGCCTGGGGACACTTCTGGGGAGATTTGTACATACCAGTGCTTGCTTTTGAGCCAGGTAGCATGGCTTGTTCATGATGTAAATGGATGTAGGTAGTTTCTGTTTATTAAGGTGAGATTGCAAAGACAGTGTCAGTTGAAGTAACACAGCAGCATTTGGGCAGCTTTCCAGGCAGATAAGTCATTGCGTTTGAACTCTGTTTGGACTTGAGGAAAAGCCAAGTTCTAGTGGACAGATGCAGAACCATAGCTTAGATTTACCAGATTTTGATTGCAATTTGAGCAGCATTAAAAGAAATAGACTCTTTTAAGAATAGTACTTTCACAAGTATAGTTCAGAGCCAATGAAGTTATGCAAAGTGTGTCATTTGCATAAGTTTGATCCTTTAAAATACCTAATAAAGAAGCTGAAGAAATGAAGACCTGCACATCTGTCTCCCTGAAGGTTTTATGACATCAATTTTTTCCTTTCAAAGATTTTTTTTTTGTTACTGTGTAGTTGTATCATGTTTTAGGATGGCTTTGTTTGTTTTGGCTTTTCACTTATATTTTCAAAAACTAATGTGAGATAAAAATTAAAAAATGGATGAACTATATGAATACCAAACATTGCAAAAATTTTGTTTTTCTTAAAAGCCAGAAACGTTCTAGTAACAGCATTATGGCTTATGCATAAAATTCTCCCCTGTTGATGATAGCTTATGTTCACTCTCTTGGGTCTTTTATAAGTTTTGCTTCATTGTGCAGGCTTGTAAATCTCAATTATACTAATGGGTGTCATGCTTTCACATTATAGGAAAGAAGTGCCAAATACAGCCCACAGTGGGATGCCCTCATCCAGCAACTAACTCTTACACTATGGAGCCTTTCTCTTAGCTATCAAAAACATTTAACACTGGGGAAAAGAACATTAATACAGCTGTATTTGAGTCCAGGGACAATGATCCGGAAAGCTGTTTGCCATTGTGTCTGTCAGGCTGTTGCATATTGAAACAAGAGGTAAAAAAGTTGTCGTAGGAAAGGAAGTAAGTGGCTTTTGCAGGGTTAATGGTCAGTTAATTATTGCTGAAAAATACATAGCAACTTGCTCTTATCCTTCTTAGAGATGGTATTTGATATGCTACCCTCATTTACTGAAATGTCTTGTAAAATAATTCTTGGCTGCGAATTAGAGGACCAAACATTTGTGCTCCTCTGTTTCTGAGAAACCAGGGAGCAGAAGGACGTGAGACATAGGCTGACACCATGATACAGCCTTTTAATGAGGCCTGATGTCCTGTCCCTGCTTTGAAAGACCTCGAGTCACAGATGTTAGCTGTGGTTTCCTGAGGTAGGATGGGTAACTCTCTGATTGTTACTGCATTGCTGGTTTGGTTGCAGCATTTTAAAGAGAGGCTGAACAAAACCATGTACACTCTGAGAGATGTAAGGAACAGTTTTAGGGGGTTTTGGTGCTTCAAACCAGTGCTCTTGGAACTGGATTCGTAAGGGTTTATTTCAGACACTTTTATGGGTTTATTTTAGATGCTCACCAGAGGATCTTGAGGTGGAGCATGTTTGCATGAGATGGGGGTCCAGCCTGCTAAAGGTGAGAGTCATCCTTGTGAAGGCCTCTAAAAGTGTCCTTCAGCAGCTGAGCTCTGAACTGAGGTTATTGGTCCTTCACAGCTTTGAAAAGGCCATATCTAGCACAGGTCATGTTTATTTTTCATTGATAACTTCCATAGGTATTCCGAGCCCATGAAGGTATGTGGAGGGAATCTATAATGTTATCTCTGACTTAAGCAGAGGTTAAGTCTGCACGTTCAGAAAGGAATGAAGTTACTACAGCCAGGATTTTTGCTTTGGCTAATCTGGTTTTACCACAGGTTTATGTCATACCTAGAGGTTCCTAAAAGTGCGCTCTGAATCCTTACCCATTGACTGATTTAATAAGATATTTTGTCTAGGCAAGGCTCCATAATTTAACATCTCCCCTTGACTAAATGGTGTATTTTTGCCTTTTTCTGTCTGTTTTCCTTTAGTTTCTCCATTGCAGCCAAAACAAATTATCCTAACAAATATTTGGCCTCACTGAGTATGCTTGAGACCCCAGCAGAGTTGATGGGGTTTTCCACTCTGGGGTGCAATAAACAGATTGACACTGGAGAGATTAATGTCCTAGTTCTTAACATTCCTGAAAGGCTCTGCTGCAGGTGATGCAGCAGTTAGGATTTCTTAGAATTTAAAAACGTGTGCAAGCAAGACAGAAGCAATACTTAATATAATGGAGTAATGATTTCATATTAGAGACTTTAAACTCAGAGGGAAAACCATCTGGTTAAAAATATGTGCATTCTTCTCATTTCAAGGATAGCCCTGGGGTTGTTTTTTCTCATTTTATTTCTGACTGCATTTGATTTGGTTGAGGAACTAGTTAACGATGTGTCATCAATAGCTAACAACAAAAATGAGAATTAATTTTGGAGTACTCTTGTCTCTCACTCCTCTCTGTTACCCTAAAATGCTAAATGGATCTGTTATTCCTTATCTTAAATTAAAATATTAGGAGTAGACACTGTGGTTTTTCATTGTTTTTTTTGGGGGGGGAGGGGTTGATCTTTCCAGCAGTGTCTCCTGCAGATGTTTAATATGTACAATCTGGAGATACCCACAGATGCAAGGAAGGGTATCAAATAAATAGAAGTGTGACTTCATTCTCTGTTTATAAATACTTTTATATTTTAAAAACTGATTTTATGTTATGATTTTTTTTTAATAGAAAGTGAACTGTCTCTAAATGTGTAGTAGAAAACACTGGGTTTCATAATTGAGGGCCAGTTGTTGATCTTGGTATAGCAGATGTAAGTCTGCTAAGTTCAAGGATTACTTCTTCTCGGGTTGATTCTGTAATGATATTCCAAGAGTGAAGAGCTGGACAGGGGTGAGAGGCAGTAGGGCTGTTTAGCTGCTGCTCAGATGGACAAGAGGGCTTTGTGGCCTTCGGTGAAGTGTGAGGTAATTGAAGGAGAGTGTCAGAGAGATTGTGTAGCAGCTCACCTCATCTGCATTTGGTATTGTGGATATGAAGATGCATGAGCAAGGATTGGATGACCTCAGGTACCAGGAAGGTACCAGCAAACTCTACCTCCTGACAGCAGCCCAGACCCAGCTCTCCCATTCTGGACAAGGATTCAACACCAGCTGTTGTGTTTTACCCCATTGCTGTCTTGTGCTGAGCTGTAAGTAAATACAGGCCCTGTTACAGGTCTTAAATGAGAGGCAGTTTATTGAAATCTGAAAATATACTAAATAACCAGATATCAAGGTTTATTCTTGTTACCAACAGCTGCTAAGTTACCTTCTGATGACTCTGGTTGCTTGAGTCCTATCACTTAGATGAACTTTAAAGGCAGTGTGGAACTTTAGTTCTGACTTGAATTAACATTTCTGTTAAAAAACTTAATAAAGTCTAAAGTTTTCCCTCTGTGTTTTTGCCTGCTTTGCAGCTCTGGTGTGTGAAAGTAATAAATGAAATTGAAATGGCTTTTTCAGTGTGGCTCTGGGCTATAAGACTTCTCACACATGGTGGTATATAGGAATGTCTTTGAAATAATAACTCATCTCTTTGGAGAAAGTGTAGGGATATGCGTGACTGACACAGATGACCTTCCTTTATATCATCTTCAAAGAAGCTCTTCTTTCCTTGTGGTCAAAGAAGAAGTAAAAATTAATCCAGAGAAACCCTAATCTCCCAAGTGTTTTTACAGAGAGTGCATCTCATAGTTGTTGATTGGGGTTTTTTCCCCAGTCATGATCCCCACAGTGTATGTGCTGAACTTAGGAAAACTGGTGAATGCTCTTTAGCTTATCTGGAGAGGATCTGTATGAGAAGAGTGGATTTTCCAGCTGAAGCATTCTTGAAATTCATTACAGCCTTTTTTTTTTTTTTTTTTTTTTTTTTTTTTTTTTTTTTTTTTTTTTAAAAAACAAAACCAAAACCAAAACTGTCAGATCTGAGTTTTCAAATAACATTCTTGTAGAATTGCGGGAATGTAGACTGTCCCTGCAGTTGTCAGTGATTGCATTTCCCTTCCTTTGCATTTCCCTTCCTCCAACCTCAGTCACTCCACGTTCCTCCTGAGGAACTAGGCATCTGAAAAACACGTTTGGAGTGCATGGTCACCCTGTGTTTGATACACTCTTATTCTGTATAATACCTGTATAATTCTGTTGTATGACGAGCTTGAGACAAGTTCCTAATAAAGAATTTTGGGCAGTACTCACTTCTTTGCAGTAATAGTGCCTCATTAGTGACAGACAGGTAAGGAATTTTTGTTCAAAGGTGTGTGTAATGCTCAGTGAAATGGATATTAATAGTCTGGTGGATTCAAGACATTACCTACTTTTCAAAGTAGTGTTTGTTGAAAAACCTATTTTATTCTGACAAAAGTTACTACAAGCTGTATTTTCATTCAGTCCTGCTGAAAGGAAAAGAGGGAGACACGATATATGAAGATAAGATCCTATCCGAATCCAATTTAATTGTTAAGATAGCTATGTAAAATCCTGCCACAGTCCCACAAAAGGATTTAGTCTGCTCACTTAATGGATCTGTCTTACCCTGACAGCTCTTGAAGACGCTAACACCTCATCTGCAGCTTGGCTCTGCAGACATAGATTCTAGTGAAGGCAATGCAAGGTTAACTGTAGTCATGGCAATGATTGTGGGAAATAACATTTATCTGTTGTGTTACAACCTACTTGGGAGGATACTGTGCTCAGTAAGGAGGTGAGCCATGTCAAGGCTCAACTCAAGAGGTTTTCATTTCTCCCTGACACATCCAGGAAATCCAGGACTTACTTTAGCTTTGGATCTCTACTATCTGTAATTAAATGCTTATATCTGTGGTGCATCTGCTTAAATAGGTGACTAAATTGATTCTGTCAGAAGTATTCAAAGCCATGGAGCTGAGAGAAAGACTTCATTGTATAGCCTTTCACTGACATGGACCATGTAGATCTTAATGTTGTTTGGTTTTTTCATTTGCTGTTCAAAAGAAGATCTCCAAGCTTTCAGAATGTGAACATCCCAGAGATGAAGAACTTTATTTTTGAGCTTTCAATTCCAGTTTTTATCTGAACCTCCAACATCAGCAGCTCTACAGATGTAATCAAATTGGGAAATGAGACTGTTTTTCTGATTTTGACTGTAGATTCCTTTCGACTTTGTGGTACCTGACCCTTAAATATGAGGATGTTGGGGAACCAGAGCAGGGGAATGATCAGGACGGTTTTGCTCTTTCTTTTATCTGCACTCAGTGTAGACAATACAGAGTTCTGTTCCTGCTCTTTTTGGGGGAAGGTACCCATTCTCTCTATGGGAATGAAGAGGGAGGCATAGCCATTTAAAAAAACCCAGCCCAAACCGCTAGAGAGAAAACCAAACCAAAATCCACAATAAAAAATCCCTGACCAAAAGTAGCTGGTGTTGTGCATGTTGAGGAGAAGCTGTGTGAGACAGTACAGTAATAAAACCAAAATGGATGATGTGCAACTTCTTGTATTTTTTCTTGATGCTTTAATTACCCAGTGTGCTTGACCCAAGAAGGATTTTTGACATGCATTAATGGCAGAGGTGGGTCAAAATGCCGTTTGAAAACAAACACGGTACAATCCTACCTAGTGTTCCTTTTACTGAAAATCTGTCCAGGCTGTACTGGAGACTTAATGTCATTTAATGCCATGCTGGCGAGTCTGGTATATAACAGATTTACATGTTTGCCTTTTCTGGTATAGACAGGAATGCTTTTGTACTACCCAGTTTTGAGTGAATGGATCAATGGAGACTTAAAGTTAAAAGTCTTATTTTTCTATCAACTTGATAAACATTGTTTGTTTTGGTGTTGTACACAGTAATTTATGTGTATGATTGAAGAAAACCTTATTTGGATTTGTTTCTTCTATCTCAATCTTTCTAAGCAAACTAGCATAGATGTGAGCTTCATGTTTTGTTTAAATTTCAAACATGTTATGTTTGAATTGCGCATTATATTGTTAGGCAAATTACATCTGAGCACTGCTTCTAACCAAACCTGAAAGTGCAAGCAAATGGATTTGACTTTTTTTCTGAGTTCTTTTGTTAACTTGAGTAAATCCTCTCTTTACAACAACCAGTCATTATAACTGGGCTGTATAATTTTTTGAATATATGGGCATGCATTGTAACATCATGAAAACTGGTTAGTCCCTAGTCTGCCTATTTGAGCATGAAAAATTAAATGGAAGAGTTCAGACTGAGTTTAGGTCCTAAATGGATGAATCCAATCTACTGCTTCAGTTTTAGCAATTTCAGAGTTACTGTTTTCTAACCCATGCATGCAACATGCTTTGAAATTAGTGAAATGCTAGTGAAACTGTGGTGGTGAAGGTTATTTTTTTTTGGCTCAGAGTGATCCCAATTAATTCATGGGGCCTAAAAAGATAATACAACATATCTACTTGAATTGAGATATCAGACTCTTACCTTAAATTTCACCCATTTAGACATGTTTTGACAGTGTTTAACATTAGGAAGCTAAACTTCAATATGCTGCTGATGCAGAAGGGAGACCAAGGGCACCTTAAGTATCTGGAGTCCGTAAGTGCAGGGGTTGTTTGGTGTATTCAGATGATTCTTGTAAGTAAGTTTACTGTGCTGCAGAAAGTGGTGTTGATTCCTTTCAGATATTCTTCGACAGTTTGATGTGGGGAAGATCCATCCTAATCCCACAGATGGGAATGAATTTAATCTTCACTGCTTCAGTTGGACATCTAAAGATAATGTTTACTGGCGCAGATTGCATTCATGTTCTTTCACTCTTTCTTCAGAGTTTTGTTTTTTCTACGTAGATTTTCAGGTTACAATCCCAGATATGTTTGCCATACAACAGGAGAGAACAAAGCTGTGTCATTTCACTGGCAGATGTGGGGTTTCTCTGTGCATGGTATGTGGTTATAATCATCTGTTGGATCACTGTACTTCTTACTGAAATGTATCCGTTCCTTTCCTCTGGTTAAGATTGATAAGAAATCTTCATTGATGCAAAATGTAACCATTTCTTCTTTAGAAAGACCATCAGAAATGGGTAATGTCTTTTATTTTCAGTGGCCTTTGCAGCTTTGTTGTTGCTGTAGGTGCAAGGTGGCAGTTCTGTGCAGGCATTCCTGTTGCTTCCACAGTGTTTAAATGAGTGAACCAGATGTGTTTTATCCTCCTGAGCTTTGCCAAAGGCAAATTTTCATCGAAGGCAGATTCTCTAGGCTTTTTCCGCAACAATGTGCAGCTAAAAATTTGATTAGGCTGTTTCTGAAGGATATTACCACAAGTGTTTTTTCCAGTCCTTTAGCTGGGATGCATTTGCATCTGACTCATCCCAAATGTCAGCAGTTAGAGGGAACTGGTTTGAGCAGAGAATTCCATCTGAGATCTGAAGATATTAAGATACTCTCCTTCTGTCACTAAGGACACCTTATCCTTCACTGCTGTTTGTTCTTTATAATTTTTCTTTGGTGAGGTTGAGAAGCGCAAATTTACAGGTGGTAAATTTGTACGGAATTGTCATGCCTGAGCCTCACAGGCAATTATTAGATTTATTGTGAGAGGAGAAGGGTTTCTAGGACCAATGTGTAGATGCTGTGTGTGGTTGGGTGGTGCAGTCTGAGCACTGGAAAAAGTGCCCACAAAAAAAAATGTGGGAAATTATATGGACAATACAACAGTGGGTGAATCTGTTAGTGTTCTATCAGCTTTTGCTTGCTGCAAACTCTTATTTAGGACTTGGGTGGATATGACTGTGTTGAAATAAACTGAACTGTAAAGAACTGTAGGTGAATCTGGTAAGAAGAACTGCTTCATTTTCTTTAGGAGAAATTTTATTAGAAGCTGTTAAGTGCCTTAGAAAACTCTCCTCAGGTTCCATGAATAGGTTGCTGATTGCATGCAGTATAAATTAAGAGAAAAACAGATCCAAAATATCAACAAAAAAAGGATGATTGTATCCAGAAGTTTGTTTGAGATGATGAATGCCTATTTATGTCTGGATGTTCTTTCAAAGTAAAAAGCTCAGTCTCTAGGAAGCAGACTCAATGTCCTGCATCCTTGTGAGCTTTTAGAAATAAGATTTTGCTGATTGCATGTGTGTGTGAGTAGCAGATACTAGAAAGCCAAATGTATGGTGTTTTTTACAATCCAGTAATTCTGTTACTGAGAATTAGAACAGTTGTGTTAAAGTGCTGTTCTTGGTGGGTTGTGTGTGCTTCATTTTCTTTCTGGTTTTCTTTTTGGTTTCGCATTTGTATTTTTTTAAGTGTTGCCCTTCCATGCCACCTGGCAATTTCCGTTCTGCTATATGCTCTTTATTATTGATGGAAGATGCTTTGGAGCAGTAGACATAGTGTAATTGTCAAATATATCGCTCCTGCAAGAAATGGCCATGCGTGGGAAGAATACACAGCAATTAAAAAAAAAAAAAAACCCAAAAGGTTTTATTGAAGAAATTCACCTTAACAGTATTAAGGTTGATGAATACTTGCTGCACTGTTTTTGTTACAAGAAGTATTCAATCAAGGGTGCCTGTAGTATGAGATCTTTCAAACACTTGGTCATAAATGCTTTCTGTATTGGTTTCTTTCAAGTGTTCCTAATGACACTTAATTGTAGCCAATGCAACAGTTTCTCGTTGCTTGCTGTGTTTTGTTTGATGAGAACATGTTTGTTTTTTTTATTTTTGTGAACAGACTTACATAGTTCTCTTGAGGTTTTTTGTGCTCATCAGTGTGACACACAAAAATTCATGAATTTTTCACAAAACTGAATTGGCTAACCTGGTGGTATTGTCCTGTTTTATATATTTTAACTGAATACAGAGAGATGAAAATCAGATGTTTTCTGCTTTAAAATATTCACGATAAAGTATCAGAGAGTTCATTTATTCTTTCTATGGCAACATAAAATCACAAGTTTTTGGATGTTCAGTTCCTGCCAGCTTCCACTGCAGCTGGATATAAAAACAAACAAACAAAAAATAATATGTTACCAGGTCTCGATTATGAGGTTTTATGTTAGTGATGTACGCATTAATTGTGTGTTGATGTTTAAAGAAATGTTAATTAAATACTTGCACAGGGTTTGAGACACTGTTGATTGTATTGGGGAAAAATTGAGTTACTGCAAAAAACTGAAGTGGAATGTGCCCCTGCTTTTTCTATTCATTTTATGACTTGGCTGACGTGGCAGATTTTATTCAGAAATAGCCTGTAAGCACAGTCCAATGGTCCAAAATCTCTAACTCAATGCCATATTAGGTATAGCTGCAACTTTGTTGGAATGATTACACATGGGGACTGGAATTTGGAACATGAACATGGTTATTAGCACAAAAATGCCATTCTGATGGTTATTTAGCACTTAATTGTTTGGACAAACTACACTTTGTATTAATGGAGGTTCTAACACTCTCCTGTCTTTCGTCACCAGCCTGTGAAGTTGTTGCACTGGTGAAGCAAAGCTGGCATAATTTGGACTAAAAAAGTAATGCTGTTCTCAGGCAAAAACTCTTAATTTTGACCAATAGAATTACTGGAACTAAGGGGAAGAATTTAAGAAGTATCCTGAGAAGTCTGTTGCATGCAACTGGCAGTGAAGACCTTGTCACTAAGCCTGTGCAGTTTTAACCACATTGCTGTTTTAAAACCAGTTAGAATCCCTAATTAGCCAGGAAAGGTCCCATTTGTCTAATCAGCACTGCTGCTCCAGGAGCAGGCAGAAATTCAAGGCAAACGTGGGCTGTGTGGAACACTGCCTTAATCCCAGTTTAGCTGCTGTTTGCTGACTCCAGTTTGCAATTACTGGAAGGCTGGTGCAGAGCTGGCAAGGAGTGAGGGAAGATTTGAAAGGCATAAATAAACATTAGGTTCTGCCTGCTGTTGCAACTGTCTAGGGGAGATCTCTGCAGGACAATAAGGACCTGCAAGGAAGGCTGTGAGGAAACAGTGCTCAGCTCCAGAGTATTTTTATAGCACTGCAGAAGCCAGTACATGAGAGAAAAATGGTTTTTATCTGCCACACCATGCAGTACATAACAGCTTTGCTGACATTATGCTTTGGAGGAAGAATGTGTTTGTCTTTTCCACTCACATGGAGCTAAGGATTGCCCCCTTTTTCTAATCACTTATCCTGCACCGTACAAGTTGACAAGACCGTACTCTTTAAATCTTGCTCCAGAAACAGGCTGTGCTTGCACTGGAAAGCACTGGCAGAGTTCTCTGTGACTGAATTCCCCTTCATCCTTGCATACTTTGAAGAAGGTCAGTTTTCATAAAGGTGTTTTGTTCTTCTTGGCATTGGAGGTAACAGTGTTGGAAAACAAAAGCACATCTCAGATTTCATGTTTCAGTCTTCCAGCAATCTCAGTTGAATGAAAGGTTCATACAGAGTCTGTCTCTGCTTTCACAGTCTTTCACATTTCTAATGTTAAGAATCCAGATTTAAGAAACTGAATTTTCTGAAGTGGTAGTGTTTCCTGACTTTATCTGCTTCATGGGCTCCTGTACCTTATGCTTTTAGAATTGACATAGTATATGTAGCACTCTGTGCTCTAAACTGTGCAAAGAGGGCATGTGTAATAAGCATCATCTATACTACTTAGTAAAAATAATACAGATTAAATGACATTGTTTCAGGGTTAACATCTTTTAGTGTTTACAGGGTGTCATTTTTACAAACTGCTTTGTTATGCTTTTATTTCTAATGAGTATGAGCACTATAATTCAGCTGTATTGGAATGGGATGGAAGAATTAAATGCCTTAAAGGACTGCTTTGTGAGGTGTAGGAATAAACAGTACAGGGAGGTAGTACTGTTTGAGTAGTGTTATTCACAGCAGCAAAAATTTACACAGTGGCATAAGGACAACACAGAGGGTCATCTGTCTGGTCCAGTATTTTATTCACTGGTATTGCCACTGTAACTTCAATATTATGTCATCAAAAGGAAATAAATGAAAATAATAAATTCATAAAAACCCAGATTAAAAGCAGAAAAGATCAGAAAGCTGTGGGGAAAAGTCTTCCACAAAGATGTTCAGTTACATAAATTAATGAGAATATTTAAGTATGTGTTTCTCAATTAAATACTTTTTATATTTTGCTTCCAATTCTTTATAATTTTAAATATTTCATTAGTTTGATGAATGAGGAGTTATTGCAAATGATCATCAGTTAGAAACTGAACATATTCCAGAATCTCCATCCATTCCTCATGTGGTGATTAGAATATCTATACAGTGGAGAGTATCCTCAGTACACCTGCCAGATTTTACATAAGTTAAATGAAGATATTGTGCCCTAGGTGTCTGAACATCACACAGCACTGCAGACTTGGCAACACTCAGTTTTTTGCGGCTGAGTAGAGGTGGTGTTCACCAGTGTGGCAGAGAGAAGGCTGCAGTGGAACACAAAATACTGTGATGGTGTCCCAGGTCACTGTACATGAGATGCACTGAGTGGACTATGGCTCTGTCCCCTTCTCAGCTTGTCCAGACCTACAGGATCAGTGAGCAGGACACTTGTAGGGCGCTTTGTGTGCAGTTTAACTCATCCCAGATGAACTTGCCAGTCCTTCAGTGACTGTCAAAGAGATTCGGAGGGCACAAGCTTGAGGGTTTGTATTTATGTCTGGTCTGATGTGTGCCATGTCTGGAGTTTGATACTGACCTTGAAAAATACCAAATTATGGGTGGAGCTGAATGGGCCCAATCTGCCCAGTGCTAGGAGGGTAATTATTTTTTTGTGCGTTTCAACTTGTAAGAAAAAATTTAACATCTGGGATTCATTTTTACCAGCTTAGCCAGAGACAAGATGCTGCGGAGACAGCAAGGGAATCAAAAGGGATAAAATCAACACTGAAAAGTCTCCCCAAAAGTAGTCAATGTGTGGCCTCCTTTCTGATGTAGGACGTTGGTTTACATGATTAAAGTAATCATCTCCTTGATAGTTGTTCTTTAATCAGCTAGCACATAGCCACAAAATCTGCTAAAGAGGATCTTTTGAGTTACTTAAGAGGTTCTGCTGAAGAAGGTCTCTGCAGTCACCTTGCTGATGGTGGCATGAGTTCCCTTCCTTTCACAACCAGTAATCTCACTTCCCTTTCAAGCTTGACGCTTCTGACCTGTGTCTCAGTTTGGGATCACTGACCCTCAGAGTGTAGTCGTGGGTCCATTCACCATCATCCAGTTCCCACTGATGGGAATTCACTCAGCAAGATTTACAGTGAACTCCCTCAATTTACTGTATAACATAGCTTAGGAAAGAATCAGAGCATAAACAAAGTCGTTATTGCACAATAACTGCTTGAGTGTGTTTGGTCAGGCTTTGAACTGGTGGCCAGCTGTAGCCAGGGACTATTATTTCCTTCTCCAGCTGTAGTGCTACACACAGTGACTCCTCATGCCATTCTTGAACTGCCTTTTGTTTCATGTCACTGCTGGAAGCTGGTAATGTGGCATATGAGCAACTGATTTATTTTAACTCTGTCTGTTACTCATTACTGCATGTATTGCATCAGAATGCAAGCCAGCCCTACTTGCGCAAGTCAGGATACAAAAAGGCACTTCCAGTGTTGCATTCTGTGTGTTGCAGAGTAAAACAGAGTAGTGTCTTTACCTCAGACAGAGTGCAGGTGTTTCTGAACATGATGGTAACAAAGGATTTATCAGTGAAGAATAGGGATGGGCAAACATCCCAGTCAATGCTAGGGAATTAGAGAGCTTTAATTGAACTGCCCACAGACTGTGGGCAGTCATTGAACTGCCCACAGGCATTGTCTGGGGGGAAAGCTGTTTATTTCTAGTTCAAGAAGAAAAAGCCAGTCCATTTCTTGAACCTTTGTGATTTAGTACTCCCTATAGGTGCAAGCAAGTGGGTTTTGGTGCTTTGAACTACCATGAAAGGTTTTGAAACTATTTTTCCTCCTGGCTATTGACAGAATCCATTATTAAAAACAAGAAAAAATCATTTTGAGGGAGCTTTTTTATCAAGCTGAATTGTTCTGTCTGGAGTCATCACTGGGTCTTTGTCTCTTAAATCACACTCTCAGACTTCAGAAGTTCGAGAACATTTCGCTTTTGAGGCTCAGTAGTTTTGCAAAAGATCAGAAAAATACTTTTTTTCCAAAGTCCTTCGTGACAAAACATCCTGCTGGTCCCAGTGCCATGCAGTGGTTTGGAAACCATGGTCTTCTGTTCACTGCAGCTTGCAATACCCTCGCTGGGTTTTCTTCTGGGAACCAGCAGCAGAACTTCACATGAGCTCAAGAGCAGCCTTTTGTGTAGCTGCCTTTTCTGCTCCCCAGCCCACAGTCAAGCTGTGGGCTTGACCATTTACATCCCTTCTAATCTTTGAATTTTCAAAGATGCTTTGGTGTCTCGATGAGGAAAGGGCTGAGTTCTACTAAGGCTGCCCAATCGTTCAGCAATATTCAGTGTTAGAAGGAGCAAGGTAAACATGAAGGAAGGAGGGAATACTTTAAGGTTATTTCTTGCACCAACATGGCTTAAATATTGCCTTTTCAGAAAGTCAGAAAATTTCTGTCTTATCTCCTGCTTGACTCACTGTTTATCACCCCACAGCAATTCAGTCTGGAATCCCACAGAGAGCACTGACCCCAAAAGTGTTTGGGAAATACAGCCGAGATATAAGGATGCTCAGAATATGTGCTTGAAGGGAACAGCAGAGCCTTTGACTTCTTGGCAGTTCTACCAGAGTCCAGATCTCCAACACTAGATATCTGTCATGAGGTGACCTTCCTGATACCTTAAATCACCCTGATGCCTACAACTCTTCTTCTGCGAAGGCTTTCATGACTTCATCACATCTGGCCATCAGCCCTCAGAGTCAGTCCTTATCCTTCCAAAATATGTGACTGAGATATAGCTCAGCAGATGATTTTAAGTCGTGCTTGGATGGCAGACTCGGACAGGTAGAATTCTGCTACAGCAATCCTCAAAGTGAGTTGAGCAGAAGCACAAACTTTGTTCCTTGATCCCTCCCTATAGCCTGTGGAAACAAAATGTCTGGGCAATATCACTGACTGCCCAACCTTTTCACTTGGTTAGTCATGCCCAAATGGACAACTGAGACATCCAGTGCAGTTGGAAGGGCTGGCAGAAGGATAATTACATGGTTGGCAGAAGGATAGTTACACCATGAGGAGGCAGTCAAAAGACTTCTCACTCAACAGTGAATGAAATACTGCAGGGTATTTTTCAACAGAACCTAATGTGCTCCTCCAAATATTGTGAAATTATGTTCTTCTTTGACAGTGAATTACAAAAAGTGGCATTTATTGAATGGATATGTTTTTGAAATTCCAGATGTCGGTAGAAGGATGCTGTGGTCTAAGTGGATAGGTCTGAACTTGAATAGAGATCTAATAGAAATTAATCCAAATGTACTTCTCGTGTGCATTCACTGTTCTGCTTGCAGATTCTTTTTCTGTTTGGACTTTCCTATTAGAAACCAATCCATGGACTTTCCTATTAGAAGTCCCCTTGGAAGCCCCCTTGGAAGCAGGGTACTAATGAAACCCTTATTCTTTCACTCTTTGCAGAGATGCCTGGTGTTAATTATCCAGGAAAGATTGTGTTTAATTTGCAGCATGAGGGATTGTGAAACTTTTCTGAGAACATGATACTGTGTTTGAAACGTAGTAAATGTTGCAAAATAAGAACAAAAAGGTTTACCCCAGACTTTGTTACAGTTTGGGAGGAGATTATTATTGCTGTTCTTGGAGGGTCAGAAGTGACCTGGATAGTGCATTTGTGGAAATACAAGCAGACAAACTTTAATACACAGACAATTGGCTTTGTGATGTGCTTCTGATTCCTCAGCATATTGTGCATGTTCAACAGATCCTGGACTCTGTCAGACATCAAAAAAAAAGACTTAATTGGTGTCCAGTCACAGAGATCCATAGGAAGCATATTTTTATAATGAACTGTGCCTTGGCTACCACACAGAGAGTTTGCTGGGTACCTCAAGAGGTGAAGCATAGTATAATATCTTGTAGCTTTGGCTGAAACATGGATATTTTTGTTTCTGAGACTCACAGGGAGGTCTGTAAACCCACATATGCATCCTATTGTGGCACATGAGTGTACGTCCTATTGTTTGTTGGATTGTTTTTCAAGCCATATCTCTACAGGGAGCCCAAATGATAAAATAAACTTTTCTCATGTGGGGTATTACTCATTTTTACTGTTATTGTTAAAAAGAGTACTAATTCACATGACAGTAGTGCTGTGTATCTGAGTCACAGGCATTGTGGTAGGTTCTGCATAAATATCATCAAAAATTGCTGTGAGACTGTGAGTGTAGAATAAAAGGCAGCAGGATGAGTGCAACCTGGAAAGGGATGTTTTTCTTCGGAAGATGTTATATTAGATACACGTTTTGCTGTTCTAACTTTTCGTCTCAGCAAAAAGAATTAAGTTTTCTGTTTGATTCTGAGAGTTTGTTGAGCCTTTCAGTTCAGAAACCCAGCTTGCAAATCCAGGCAATTCTGTGAGTGACCCTAAAACGTGCAGATGGTGTCTGTCACCCGTGTTTGCTACTGGGTATTAGTGTCACTAATACTACTATTAGAATCTTTTGTTTGTTGGCTGTTAGTCCTACAGATAGTTTGGAGTTGTGGCTTTTACTCTGTTGTCCAAAAATCCATGTGAATTCCTTATGTGTGAAGAATCTATATCAGTGGACCAGCAATATTGACTGATACGCTCTGTGTCTGTCTCTTTTTCATATACAGGCACACATGCCAGCAGGAGTATGATATTTCTAGAAGATCTATGGCAGTAGGGGAAAATAACTTCTCTGCAGTTTGAAAAGGGATAGTATAGATTTTTTTTTTTTTTAAACCAATGTTCTATTTGAAAATCTGCACATTCAATTCAATTGATTTACTTGTGTTTATGTGTTATTAAGTAGAGTGAGACAATGGTCAGAAGGTTTGTTGCAAGTTGAGGATTAATTGTGCTAAGAATTCTTTTCTCAGTTCTAGTGTAGCTGTCGTGTACAGTTGCACAAATCTGTAATTGTAGGGATCCAGCCAAGATGCCTGTTGTACTTTGTGTTTCATGTGTGCTTGATTTTAATCTGTGTGCTTGTGTAACTCTATCTTTTGCTTATCCCTCATTTTCTTGCTTTCTCTGCTACATTGCTGTGGCTCAGAGCTGAACGTGGTTTTAAATGCTGAAGCTAGAGCTAATCGGTCACTTCTGCAGCAGGGTTACAGTCTTCCTGAATTAGCAGGATTATTGTTTAAGGACATCAGACAATCAAATCCCAACAGCTTCCTTGGAGCCACAGAAGATAATGACTGAGACTTAACTATGGAAAAAAACCATCAGAAAAAATTGTCTGAAGACTAGATACCAAAGAAAAAAGCATCTTATCTTTATGTATTTTCTAGTGCTTCTCAGTGAAAGGTAATCAAAGACTGTGACAAATTAATGGGATCACCTTATGTGATGAAGCCAAACGCAGGTTTTTGGGCAGTTTGGGCACTAACTGCATAGGGAAATCTAGAGGCAAAGGAGGAGGCATCTGAGCAGTGTCTGGGCAGGCACAGTGGGAGGGTGGCTGTTGTCCCCTCAGCAGCACTGTCCAGACCTATTGAAACTGCAAAAAGATGTGTATGAGTCGTGATGTTTTAAAGAAAATCAGGCAGAATCCAGAGACTGCCTGCAATTTTTGGCTGTGGAAGGGAAGGAGAAAGTGTATCCTATTGCAAAACAGCCAGCAGCGCTAGGGGAAGAAGCCACCCCAAAGTGAATTTTAATTGCCAGTTGCACTAACCACCTCTGTGATTCTGGCTGTGCTCTGGCAGAATCTGTCTCCAAAGTCTTCTCATACAAAATTTGGGTTTGGGATCTGTAAGTGCTGCTATGTTTTGAGTACTGAACATAGAGTATGGTCAAGCATATTTTAGAGTGACAGTATGAGGGATGGGAACAATGCTGCATGTGTTTTCATCTGAGCGTAGAGGGGATTATTCATTGCCTTTGGAATCCACCCGTAGTTGGTTGTAGGCTGGCAGGTCCATTTCTGCTGCAAGTAAATCAATGAGGTTGAGAGCCAGAGATATATTTGTTTATTTTCCAGTTTTCATTGTCATAGAGGAGAAACAAAAAAGGCTGACAAAGAAACACATCAACTTGGGAAAAATCTTGCCTGAATTGTTTTGGAGAGGAACACACACACACGCATAAAAATGCTTTTGTTTCCCTAGTGCAAAAACATTGTTTGTCAATGATAACATTTCCATTACTGATGCTTCAGTGGAATTTTCATGATATGGCATCATCCTGTAGAAAAAACCCCACATTTGAGAATGTGTCTTTCAAAAAGTTACAGTCTCATATCTCAGTTGAAAAGATTTCTGCAATAAAATTCTGTTACTTACCTGTGCAATTCTGGCCAATAGTGAAAGCAAAATGAATTGTTTGATGTATGTACTGTATTTTTAAGTTCAGCTTTGAGAGAGTTGGGAAATATTGATGATTGAGTCCAGAATTCCTTCACGAATTTGTTTGTAAACAGTTCTCTGAGCAAACAAAAGCTTGTTAGAGGTTTATGAGTCAAATACACCTCTCTTTTAAAGAACTCTAAAAGGGGTTCTGTCAGGACTGCTTATGAACTAATATTTAATATCTTCTATTTCTTTCCATTGTTACCAAGTTTTTGAATTTTTAGCATTCCTAGATTAGTAGGAATCATGCTGAGTAGTAGCTGAAGATACTTGATATACTTTGGGTTAAACTTTTTCAGTAAAACATTTTATTGTACAGAACCATGAGCATTTCTTCAGGAGCACGTCTCATTTGCAGACAACATCTCTCTTATCTGTACAAAAAGTATTTTCTTATTCTTTTGCAGGTTTTCTTACATATCACTGTATCAGTGTCATGTAAAAAGTATTGAAAGTCCTAAGGGGACAAACAGCTGAATTCTTAGAAAAGCTGAACATCTGTGCAATTTTTTTGCGTTTAAAGAGATGTTCATGGTTTCTGGATTCCTGGGAGTACATCATGAGTATTTCAAAACATGCCAGTTTTAGAGACAAAACTTAAACATCCTTTGAGCAAAAGAAGACAACAGAACTTTAACAGAAAGAAAATGAGTCCTTCTATTATTATAGCAAAATACTTTTCCTCACCTGCTTGGTTCCAAAGAATGTTTTACTACAATTTTTTCTCCAGATAAACAGCTCAATTCTTCTCTATTTTGGCGCCCTTTTTTTTTTTTTTTTTTGTGCGCTACAGGATACTGCATTCAAACCTAAAATTCTGAGTGCTGCTTTTATGGCAAAATGAAATGCTTTTATTGCAAAAAGTGTTGTATTTCCAAAACAGCAAAAGGAATCTCTTTGCAGACAAAGAATGATTTTGATGGAAGGTCTAATTCTTGTCAGTTTGAAATAAAACCAGTAATTTTTTCAACAGTCAAAACCTGTTTTTTTACAGAAATAGTGTACAAAGAAAAAACCCACACATACCAAAACAGTGTGAAATGAAAATCTTAAATTAGTAATTTTTAGATTGAAACATAATCCTTTGATCCTTTGAACTCGTGAGTTGCACAACTAAGACATTTTCTTTTTGCAGGCAGACAAAACTGTATTCCTCAGGAACAATTTGGGCAATGGGCACTTTTAAAAAGAAGTGGTTGCTGATGACAGTACAAGGTCAGCCCCAAAGCCCAGCCTGCCCCATAGTTAGTCTGCGACAAGAAGGGTTAGTCTGAAGTGAGAGAGGTGTGCACATGTTCTGCTGTGAAGTCTCTGAAGAGTGTCTTGGACTGATGTTACAGCTTCTAGGAGATGGAAACCTGGAGTGTGAAAGGTACAATAGGAACAAGCCCTTTGGACTGCAAAAATAGTGAAGAAGCACTCAACCAAGAGAGCCTCTTTTTCTGCTGAAAAAGCTCCGGTAAAGACAGCATCTGAGCAGCAGATTGAGATTTCCGTGTTGGTGGAGGGTTTTAGTTTTCCAGACCCTTGGCTTTGTATGTGACTGACTCTCAGAGGGAAGCAATGATCAACAGCACATTCCTTGCAAGAGGTGTAAGAGCAGGCTGGAAAGTAGGAATATCTCCTTGACATATGGTCTGCTTCTGAGCTGCAGGTGGTATTTTTCTATTCGAAAATGAGGGACTGATCTTTGCTATATAGATTTATCCCACCATTTCTGGTACCTCTCTAAAACATTTCTGATTTCCAGTTTTTTGGGGCATCTAGCAGGACTTGAACAAAGCATTTGACGTGACATCCTTGTTTCTACACTGAAGAGCCATGTTTGGCCCAGAAACCAGCTGTTTCCAGGGCTGCATCCAGAGCCCTGTGGGCAGCAGGGGAGGGAGGGAATTCTGCCCCTCTGCTCTGCTCTGCTGAGACCCACCTGGAGCACTGCATCCAGCTCTGGGGTCCCAGCATAAGAGGGATGTGAACCTCCTGTCTTGGGTGAAAAAAATGTTTTGTTGCCTGCCAGCACGTTTTGAAGCTTCCTACCTTTTTTTTAGGAAAAACAGGCAGGAACTCTCCAGACTCTTTGTGCCACTTGCTGTTTCCCCATGTTGTCTGTTTTCCAGCCTTTTTAGGTGCTTATTACACACAGCCTTGCTCTGGAAAGTGTTGGACTTTTTGATTTCCCACCAGCTTCAGAAGCACTTTGAAGTATTCACTTCAGACAACCTTGAGATTTCATGAGATCACACTTCCAGCAGAAGGGTCCTGGAAATAACCAGAGTTTTTATGCTAGTCTTAGTCTAAGTAGTTTACTGAGTTACTGGTTTTGTACCAAATTTGATATGGTATATTTTGGGTTTAAGTAAACTTTTTCAGTAAAACATTTTATTGTACAGAACCATGAGCATGTCTTCAGGAATATTTCATTTGCAGACAACATCTCTCTTATCTGTACAAAAGTGTTTTCTTAGTCTTTTGCAGGTAAAAACTTTCATTGACTATGTCCTGCCAAGTTTTGAGCAGAAACTTGATTGTTAGTAGAAGAGTATTTGTTTGTCTTGCAGGCTTTTGCTGGAGTGGGCTTTTTGCATGACTTGTATTTCAGAGTATAGGTCATCTCTCTGCCGCTCTGAGAGAGAAGTTAATTTTCTGCCTGTGAGCTGTAGAGTCTGGCATGTGCAGGTAAATCTGATGATATATCAGTGTGTGCACTGTGCCTCTCATATTAGTGGAAATGAGTTTCAGTCAGTATTCAAGCTTCAAGGAGAGATTTACATCACATTCAGAGGTAACTCACATGCTTTGCGCTTTTAAACTGACCTGAATCCAGTGCTGAATCAGATCAGCCTCCAGCTTAGGTATGCATGGGAGAGAGCTGGGACTCATACTAGATTTGTATAAACACTCGTGGTGGTGTGCCAGATGCAGGCATGAAAGCACATCGTTCTCCCTTCTCAGGCTGGCAGAAGTAACTAGGAAAGTCAAATGTGTGGCATGGACTTTGCCCCAGGCCAGAAGGAGCTTAGCACTTCTGTGGTGATTGCCAGTTACCATCCTGCTGGTTCCCAAAGTGGCACGTGCTGAGCATGGGCTGTGTACTAGAGACTGCACTTTGTCCTGCGAGTTCTGGATCTCAGCTTGAATCTTGTTTTTATAGTTTCATTTAACATCTTCTCCCCTCTCCTTCCACATGCCAATTCTTACTTCCAGTCCTTTTCTAAACAGAGGCTGGTTTGTGGTGCAGAATAACATTTTTGGTATAGTATGTCACTCATTTGCCACAGCTTCCCTCAACCAGGACTGAATTTTCCTGTTTTGTAAGGTATTTGGTTTTGATAAGCTCCCTCCCCCTTCATTCCTCTCCAGGGATAGCACAGCAAGCTGCAGCTTGAGCATGGCTTGCAGGCTGCCACAAGGCTGTGCAGTGCAAATGGAGCAGCTGCTTGCACACACCACCCTGGAAACAAGGGCAGTGTGTTGTTGAGCAGAATCCGTGACTCCTCATGTATTCATGAGAAGATTCTCCCATGTCACTGGGGGAATGCTGCTCCTTTGGCACCAGAAATTCACCTTTTGGAAGGGCACTGGAAATACAGATGGTAAGTAAAGAAAAGGCTGGGGGCATCAAGATGAGCTGCCTTTAAGGTCACCTTTAAATGACACTGAGAAGTGGTGGCATGACCCTTCCGTGGCATGCTGAAATTAATTCCTAAGTCCTGTGTGTGCTGTGCAGCTTCATGAGTTTGAAGAAAAGAGAGGCAGAAGCCTCCTCTCCCAACATATCTATGATGACAAATGCAGACCTAAAATATGCTGTCTGCTCCTGACACCACTTTCTTGGTTTTGGGCTGAACAGAGTGAAGAGAGGAGAAGAGCATCAGTGGGTGGGTCAGTCTGATGTTGCTTTTCCTCACAGACTTCAGTTTCATCAAGCAAAGTAATTTGTATGGAGTGGAAGAAGTTTGGCTGTGACCTTTCCTTGCTCTGCTCTTGAGAGGAGTAAAGTTCCTGACAGACTTTCATCCACTGGAAAATGGGATAATTGTGCTTTCTTCCATCTATCTGCACACGTTGTGGCAGCTGTCATCATTTGTATCTCTGCTTTCTGGCTGTTGACTGGGGTTCCTGTAGGTCACAGCAATACAAACAATAGTTGTCAATAGAAACAAAGCCACTTGTCATTTGATCAAATGTTTGCATTTAGTTATTCTCTAATAAAGTTTGAACTCTGCAATATTAACATTGTCATGGTCACTAACTTGAAATTAGGTTTAGAATATAAGTGAGCAGGAAGCCAAAACAGCCATGGTGCTTTCTGTCTCTGTGATTAGAGATCATGTTTGCTTTGTGGATCCTCTTGCCTGTCTTTTCATTCTTAATAGACAGCACTGTTTAGGCACGGAACCTCTTAACAATCTGGTGTTAAATCTTTACTCTTCAGCATTGATAGGCTTTAAATCGTCAAACACGACCTGCTTTGCAAACTGTAAAAATGTACTGGCTTCCAAATCAAAGCTTCAAAACTTCTCATGAAAGTGTCAGAAGGGATTTCAAATGCTGAGAAGTAAAAACTATTTTTATGTAGTTAATTTGCATTTTCATGAAAGGCAGTTCTGATATTAATGAGATAAAAAACCCCAGGTTGTACAATACAAGCTCCCTGGATGCAATGCTTTCTGAACAAGTTCAATTAGAAATATGTGAATGAGATATTTCAAGAGTATTTTCTGGAAGAAAACAGCTCTTTCTCTTTCTTACTCTCCCAAACTATCTTTGAAGAATTGGGCAAACTCTTTGTCTTAGAACAGTAACACTTGCCTGAGTTGTTTTTTGATCCCAAATGAAGTAAAGCTTGATAGTCTCACCCTCTTGTGACTACAATCAAAGTAAACCTCTTGCTCGTGGAAAAGCAGTGGGGTTTTTTACTACTTTTTCCCCCACTAGTTGCCATTAAAGTTTCAAGTATAAAAACGGGAGAAGGGGAAAGGGGAAAGCATAAATATGAGGAATAGAAAAAAACTCATAAGAAGTATGTTGTTGTTCACCAAAGACTGTCCTTCAAGCTGGATAGCAAAGCTGATTGATTTTCAAATTTTAAGGTTGCTATTGTATTCACCCTGAGGCAGAGCTTGAGACCTTATTACTTTTTATAGTCCTTGCTTGAGGCAGTGCCAGTGTGACCTAGCTGCCTTTTGCAGGAGAAAACTCATCTGGGTACATTTAATTCTGAAGGTAGCATCTTCAAGTGATGTAACTTGCTGTGTGCCTCCAGCCTGTCCTGGTGGGGTGTCACCTCACTGCCTGGGGACAGGCTGGGCAGCCCAAAGAACTGCGACCTCGTCCTCTTCACAGACCCAGGGGGCTCACCAGCAATTCAGCAACAAGGGAATACTGACAGAAGGAGCTTCAGACCTTCAGAGTGCTCTGGGCTTCGGGCAGTCCTGTCAGGTGGTCTGTCTCAGCTGCACAGTGGTAAATAGAAGAAGGGTTCAAACTGAGTGTGAGTTGATGAATTATTATTCAACTGTGCCATGCCATCTACCTGCTGGATGCTCAGCATGTGGCAAACACACCTTGTTTCAGCTTACTGAAAGCTGTGTAAAATTTATGAAATACTATCTTTGCTCTATTTCAAGACCATAAAAATGTCCAGTCGGCAATGAAGTTTTACCCTGTTGGAATTTAATGATGTGTCTAAGCTTTAAATACAGCAAAGGAAGAGTTTTGGCTTGTGTGGATCCAGTGGAACATATTTCAAAAAGTAGAATGTGCGAACACGGAAAGGAGCTGGACCACATGAAGTGGCTCCTGCTGGGCACAGTTGGAGATGTAGGAGCTTCTTTTTTTCATGAGCTGCTGGGGTTTTCAAAGCAGAAGGCTGCAGAGATGCTAACTAATGAGGGTCAAAGAAACTTCATGGTCACACAATTATCATCATTTGTAGATCTTCTGATGTGAGAAAACAAGATGGGGTATTGCTACAATGCAAATATAGGTGTAGCAATAGGGCACTCACAAGTGAATGTAGGAATAAGATACCCAGACTGTTTATTCTTAAGGAAAATCACAAAATAGGAGAAGTAATAAATGTTTTTAGGATGGACAATGAAGATGATAGTTGAGGCTACCATGACCTGAATGAGGCATGAACAAAGATGTCTTTTAAAATTTTGTGTTACAGGTTGTACATTTTCAAGTGAGCCTGCTGCAGTCTCTGCAGAAGATGAATTTCACAGAGAATTTTCTCGAGTAGAAACGAATGTACCTAGGTTTCTTCAGATTCTGTGTGAGATGCAAAGCTTGCAGTGAGTCCATAGAGGTGACTCCTAATTCAGAATTATTTAATGAACTGTATCTGTGGTGCAGCAGAGGGGCAAATGAAGGCATGCTTTGGACTGTTTGCTTCTCTTACATGTTTTTATAAAAGCTGGCAAGTTTTGATGCCTTAGCTTCTTAAGACTTACCCTAGCTAACCTTCGTCCAGGAAGAGTGAAAAGAAGAAAAGAGGTCGAGAGTGGTCACCAGCAAGCTGGGGCTATAACCCAGAGTATTGATTCTCTGCCAAGTCTCTCACCTGAGTGATTGTGTATCTTAAGAGGGTGTGTGCTAGCTGATAGACATGACCCTAGAGACCTGGCTTCTCTCCTTGGCTCAGCAAAAGCCCCCAGCCAGAAAGACCCATCTCTCCGAAGTATCCACAGCTGATGTCTCTCCCTTGGAAAATGGAGGATGTTAGACACTCCTTCTTCTCCAGGTACCTTATTTTCTTCCCCCAAAGTTCATTATGCTGTAAATTTGGCTATTTTTTTTTTTTCCAATCCTCTGTGTCTGAACTTTCTGAGCCCACATTGTCTAGGGCATAACTCTACACTTCTGCCCAGTTTTCTGGCAGCTCCTGAAATATTATAGCAAGTGTGGCAAAAGAACTTATGGAATTATAGTATTCTGTTCGTTAACTTACTTTGTCTTAAAAATAAGCTATTTTCATTTCAGACCAAAGGTATGTTAAACTACAAGTCTGTGTTTCAGTATCACAGCACCTTCTTCACTAAGCTGTGCTAAAAGTGTAGTTTTTTTCTGTAGAAGTGTGTAAGAGCTGGAATGCTTTCCTTTTCTGTGGGTGATACTCATAAAAGTCCTTCATCAAATTACTCAGTACCTTGAACCCCAACCTCTTTCTGTCTGAGCAACATCACAGCAGGTCTGATTTTTTCTAGCTTTGTCTGAGGATGTAGTGAAAAATCTCATCTGGATGCTGGGTTTTTGTTTTGGCAGAAATAGGAACAGATGAGAAATTCAAAAAGAAAGATCCCTGGGGAAAAAAGGGACATACAGAACAGGACTAAGTGATTAGCTAAAGTAAATTTAGTGTGTTTAATGTTAACAGATAATTTACTTCACCAGGTCAGTTTAGATTATTTGCAGCTGCAGTTCTGTGGTAATGCACATTTCACATGTCAAAGTTTTTTCTTGAATTCTTGTATTCAAACTTAATTTCTCTTACCATGTATTACAATTATAATAAACTCCTGGAGCAAAGCACCTAAAGGTAAAACAAGGATCTTGTCCTCTTATTTTTGTTTCATGTTGCTTCTAAAAGTCACTGTATTTTCAGATTCTGTCACTGTCCTGTTGTTAAAAATACTGTCTGAAATTTGTTGTCAGAAATATTGTTTGGTTTCAGGGAGTTACACACTGTACTCACTAACACTGTTATTTTTTTTTGGCATTATTGTCAACTTACTCAGTTATTGTAATTTTAGACTACAGACTGTTGTTTTTTTCCTCCTTTTTTCTCGTGAAAAACACTCACTAATTCCAGCCCCTCCTGTCTAGGGTAGTATTGCAATTTCAAAACCATAGCCAAGGGTAAAGCTGCTCTTTCCCATCCTGCAGGACTCCATTTCAACTTCTTGTGTGGAACTGATTGAAAAGAATATGCTAGAAAATGTATTTTGACAAACCCCCAAGCTTTTGACCAAAAGAAATGTGTGAAAAAGGTCTGCTTTCCACTTGAAAATGCAGATTCTACTGAAAATCAAAACACTTGATTGAAAACTTGAAGTCAGAAGTGTCCCAGGATCACCATTGTCCTTGGAAATGTGATGTGTTCAGGGAGCTGTTTGTGTGAAAATGATGAGGCACATGAATTAAAAATCCCATTAAGTGATAGAGCAGCACTCCCAAATAACAGCATGCTAAACGTTTGCAGCCACAGTATGTCAGAATCTGAGGGCAAAGAATGAGATTTGAAAGAGGGGAGAAAAACAATTTAGAAGAAATTCTGTGGTAGATTTGTAGGTTTTCACCTCTAGGCTTTAAAGGAAACAAATACCCCCCAAACAAACACACACACCCCATCCCTATTTTCTGACCATTTCTATTGCTGTATTACATGGTAGCTTTTCGTAAGGAAAAGTTTTTCCTTATTATTGAGGAAAAGATTTTCCTCAAATGAGGAAAACTTCTCTGCAGTTATTTTTTTCTGTGGTGATAACTGAACCCTTTAATAAATGTAAATATGAATGGCTTTCTTCTGACAAGGCTTTCATAACTCCCTCCTTTGTGTGTTCTGAGGCTGTGTGAATGCACTCAAAAGCAGGTGATGCTACAAACTCTGCAGAAAAAGCATATATTTTATTTGCATAGCTTGAAATCTGATGGACTTTAAATAAGAAATTCTTGCTATTATATTGGTGAGTCAGAAGAGAGCAGCTATGAAGAGCAAAACTAAAGATGTATTTAATCAGCAAAGGGAATTTTGCCAGTCCTCGGTGCTTTGAAGTAAGTTTAATGTGAAGACTGGCCTTTTCTTTTCTTTAGTCTCAGTTGGTCTCAGCATCTAATTTCTTGGTAGATAGCCTGTGCAGGGTGAAAGTGCAAATGCAAAGCAAGAGTTCAGAAAGTGCTGGAGCTTTTGGAAGCTCTGGAAGCTTTTGGAAGGCCCCTACATGCTGGAAATGGACTTTGACAGTCACATTCGTATAATGAAGTTTTACTTTTTTTCCTGCTCCATGCAGCTTGGATAGACAGCTGAATTTTAACATGCAGACATTGATGGGGGAGCTTGAGGTCACCACTGATATACTTCACCTTTTATATGATTGCCTGGCTTTCTTGTTACAGATGTGCCTTGACACAATAATATGGTGACTAATGCCACTTGCTCTAAAAAATCAGAATCTGCAGGCGAAGATGGCTAGTTTGTCCTGGTTCCAACTGGCTCAAAAACCCACAAAAGAATCAAATAATCCAATCTTTACAAACATCCAGGAAAGACTGAACCTTGTGGAATGAAAAGGAATGGGCATGGATTTGTGAATGTGCATGAGGAAAGCCATGTCACAGATTTCCTGGCCTGACCACTGTAGAGGCATTCCTGCTGTAGAGATTCACTCTTGCCTGACAGCTTTATCCAACGTGAACGTGGGATTTACTCCTTCTGTAGTGTGACTCTGGTCCTGTGCCTTGATTTATGATTTAAAAAGAAACACGAGCATTATGTTGTTTAAGCACCTGAAGTCTCAATCTCTTTTTTCTTAAAAATGAAACAAAACCCATACAGGCAATAGCCTTAATCCCAGATGGACAAATACATGAACTGTGAGTCCTGAACCTGTGGTGCTTTATGGGTGTAAACAAGCCTTCAAACTAATGCCCACCTCTGGGCTTAAAAAATGGCTGGCTTTAAAACTTGGACTTCCATTGGAAAGAAAGAGTTTCTGATCTTTAGAACTGTTGGGTAAACTGTGAAATGACAGTCGCAGTTATTTATTTGTACCAGTTTGCTGTGGGATATAGTGGCCCTGTGGCAAAAGGTATCTCACTGAGCTACCTTTTGTCTCCGTCTCCATAGAGCCCATGGTTATTTTAGAGTTTTATAAGAATGCTTTCTTCCATTCTTTCTTTCTTTCTTTCCCTTGCCCTCATACTGGCTTTCCCAGAAGTCCAGAGAAACTGTAAGGCTTTGGAGTGTTTCAGAAGATTTTTGAATTTGTCTGTCATTCTAAGTTTGAGTGTTACTGCATTTTTCCCTACTCCAGAACAGGCTAAGAGGGCTGCACTGACCACAGCAAGAAAGTGAAGGAGAAACAAAGCCATAATAAAACAAAGCTGGAATACCCCAGCCACCTGTCATATCCCCAATGTGATCTGAATTGTCAGTAGATCCTTTGCTTTTAGATTTAGTGCTGCTCCATACATCTTGAAGTGGGAGGGCAATGCCATACAATGGTTTTGGAATGTTCACAATTCCTGCCAAAATGCTGAGACACAATGGGCCAAGGCCATGTCTGATTGGAAGTCTCTCCTGGATCATGGCAGAGGGAGGTGTAAAATGATCCTGTGTAGTCCAGATGGATGTCAAAGGCCCTGTTGGTCAGACAAAGCCAGGAGGCTGATACCAAAGTTACAGCATGTGAAATATTGCAGCCTTTGTTAGCTGATCTATGGGACGTTCTCAATGGCTTGCTAATTCATGAAAAACTTTTTACTTCTTCCATTGTAGTGTAGGCCTGGGTGCCAATTAGGATTTCTAGTCTGCGTCAAGCATAGACCACACGGTCCAGCCCATCTGATGGGTTTGGTAATTGATTGTGGAACTGCAGCTGGGAACAGAATTTCGATTTGCACTTATGAAACAGCTTCTATTCCAGTCGTGATCTCTGGGGAATGGATGCAAAACACCAGAAGAAGAAGATGCAACTCTTCCTCGTGCATCATGTTTGGCAAATTAACTTTTGACCTTTTAGTGGCTTTGTAAATATATGAGAGTCTTTGCCTCAGTTTCAGGTTATTAGGAAGGAGATATTTTTTCTGTTTCCCTTTGAACTGTTATGTCTGTGAGGTATGAAACTGACTTGATGTATGCAGCAAAATAAATACTGAAAACCTGTTGTGTTCGTATTTCTGCAATGTAATGACTGGCTTATGAAGAAAGCTTGGGGATGGTGGTAAGAAGAGTGTATTTGTTTTGACTTCTAGTACAGAATAGGAGAGATTAACTCTTTTGTGCTTATTTTCAGACTGGATATTTCCATCTGCCCCATGGGGATTACTTCATTGAGCCCATTAAAAAGCATCCACAGGAGGAGGGAACACCTCATGCCCATGTTATCTATGGTGCAAATAACCTTCACAATCCTTTAAGGAGAAGACGAGCCATCCTGATGGAAAAGGAACGAGCATGTGGACTGAATGGTACTACTTTTGCTGGATTTCTGCCTATTTGCTTTCGGAATCTTTTTTAAGCAGCTATTTTCCAGTGGTGTGTACCTTTCCTTCTGCCAGGCTTTTTAAAATTCTGTAAGAAAAGATTATGCAAAATGAGAGCATCTCGATCAAAACACCACAGGAGCCACCCGTCTGGGTTTCTTTCTGCAAAGTTAAATCGTCCATATGGCTACTGGGATATGTTTTTCACACCATTGATCCTTTCTAGCCCTCAGTTTTTCTCCAACCAGAACTGTTCACTGAGATTGAAAGTTGAATTCTTGAGGAGTTCTGGCATGACAAGATTTGCAGTCAGCATTATTTTTAATAAGATGTTCTCACTCTACGCAAGTTCTGTCCTCAACATAAAATAACTCCCTTCTAATCCATGTTTGAAATTTAGGATTTCTAGATTCTCTGTGATAGTAAGCAGAATATTTAAAGAGTTTTATTTAGTTACTCTGAAAGTGAAGTACGGGGCAGCAGCAGCAAGACTTTTTGTAGAAGTGAAGATAGGTTAAGTATTGTTGCAGTAGTACTCAGGATCATGTCTTTTGGGAAAACAAACTTAATAGACTATGCTGGAAAGAAAGCGCATATCTAGAGGGTAGTTGGCATCTCATAATTACAAAATTAGTTCCTTTATTTAGCAAAATAATTTCCTTGATTTATTTCATATGAAAAATGCACAGATTTTGTATTGGTTCTCTGATGTTTGAGGCCTTGCATCTGAGTCTGCACCAAACTTTAGACAAGTATAGTATTGGAAAGGATGAATCAGTAATTACCTGTGTGACCTAAGGCCTGAGTTATGTACAAACAGAGCTGCAGAATACACAGGAATGTGTTTCTGTCTTTCACAGGTCAGTGATTTAAGAGATGTTGGTTCCTTTACAGGAATGGGAAATGAAAGGAGGAATGTAGGAATTTTTAATCCCCCATCATGACTGCTGCTGAAGTTCTACTGCTGTGTAGTGTGAATTGGTAAATTAAAGGAGCAAAGAACAACTTGACCCCGCTGTGTTTCTGGTTGTAGACCTGCATTGCACTTCTTGCTTTCTGGCCCAAGGTAGTGCAAAATGGTAACAGGGGTAACTGAGACAAGGAGGGAACTGAGAAAGTTGATGGGGGAAGTTACTCAATCTTCTTTGATACTGGCAAGGTAAAGATAAGGGAAAGCCGTAAGAATCAATATGAATGCAGTTCCATTTTACTGTTCGTCAAGTAAAAATCTACTTATTAGAAAGTATCTCTGAATTTGAGAAACCAGGAGTGTCTAAAGGTGATGTTAATCTTGGTGAGAATTTCAAATAGCTCCCTGAATTTTCATTCCTTCTGATGACTGCTGGGATAAACAAAAGAAATTAGTTTAGATTTGCCTGTGAAGAATGAGGAAGTTGTTCTTGCCTGCTGTCTTCCAGGTTTCTTTTACGGATGAAATAACATCTGTATGCAGTCATTTTAAGTGTGGAGAGAAGATAGGAGATCCTAGTGTATTCGCTTTGTGTGGTCTGTTTATTTTCTTTCTAGCTCTCACTTTTAGCCTCTTTATCTTTCTTCAAAGTCATGCAGAATGAGACAGAAAAAGATTGGCTGTACCTGGACATTTGAAAAAAAGAGCATTAACTTCCCTGCTATTTCATCACTGCTCTAATGGGCTTTTCAATTTAAATTCCCTGTCTGATGTTACTCATTCCAATGTGACAGAATTATTTCTGGTGATAGTATTTTCATGATACTGAAGCCAAACAAAGGTATTGTCTTATGAACTAACAAAGTAATATACTGTAATTTATGTTTCTGTTTTTAACTGAGTCAGCCTTTAGAGGTAATATCTGCTTTGGAACAAGCAGTAATCTTGGCTGTCATGAAAGTTAAATAATCAGTGTGAAAAACTGCATGGGGATAAAAGCATTTCCTTCATTATATTTTTCCCTTTGTGCGACAGGATACAACAATCTCATTCCTCAAAAGCCCTTAACTTTTATGTTGGGTGTTACCTGTTCTGGCTGCATCCAGAGCCCTGTGGGCAGCAGGGGAGGGAGGGAATTCTGCCCCTCTGCTCTGCTCTGCTC
>VZRF01012584.1:65463-191982 GCA_013396875.1 Vireo altiloquus
AGGTTGATGCCAGAAAGCTTGTACATCCACATGACATCACAGATAGCTTAGAATAATGCCTTTTGGGATCACTTCAAATCAAAACATTTTCAATTTACAGTTCACAGTTAATTGTAAAAACGAATTCTATTTTATAGATTAAACTTCATTTTGTATTTTTGATCCTAGCATTGTTCTCACTGGGCTGGGGCTTAGCTGATGAAGAGTTGCCCACTGTATGTCTTAGAGGAACTAGTGTTCACATATTTTACATCTTTCAGATCTTATGGGCTGAGATTCATCATACAGAGTATCTTTATTTGTTTATTTGAGCTCTGAGTTTGGCTTTTTAAAATTAAACTAAGATCCTTGGGCTATTTTTGTGACTTATGCTTGGTATGTGCTCAGGTTAAAGTGTGCTGGTGATTTTTGCTTGAAGAAGTTGAATCACCTGAATGCATACAAGTCAGTGCACAAAGTTGAGTGGTGATAATAGATAGCTTTTAGTCAGAAACTAACCTATCTGTCAGGCAAGGAATAGAAAGACTAGTTGTATAGACAAAATCAAAGTAAAGGAATTATTACAAGAGAGGATGCTGATCTCCTATGCAGTAATTTTCCAGGTGTTGGTTTGTTTGGTTTTTTTTTATTCAAAGTCTGTGTCTCTTGGAAGAAGCTTTATGCAACAACTTTTACAGCTTTTACTGTGGCAACGACTGCATGAATATCCAGGATCCAACCTGCTTGTTACCTCTCTTTCCTACATGCAAAAATACTTTAGAATCAGTGACTTTCCTGTGCTCTTGCAATGATTACATCAATTACTTTAAAATTGGTATTATCTTTGACAGTTTCAGATACTTGGAGAAAAATCATAGCAGTAAATTATTTAAATTAAAACTTAGGTTTGTGCTGTACACTTCCATTGCTGCTCAGGCAACTGCTAGCTGACTCAGTCATTAGCTGCATGCAAAACTGAGTTACAAATCTTGAAAGCAGCATAACAATACTGCACATTGCTAGCACCTGTCTTACTGTACCATTTGAAGTATGTGTGAGAAGTAGCAGAAAAGATAAATGAAAAGTGGCCCTGTACCTTATAAAGAACCTCTCTAATCCTATGTGCCCACAGGAGAGGAAACAAAGGATCTGGGAATTTGATTTGTTCTTCTAGATAGGTTATCTTAAAAATTTGACAGTGCTCTGAGATGTAAGAGAAGAGAAATTGTCCTCCCTTCTACAGGAGAAGATCTGCAATTTCTGCTGCTTGTTTTCATGCAGTCTGTCACAAGATATTGGTTTGTGAGCTTCAAAATAAGTGAAATTTTGTGAGTGAAAATGCTGTGATGTAATGAAGCTCTTCCTGACTAAGTACTACTAAGAGGGGACTGATACAGACAGATGGACTTCTTTTTGTTGGGCTGGTGAGAAGGACAGGTTTGGAGGGAGAGGACAGTAGAGTTTATTCAGATTGCAACCCAGTGATTGCTTCAGTAGGCTGTGATATATAACTAAGGAATTAAAGATTTGGGGTGTTGAAATAGATGTCTGAGAATATTTAATTGGAGCTTTAGGTGTACCGAAGTAGTCATATACTTTACCCTCATTTTAGCATTGAAGGATTTGATAGATCAGAAGTTAGGATTAGTTCGGGTTTGACATGGACCTCCAACTCCCTTGTCTGCAGAGAAATTACAAATCTTAAAACTGATTTTTCTGCATTTGGAGCAATTTTGCTCCAAAATTAGAACTGTGATGGGATAAGGGTGGGATGGAAGAAAGGAGGCAAGAGGCTGGCTGCTGTGTGAAATGATAAGGAGGGTATGAAGAGTTAAAGGAGCAGAGCAACGTTGTCTGTGTAAAACTGGTTTTTAAGTATTTTGAATGATGGTGGCATAGTTTGTTTAACAGAAGTCTAGAATGCTGTTAAACTGTTCCAGACACTAACTACCTGTTTTACTTCCTAAGGGTTATGTCTGACTGCAGGACTTTATTCATGTGGTCTCGCTTTTTGATGAGTAACTTTATACTGTTAAAGGCTTCTCTTCAGTTTTTATGTCTGCAAGTGTACAGCATGAAGTGGTAGTACTGGCTTTTGACCCTGAAATCCTTAGTTTAATCACTTGAAAAAAGGAGGGGGAAAAAAGACAAGGACAATATTTTATTCTCAATAATAACCTGTCTTCTTTCCATTTAGAAGGACATTTTGGTCAATGTAAGCAGCTTTGCTTGAACTCCTGGTACAGGCTCTTTAGCTTCTGTCTCCTTTAAAGAAAGTTGCTGATGTATTTCCAGTATTTGTTTATCCAGTATTTAACCACATCAGTTATAATTCAGCTTAACTTGCTTCGTTTCTCCAGGACACAGAGACTGTTACTCATAGGATGATAAGGTCACACATTGAAATTTAGTAACTGAAGTTAATTCAGCCTCAGTTGAGGGAAGGGCACCTTTCTCCCTGCATACCTCTTCTTCCTACAACTGGCTCTTCTGAGCTGTTTATGAGATGTTTGCCTCGAAAAAAAAAGAGCAAATAGGGACATTCAGTCAGAATGACCTCTTTTAAAGGAGGAACAACAAGCAAACAGCTTGCAGAGGACACAGAGTATCTCATCTCTGAAACAGTTTGCATTGAACTGAAAAATGTGAGTGCCTGCTTGTGCAGACAAAAATATTTAGCATTTCAGAGGTGGGGTACCTGGGAAATAAAGATAGGACAATTGGTTTATCCTAGTTGTCAACAATACAATTGCTGCTAACTGGTATCAAAACATTTCACCCCTCCCCAGTCAACCTCATGGAATGAAAACAAAAGATTCTAACTTTCAGTTTTCAAGAAAACGTTGGAGGTTTTTTTGTTTGTTCTCAGTACAGGTAGAAGAGAAAGGAATAAAATACTGTACTTTCTGCAATTCTTCCCCCCCAGTTAAATGAGTGAGGAGTCAAAACTAGAGGTTTACCCAAGTGGATCCAAAATTTGTGCTGAACAAGGGCCTGAGATGGCTCAATGCTGGCAGAGTGCTGGCACCTTCTTTCCCAGTCCTTGATTGTTTTCTCATGTTCTTCTCTTTTTTGATGGAATTTTACTTTCAGCATTTCACTTGCTCCTATTAACTGAGGCCAGGTGAATTCCCTAAATGCTCCTTATGCACGAGGTCAGGGAGAAAAATGTGGCAACACAGGATTGTTGTTATAAGGTCATAATTGTCATTTGTTGCCACCAAGAAGCGTTAGGTACACTGCCTGACTCAATGACTGAATAAATTTTTAAGTTCTGTGACAAGCCATTTCCCAAATAATATGAAGCAAAACTATAAGGAGGGAATAATTTCCTTCATTACGATTCAGCAGTCTTTCTGTTCAATCATTGTGCCACTGGAAAGAAATAGTGTTTGCTACACCATGCTTGCTTACTTGCTTTCCTGTAGTTCTAAGGGTGGTCTGTGATCTCTTCCATGTCTTCATTGAAAGTTTGCTTAGCTTCTCATCAGCCTGAGGAGTCTCAGTCTACATCTAGGCTTAGTTCAGCATTTCTAACTGAGTACTGTTTTAGAAGAATATATTGTGCTCTTGCTCTGTACCTACAGCTTTCCTTATCAAACTGTGTGTGATACTGTTGCACTTCTTGATTCTAGCAATTTATGAGGTAAACAAATGCCTTGGTAATGTAAATGTTAAATTGCTGCAGTAGTGATTTGGAGAGCAATAGTATGCTTTAAAATTAAACTGTTAAATATCACATCAATCCCTTTCTCTTTTGTAGAATAACAATAGCCTCGAATAATTGGAAACTGTATTTTCACAGGTGAAGTAGAAAACCCAGAAAGCTAAGCTGCATTTGGTAAAACACTTTGGATGCAGGAGTTTGAAAATTTGCTCAGAGCACTTGATCCATTAACAGAGTAGTATTGGCAGAGATGTTCAGCCTTCAGGCTGGTTAGGACCAGATTTCTCAGTCATACTGAACTCTCTGTGAACCTTCTAATAAGAAACTACAATTACCTTATTATTTCAGGGCAGATCACAGATTACCAGTTCTTCTCAGAAGTGCTGGACTCGTTTGGTGGGGCTTTTGAACTGACATGGGCTCAGTGCTCAGAGTTAGTTTCTCTGGAGTTGCATGTCCTTGATGAGCCTCCTGTTGTACATGACCCACTTTAAACAGGTATCTGAGCTCAGTTTTTCTGCATAAAACACTGTGTCCTTGAAGCTTGTCCACTCCTTGCTTGTGGCTGTGTTTTCCATGCTTTGTGTCCCAGCAGCTGCTTGAACTTGGATCCCTTTTGTGTGCTTGGAGAGACGCCTTTGGATCAATTATACTTCAAAGACAATCATAATATTCCTCTGAGCATAGATTTTAGCTTTATGGTTAGTTGGGAGTGAGGGGAACTGCATATCTTGGGAGGTTATTTTTGCTATCCACCACTACTTTGGTTAACTTGTAAGCTCCCTCCTGTTTAGGGAGGAGAGGGGCGACATTTGTATTTATCCCACACCACGCACAATTGCTTGGACTGCACAGATATTCTGCACCCCTGTGCTATTCCTGTACTGTTCTGAAAAAAACTATTTATAAATAACAGACTGGAGAGACACCGTTCACTGAAAGATCTTATAAATTACACACAATTTTTTTTTCCAAAAAATGGAATTATCCTAAATAAATAGACATCCATCTTTATGAAAAAAAAAAAAAAGGGACCAGACGATTGCTGTGCTGAAAGATACAGCAAATGTTTTTAGTTGCTGCCGCTGAATACTGCACTTGTTTGAAGATTTTGTGGAACTATTTTCTTACATGTCCACATTTCTCTATTAAAGAGTGTAGAAGAGAATATTGATTTTTTTTTCCATTATCTCATTTAGAGTTGCCATTTTTCATCTCTTGCAAATACTCAACCTAAACATACTTCAGCAAATAACATGTAATCAAGGGTCTTAGCTCTAAAGAAAGGTATTTCTGTGGTCTTTAAACAGCAGTGATGAGGTCATTGTACACATAAATTAGATTACTACAGAAAGTCTCTTCTAAGCTGTTCTAATCAGTGTCAAGAAACACTGTCCCAAAAATAATGTTTGTGCAAAATAGAAGTCCAAAGCTTTTATGTCCTTTACTAATCTATCTTGTAAAAAGCGTCTTGGTCTAATATTCTGCTCAGGTGCAGAACAACCTTTGAGTTGAAGCTGCAGAGAGAGATATTTTCATATTTTAAATACTTATTAAACTCAGTGAAAACACAGTGTCAGCCTGTCTCCTATTCTGCTAAAGTTGAAATTTGCAGCAAGTTTCTTGCCTGCCCAAACTTTAAAACAAGCTGAATCGAGTTCCTTCCTCTTTGATCTGCACTGTTGTTGGTTGAGCCCCCAGTCTGGCTTCTCCTCAGCTCTGTGGAGGTTTGGATTCAAATCAAATTCTTTCTTCAAATATTGTGGTTTTAAAAGGGATCATTCCTGTAATTTTCTGTATTATTTGCCTGATCTTATTTGCCTGACATTCTCCAGATAGAATATTCACTGAACCACTCTCTGCTTTATGGCATTTTCTTTTCAGCATCCCAATTGCATCCATTGCCCATGGTGAGGTGCTTCTGTTAGTCAGGTCTTCCTCAGAGTAAATGGAAGAGGATGAGAGAGTTGAAATTTCATCTGTCAGAGAGATCACAGGAAGGAAAGGCAGTAAAAGAGAGGAGATTCCTGCAAAACCTGAGCTGGTAACACTGACAGGCAGCTGTCCAAGCAGAGAGAATCTTTTTATTGAGGAATGGATTACTAAAAAACCCCTTCCTCAGCTGAGGAACCTTATCCATCATTATCCATTTTTTGGATATTTTTCTCTCCTTAAGCTATAATTAATCGTACTGTTTTAGGATGAATGTGAACTAGATGTTTCTTTCAGGCAAACCTGTATTTTTCCCTCTTTCTTGTTCAATGAAATTACATACCTTTATCATCTTCAGGCTTCCTGGAGAGAATAGGAGCCAGGGAATTTTTGCAAATGAAAACTGAAATTGTCATTTAGGAAAAAACACAAGCTCAGTCTGTTGGCAGGCTTTGTTGGATTCTCTTTCCATGGAAGTAAAAATTTCAAAGTTCAAACCCAGTTCTAAGCAAACACTTTCAAACTTCTTGGCATTTTTTTGTGGGAGCCCCAGTTGCTCCTCTCTCTGAAGGAGTCTGGCATGGTTTTCTGTAAGCAGTGAACACAGGGAGTTCAGTTAATCAAAGCTGGTGTTACGGATGAACCTCCACTCCGTACATCACAGAAATGGAAATAAATTAATGGGCTTGTGACATCCAACAGATTATAGTGCCTCTGACAATCAATTTTTAATAGGAAACTGTAATAAAAATAAAAAGTCACTCTCAAAACTCAGGCTAAAACCAGAAACATCCTTTAGCCCTGCAGTGGTATTCATGAAGAGCTGAGTGCGACACAGGTCATCCAAAGCTGGTGTTACCACAACAGGATTGCTCTTGCAAGATGCCTGGTGGCAGGAGTTACTGACCTCTCACCTCAGAGACACTGTTGGCTGCCTCCCCTGAGATGATGTGATTTGTGCTGTTCCTCCCCTTGCTCCTTCTAGCAGTTTACAGATGCCTCTGTCAGCTCTCCCCAGTCTGTCCCAGCTCTGCTGCCTCAATGTCTGTGTCCTGGTGCCTCTTCAGTGGCTCAGTCAGGCAAAATGAAATCTTGTGGGCTGAGCTGGAGCTGGAGAACCTCAACAGTCACCTCTCAAAATGCCATGAAGTGGAAAATGTTGTCAGGACTTGCTTCTAAGGATAGAAGATGTTAAAGGCAGTATGTATCTAAGATTTTCAAGATGTCATATTAGCATAATTCATTTTGGTGACTGACCAACCCCTTTCTTTCCTCAGGGGGGGAAGTTGTCATCTGTAAGAGCTATGCTGATGTTTGCAGCAGAAGCACAGCAGGGTTGGGGCTGAACCTTTGAAGGCTGTGTCTCTAAGTAACATCATCTGACATACAAAACATTTGGCCTCAGCCAGGGACGAGGAGGCCCCTCAAAACATTAGCATGTGCTTTTTCCTTTCAGCACACTAGTGGGATTGGTGTATATTAAATACAGTGGAGAAATGGAATGGAAAAAACAACAGCTGGTCCAGAAAAAGGCCAAATAAACTCTGTTGTGTAAGAGAGATAAGGTTATACCATATGCAGTGTTAATGATATCATATCAAACCTTGAAAGAAGAGCATTTTGTTTCAAGATTAATTCCAGACTCCTTTTCTCTTATTTCCCTTAATAATCTAAACCAAACCAAACTAATTAAAAGTCATTGTTTAACTACCACTTCAGACTACTCTATTAGTAGCTGTTTCTCTTTCACATCACAGACATTATATATTAGTTTAATTGTGTTATTTTACACTTCTTAAACTGTGTTTTGAACCTCAAGTTTCAGGAATTATGGGTAAACTCTAGTTGCTATTTCTTACGCATCAAGAACTTCATGAGAAAGTGGCCTCTGTGTCTGTTTCATACCTCAAGCATGAAGGTCTTCAGAGGGTTGAGAGATGGAGAAAATGAAGCATAGAATTTCACTAACTTTGACACCTGTCAGTCAGGGCAATCCTCTTCCCCATCTTCCTTTCAGATTTCATCTCACATGATGGTGCCAAAAAGACTGAACAGCCCACAGTATTTTATGGAAATATGTATTTTTTTGGGTGCTTCTAAGGATGACCGATGAGGCAAGGAATAGGATCCAGCCATTCTCTCCGGCCTTCACCCTTATTTATACATAATGACTCATGCTCATCTTGCTCCTCACAGTCCTTTCATAATGTAAATAAATTATGATGGCTTTAAGTGGTATTTGGAGAAAGTGCTGTTTTCTTCATAATTTCAGAAGAAGCAAGGGGAAAAAAGCGGTTGAAATTTAAGTCCTGTAAATTTAACATTAGAAGTCAAACCTAAGGGCTTGTGCAGTCCATTAGAATAGCTAACTAGTTCTGTTATAACACAAATGACATTGCTTATTTCTTTGCTATGATAGTTCAGGTAAATGATTTCTGAATATTACTATCTATTGGTATCTTCAGACTGATTTGTCATTTTTATGGTTTTTACGTAGTAAAACTCAGTGGTAGCAGGTGAAATGGTTAGAGATGGTTTTCTTGTAGGCTTGGGTCTTGCTACAGAAACTGCTTTGGTACTGTCCTTTTTCGAAGATCCTGAGGTGAGAGCAGGACGGCGACAGTGACAGATTTAAGGGGTGAAGCAGACATAGCTGTCAGATAAAATGTTTGCCAGACAGCGTTGGATTACCCTTCCCATTGGAAGCACAGGTCTGCTTTATTTGCTCTCTAATCACACTCTGTGCTCCAGGTTGCTGTTTCTTCTAGATCTGCAGACCTTTCTGAGCTTGGAGTTAGCTAATGGCATGCTGCTTGGCATGAGGAAAACAAAGGGGAGAGCTGAGCATCCTGCAGGTAGGGAGGGTTGCAGAGGGTGTGCAAAAGCTGCTGAGGGTGAAGGCTGCAGGGAGCACAGCGAAAATGGCTCTGACGTTATGGACTAGATTGTCACCTGGATCTGGCACCATGATCTGAATTCTGTTGTGTTTCAGCCTCTGCTGTGCCATGTCCAGTGTGCTGCAACAAGTTATTGTTTGTCCTGTATAAACTTAGCTTTAGCTGAATTAATGGGCAGGTACAATCTGCAGAATGAGATCACTGGAGAAATACTGAGAATATCAAAACACATTAAATAGCTAATATAAGTACAAAATCTCATCTTCACTAAAAGCCAAAGACATCTGTTTTTTCCACAAGTTTCAGAGCATTTGGAAAGCACTGATTACTGTTTTGCTTCCTAGCTTTCAAAATCACTCTCAAGTCCTTCAAGTGTACACTACCTATTAACTGTGAGAAAATATTTTTGAGAAAACAAATGTGGAAAGGACTGTGTTTATATCCATAAGCTAAATAAAACACTGAAATGCAGCCCTGAAATAAAATCTCGCGGTTTGTACAGGGAGCACAAATGGATCTTCCGTTCGCTTACTCGGATGATTGAAAATGTTTTGTTTAGAAGTTATGGGGAATACTGAAAATGCTTTATATTTGGGTTTAGAGTACCTTTCTTCCACCTCCTTGTCCCTCAGTGTGGTTTGCTAACAAATTGTATGATGCATTTTCTTTGGGGTACCATAGGTTCTTCTACAGCTGACATAGAGAATACCTTCTGCCAGGTTCTGAAAAAAGCAGGGATCTGTCTTCTATGTTAATAGACCTTAGATAAGACGTAGAAAAAAAGGGGAAAGTTTAATCTAGATTATTTTTTAATATTCTCTTGCCGTTTTGTGTTATAGGTCAGAATTTCAAGGCAGCGAAGAGACAATTTTTAAACTATTGATTATAAGAACAAGAAATTCTCATTGCCAGTGCTCAGTGAAATAATCCCATGTATATTTTACTGCATTCTTCGTAATTTGTATAAGAAAATGCATCCTCACACATTTTTATTGAAATATTTAAGAGTTGAGGTCAGATTATTTCTTAAAGAGTCAATTCTGCAAGTACAAACTTCTCTCTGGAACCATTAAAAAAAAAAAAGTTTTATCTGCTTTATGATTAGACTTGAAATGATCTATTTCTATATAGTGCTTTATAACTCAATGTACCATGTCACAGCCAGAGAACTCTCTCAAATCCACGTGTTTTAAACTGAATTCTTGACTTCTTTTCATATCTGAGCGAGTTACAGTAGACAAATCTGTCTTCTTGAAATCTACTTAATGTTTCTGTGGTGGCAGTTCCAAAAAATAAGGGGATAACAGTGGGGGTAGTTTCAGCTATGCTCCCCAATTCCTTTGCATGTTCAGTAACCTCTCTGTTGACATCTTGAAAGAGATTGATTGAAATATGTCAGTCAAAGCAGTGCTTTCTGAAAGGTGAACTAGAAACTATTATTTTTTATAAATGTGAGCATATTTGAGTAACTGAATGATAAAATACCCAGAAAATACTAATCCAATGCCAGAATCTGTCGCAGAAACCCGACGTTGTAAACTCATAGAATAGCTGCAAAATCAGGCAGTTTATATGGTGAACGCAAAGAGATCATCTTTAATAACTTTGCCTGAGGAATTTTATTTTAAAGGTTCCTGTGGAATTCTCTACAATATATATTCTGGTTCACCATGTAACTTCTTGTATATAAGGTAGGTGCTGAGCTGGCATTTATTCTCATGGTGTTACACTGCAGATACTCATGTTCACCCCTATTCCACACAATGAGATCATGTTTGTGCTAATCAGTGGAATGCTCCACTATTCTTTGGCATGGCTGCCAAGTAGCACACAGCACTCTTTGTGCATATATTAAATTTTCTCAGTCTCTTGCTCAGAGCAGTCAGATCCTGACTGCTGAGAGGAGTGGCTCGGCTGTGCCCACTCCTATGCCATGAACATTCACACCATCACAGCAGGTCTGACAGGCACAACTGTTTTCTTGCTGTTTTGGCTCTTAGAGCTGTTTGGAGGTTTCTGGGGGATGGGCTGAACATCACTTTCTGAGCTGCCTCTGAACCAGAATGAGTCCGAGCACAGTGGAGGGAGGCGCCAGGGCAGAGAGTGCTGACATCTGAAAGAGAGTTGGCCTGAAAGTGGTGAGGGGTTCAGATACCTGGGCTTGCTCCTGGGAGTCACAGCTGAGCTGGAACCTTGCCAAGTATTTGGTGAGGGGAGTAGTTTGGTGCTTTGGGAAGAGAAGAGGTGCAGTTAGGGAAGGAGGCACAGAAGAATGCCGTAAGATCAGGACAAGGAGCAGAACAGGGGTGGGATTATGTGAAATGGCTTTAGTTCATCATGGTGAACTGAATGGTTTCACAGATGGTTTCAAACCAAACTGGCAGAGATGCAGTTTTTGTGAGGGTGAAGCTATGATCTGGAGCAGTCTCAGCCTGCAGGGACGCTGCATCCTCTTCTGGGACCACTCAGCAGCCTGGGTGATCACAGGAGTGGTAGCATCTCCCAGCTGTGCTGCTCTGCTTGTGTGTGTTTGCCTCTGACTTCCTTCCTATCCCTTCTGGAGAGAAGGCAGGAGCGGCTGGTCCCAGCTGGCTCTGTACTCATCATTTGCAACCACACAGAGAGGCAAGTGGCTGATTTTGCTCTATTAACTTGAAATGATGAGCAAGTGAAGAGTTCCTGTGGTGCACGGGTTGGGTATTGGGGACCTAGAGGAGGCCCTTAAACCCACTTGACATTTGTGATTCTGCATGGGGGAGCATAAGCAGAAATGTACCAGGCAAAACAGGGCTGGGCATATGTTAAGATCTGATTCGTGGGAGATGCCTCTGCCCGAATTAAGGTGCAAAAAGACCATACACTGAAGTTAACAATACAGATTTTATTTAACAGTGAGTGCGAGGCAGAGAAATAGAAGTAGAAGGGGGAGGAGGGGAGAGAGTGAGATCAAGCAGAAGATAGTCACCAGCTTTGGATCAAGCACCATCCCATTGGTCCTTCTTCACTCTCGGGATCCTGGAGTACCACCTTCATAGAGCCCAAATTCCAGGGAGCCACCGAACAGTCACAGATGGTGTTCCCATAACTTGGGGTGATACATGTAGGAGCAGGTGCTTCCTTTTCCATGGTTTTCCAGAGTAGGAATTTTTGTCCGGATGTGTTAACCAGGATGTGCTAACCAGATCCTGCTGCTGAGCCTGGAATAGAGCCTTCCTGTTGCAAATTCCTCCCTTCTGTGCTTAACTCAAGTTCTCACTGTGGTGGTTTATCTTGTGGCAGGTTCCATCTGTGGCCTTGACAGTGTTTGAGACAGGCACCTGTACTCCTTAAGCCTTTAAAACATGCCGGTTTTGGCGCGATGAGGATATTACAGGGAGCATTTTGCAAAGGCTATCTGTATGGAGGGAGACCTTCCCTGGTTGTTGCAAGGCTGAAAAAGCCAATATGGGCCCCTTGGGTGTATGGAGTAGCAGTCTGTCCTCTCCAGGGAGGTGCAGTGACATATTAAGCTGTTGCAGAGGTGATATGATTCTGAGAACTAAACGAGAAAGCTAGTGGGAAGAGAAGCTTCTTGTTTTTCTTCGTGGGGAAGCACAAATGCTTCCCTTCAGCTCTGCAACAGTTTATTCCTGGTAGAATCACAGGAACCCTGGCTGAGGATGGACCAGTGTGGAAGAAAGCACATTACAGTCTGGAGGAGAGCATCATGCTGTCATGCCTACCTCCTTTGCTGTACTTTGGCTTCTGGTTCTGTTGGGAACAAAAGAAAATGGTTCTTCATGTTAGGACTTTGATAGGCATCGGTACCGTATGGACTTTGGTGTCTGATAAAAGTGGAGCTACCAATTTCTGAAGTAAAATATTTTCACAGCGAAATGCATGAGTTTACTTAGAATCCGTGAATCAAAAGTGTTTATTCTCAATTATTCTTTTATGAGGAAGGGACTGCTAATGTTTACCAGGCTTAAATTCAATTGGTCTTGTGAACTTTCCTGTGTAAGCATGAATGCAAAAATGCCCAAGTTCTTTTTGTGCAAGAGGAGTGACTCTCCCCAGTCCCTCTGGCACAGCACCCAGCCTGCTACTGCACGCACAAACTTAATAAAGCCAGGAGGTGCAAGCCCCTTTGAGCTGCCTCTAGTCCCTTTAGAGGCTGGTTGCAATCTTCACAGCTTGAAAACCACATTCTCTCTAGTCCAAGTCACCTGCAAAGAGCAAGCCTTCCATGTAAAGCATTCACAGTGCTCAAATCCATGGAATAACAGCCCCTAGTAGTCCTTTCCTGTCCTTTGCTTCTTCCAGCTTAGTTGGTATGTTTTTTTCTGGCACCTTTCCTTGCATTGATACTCTGCCCGCCATTCCTGTAGTCTTGCCAGCTCTTGAGCTTGTCATTAGGGCAGCCTGCAGTAGAGTGCCTTTGTGAAAATGACCTAAGTGACTTTAAAGAACTAGTGGGCATTCCAGAGACCTGTGCTGCCAGTTCCTGAATCCTCCTGGTTCATAATTCTGTGCTTGTCCAAGAAGCTCCATAAAACATGTACCCTTGGAACATTTCAGCACTTTCTTTCACTACTGAGTTCTGTAGTGCCAGCACAAACTACCTGCAGCATGCAAACTTAGGCAATAGAGTCACAGAACCATTTAGGTTGGAAAAGACCTCTAAGATCACTGAGTCCAACTGTTATCCCACCACTGCCAAGTCCACCAGTAAATCATGTCCCTAAGTGCCACATATACATGTCTTTTAAATACCTCTAGGGGTGCTGACTCCACTGCTGCCCTGGGCAGCCTCTTCCAGTGCTTGGCACGCCTTTTGGAGAACTTGTCCCTAATACCCAATCTGAACCTCTGCTGGCTCAACATGAGGCCATTTCCTCTCATCCTGTCCCCAGTTACCTGGGAGATGAGACCACCTGGTTGCATCCTCCATTCAGTAGCTGTAGAGAGAGATAAGTCCCCCTTGGTCCTCCTTTTCTCCAGGATAAACATCCCCAGCTCCCTCAGCTGCTCCTCACAGGACTTGTGCTCCAGACCCTTCCCCAGCTCCTTTGCCCTTCTCTGGACTCATTCCAACACCTCCATGTCTTTGTTGTATTTTAGCCTTGTTCTTGGTCCTGACTGCAGCAGAGTGGTGACCTCTGGTTGCCAGCACGTAACCAGTTTGGCATTTCTTCATTATTATGTGAATTAAATCTACAGAATATAAATTTTTGGAACAAAGATATGGAACAGAAATTTTTGGAGTCTGGTTGAAGAGCTTCTGGATACTATTTGGAAAACCAAACTGAAAATCAGATCAACCCTGACAATGCAGAGACAACTACTTCAAGATGTCACTCTAGGGTTTTTGCATAAATTTTGTGTGAATGAATTTTCAGATAAAAAGAGAAATATTATTAATAATGCCCATATGTTTTCATTCTCATTTTCATCATAATTGTACCTCAAAACTGCATTTCTCTGTTATTTTTAGGTTAGCAGTTCTTAAATTATTTGGTAAGAGACATTATTACATAAATATAATTGATTGGAAATTTGTAACCTGCAAATTTGTTTCACTGTGTGTATATTCTGTTTTAGACGATACTTGTTTTTCATTAAGTTTTAATAGAATTCTACTGCAAGTTAAATTGTATTCAGATGCTGTTTTACCAAGAACTAGATTAATTCATAGAAATTTCACCTTATTCTTCTAATCCATTTCATTAATGTTTTCACCAAAATAAGAGGCACCAGACACTAAAGTTGCCAAGTGAATGAGCATGGAAAGTTCAAATTACATTGAGTAATGTACTCCTAGGAAAACATCTGACACAGCTATAATTTTTAATTGTCCCTTATTGATCTGGATTTAATTCCTGGGTAAAAAAATAAGAACATTCAGGCAGAAGGACAGGCATTGATGCAAAACATTGGCAACTTCAGGCACATGTCTCCCACAACATTGTTCTCTGTGTACCTCCTGATGGCCAGCACATCTATCATTGCATCTTTACAGCCTGAGTGGTAATGAGCAGCAGAGACACTCAGCAGCAGTATCTGATTAAGTGCATCAGTCAAGACAGGTCCAATTTTAGCTTCATTCTGCTTCAGAGTTGTGTGACTTCACTGTTTGATATGCCTTGTTTTTGCTGGGACTTGGGGGTTGTCAGCACGGGCTTGTACGTGATTAAGTAGTTGTAATAGTTTCCTGTGTGAACACTTCTTCACACTGGGAAAGCATTTGTGTGACTTAGCTTGGCCTGTTTTAGGAATGCTTATAGAAGGAGCTGGTGTGGTTATCTGTTCAGTCTTAAATTCACTCGCTTTCATTTTTTACAACAGTTTTCCCATTATAACATGTGAGTCCTTACTCTCACATTGTCATCATCCAGACTTAGTTTTGCCTGTTCACAAGGAGATCCTGTGTGGACAAAACTACCTTGTTTATTTCAGGAGGGGTAGTTAGAACAGGGGAAGAGAACTCCTCATTTGTTTCATAAACAATTAGTAGGTTCTCGCAGTAGATCAGCTATGAAAGTTGCTCACTTTCTTATGAGTGAAAGAATATCACTTGTACAGTGACTGTTTCAACACAGTTTATTGACCTCTTGAAAAATTCACTCCTTAACTATATCTTCTTGTTAATACTTAAGGCATGTCTTAGAACAGAGTGAAGGTTTTTGCAAGAATCATACTGTAGCAAGTTATGAACCATGCAGAATTTATTCATCTAGCATTCCTAGCATCATTCACATCTCCTGTCTGGGGTTGCAGTATTTTGACTGTGAACAGTATAGAGTGGTAAAAATGAAAGAGCTCTTGCGCAAAGAGAAGGCAACTGAGAATAGAAAGTGAAGACACAAATCAATGCTACTATATTTTGTGTGACAGTCTTCATTTGTAGGGTACATTCTCTTCTTCTGGGAATTTCCAGACATTTTCACCTTGCTTCTGCAAAGCAGAAATCTCCAAAGATGTTGAAAGCTGGCTATGTGAGTTAGCACCTGGAGCTCCCCTTGTGTTGCACTGTACTCTGCACTCTTCCTTGGGCAAACACCAGCAGGAAACAAAAGTGGGAAAAAGCCATCTTTGTGGAAATTTCAGATAATACCTTCAAGTGAGGTGAGTCATGTTTGCCCTTTAAGGGAGTTTGGAGTGGTAGAAGGCAAGCAGAAATTATCTGCTTAACAATCAAGCATAATCAAGATCATTTTGAATAGATGAGTTGTTCAAAGAGAAGAAGAACTTGCATAGGAGTTTTTTTATAAATGAGACCATTGATAGTTAAGGATTAGAAAGCTCTTTCTTACAAAAGGCTTGCAAAGAATATTGTCACTTGATGAAAAATGAAATTGATTTGTTAGAGAGTATAGCTTCTCCTTCATATACAGAAGCCATAACAGCTTTAAATTGTCCTGAAAAAGTTTGTACAATGTTTTTTTCATATATAGTTGAGTCTTACAGATAACTTAAAATATTTCCTTGTAGTTGAAAGTAGTTTTAGGGGATGTTTTTATTTTCACTAAAAACAATTTGTAATTGGATCTTAAAAGCCAATCATTTTACTAAATTTTATCAGCTGTTTCTATCTAGGAGCTGATGAAATGTTGTCATCTACACCATTTCTTCTGCTTATACAGTCAAATGTCTAGATATCACATATCCATGTTGGGACATGGTATGTTACTTGTTGAGCTGAATCAGTTTTTCTAATAAAAGCTTCACATCTGCAAAATTATCTCCCACAACAGCTAGGAACTTCCCAGAATTGCTGCTTTAATTTCATGCAGTTTCTAACCTGAATCTCTTACCAGCCTTCTTTTTGTTTGGTCTTAGACTGTCCTGGGTACACTCTTAGCACTGCATTCCTTTTCTATTCCTAAGGACTCCAGCACTATACTTTCCTGTGTTATACCTCTTCCTCAAAAATCCATGGAAACCCTCAGGGGAGGAGTTCCCCCTTTCTCTCTTCTGTTTCTTGTGGAATGTGCTGTGCTCAGCAGTTACGACGGAAGAGGGGCCTTCCTCAGGCAGCACTCTTCATAGCCTCAGCCCATTCCTCACTTCTTGGGTAGCCCTAAACTGGTGGGCTCCCAGTCAGGATTTCCATGTCTGGACAACAGGGTGCCTGGGGTTTCTTGGTAAATGTGAAATCACTTGTAACGCTCTACTCACTGAAGGTAAAAGCAAGGTAAGGTGATTTCACTTCAGAATTAGATGGTTAAAAGAGACAGTCGAAATTTGGAGAGACATAAAAGCAGAAGTAGAACTCTACCTTGTAGCTGCCTGTATTTTAGTGTGGCTCCAAGAGGTTATCCCTCTCTGCTTCATCTGACTAAAAAAGCTGCCAGGAGACTTCACAAAGTGGGGATCCAGTCCTTAGATGTCACCTGTCCAGGTGACATACCCTGCACAGGAGGTTGTCCATCACCAGGGAGAGAGTTTTTTTGCAAAATCCTCTGGCTATCTGGCATTAATAAAGAAAACCTCTTCTGAGATTTTCCTACGTTACAGAGCCTCATGTTTATCCAGGACCCCAGACTTACTCCTGAGGATTGTTCACCACTGCAGTTCCATGACTTTAAACATTTTTACCTCCAGTGCTATCAGCTGCCCAGACAATTAGCAATATGTTTTGCTAGCTGTAAACAGAAAACCTGACAGCTGGCCTGAGGTTTTATTTGGCCATAAACAAAGCAGTTAACTCGCAGTCTGAATGGAGTTTTTCATTCAGATAGCTGTGGAGAAGGTTTATATCAGCACAAAACCCTTAAAAGTGTAGATAATGAGAACTGTGCTTCATAGAAATAAGGATGCTGAAAACTGCAAATGGACAAGGGAGGTTAATTAAGACAGCTCATAAACAGCCCCTCACTGAGGAGATGATTGCTGTAACTGAACAAAGATTGAGGGAGACAGCTCAAGAGGTGCTGCAGTGTGGGTTAGTGGGGTTAGGGTGGAGGGTATAGCTCATTGCTGCTGCGTACAGCACACTTGTGCACGGTGGCTCTGTTCTAAATGTGGCTGGTGTTACTTTGTTTATTAATGTGGTATATTTCAATTGTGCACATTATGTGTTATCAAGATCTAGGCATCTTTCAGGCTGACCTCAGAGAACTCATTTCTCAAAACCTGAACCTATAAACCGAGATACTTACCATCTTTTACACTGAGAGATATGCACATCTATGTGGTGCCACATTTTGTTAGGAACACAAGGTGCTGTGATTATTCTGTCTGTGCTTGGGTCTAAAGGGCAAACAGCTCATTCATGACAAAGGTGTAGCTGGTGTGAACAGCTTTGGGACCCAGCTGTCATGCCATCCATTCCTCTAGGGCAGAGTGCCTGGGTAATTGTTCCTCAGCACTGGGTACTGCTGGACACGAAGGTAATGCTGGATAACTGATGCTGGAAAGGCTGTAAGCACTTGGAGCTGTCTTTCTGGCCTGCGGACGTGCCCCATCTGGATTTAGGACATCCTCTTTCATGAGTGAGATGCTGAGGGACTACTGCAATATATGTAACAGAAACAAGTGTTCCTGATCCTTTGTAGGATTTGGGGAATCCCAGCACCGTAGAAGCCTTTCTGAGGATTATGGGTTGGGAAAATGCCAGCAGTTCCTGTCAAACTGGCATTTCATTTGCTTTTCAGGTCTGGCAGTATTTGTGTCGCTGGTATTTCCCTGGTAACATGGATAGCTGGCATTCAAAGCTAGAGTGAGTGGAGAGGAATTAGCCCCACTGAGCACAGCACAAGGTTGCTAGCAACCCTACAGAGCAAAGGCTTCTTCCTGAAAAGCTTAAGATGCACAGATCCCAAAACTACCAAGGAAGCAGTAAGTGTCTGGACTGTCATCAGGCAGGATGACAGCAGGCGATGATCCCATGGCTGCCCTGCTGGTATTTAGATGACACCTGCTGGTCAAGTATCCCCACTCATCAGGGATAGTCTCTGTACACAGAACGAGGAATTCTTGGATGTGCCACAGAACTGGGCGTAATGTACCATCCTGGTGAGAACATGAGCTGCCTGTAAAGAAAGCATATCCCTTCTCTTACACTATCAACTGGTATCATTAGAGAGCTTAGAGCCAAACCACAGGAGAGAAACTCCTTGGAAATGGCATCCCCAATTCAATTTTTTTGTAGCTTGGCTCTGTCTCACAACATAATCCCTGGTGTTTGAGTGGGGTACCTTTTTGAGGTGTGTTTAATCCATCTCAGGAGATTCAGAACTTCACCGGACAGGGCCCTTAGCAGTCTGGTGTCACTTTGGAGTTGGCCCTGCAGTGGGTCAGGTGGGTGGAAGCCAGAAGAGTCACTCCCAGCTAATATCATCCTGTAAGTGTTACAGCCATACAGTTCAAGCTTGAAAATATGTTCAAGACATCTGCTTTTTACTCTTCCAGATACCCACAGCTTTTTCAAACAGCAGCAGCATCGGAGGCAGAGATGGGAACAAAATCATGCAGCTGTCAGGAGGATTTCTCGGCGTTCTGTCAGCAAGGAGCGATGGGTGGAGACACTTGTGGTTGCAGACAGTAAAATGGTGGAATATCATGGAAGTGACCATGTGGAGTCATATATCCTCACTATAATGAATATGGTATGTACAATATTTTGGGGTTTTTAGATAGACAAACAAAGCAAATCTGAATTTAACCTCTTAGAAGATCAGCAACAATGTTCACAGAGAAAAATGTAATATCATTCGTATACATTAATTAAAACTCTGTATTTTAAAGTATTTTTACCTTCTATTTTTCTCTGGATTTATGCAAGAGCAGTCTCATAGCTGTAAATGCTAGCACTTACAGCTTTCTTTCCACTGAAATTCTGTCTTCCTTGGAACCTCTTGCTCAGTGGTGATTTCAGATTGTTGGCTGTGGCAGAGAAACTCTACAGGTTTTAATCATATGAATTCTTTCGCATATTTGTGGGTGAGAATTGCACACAGGACCCAGGTGGAAATTGCAGTAACTTTGTAAAAGCTAAAATACCACCTTGTTACTGTTTGGGTCACAGCAATATATGAGCTATTATGAAGCAAGTTAACTGTCCCCGTTGAAGCCAATACAAATGTTTTTCCAGATAAGTATTCTTCCTGGAGTACAAAGCTCACGTTGGAATAAAGAAAAGTTGATCTTCAAGTGCTTTCCTGTGTGGCAGGCTTCAAAATATAAGTTGCTGTGGGAAAAGCCATAGCATCTGCCTACAGATATTATTAATGCCTGTATCGATATTTTGTGTATCATGGCAGATATTGAGCTTGAGAGTCTGTTGAGGATGTGTTCTGTGTGGTTATCATGGACATGAGCAATGTATGTGGAGTTAATCAGAATGCAATTCCAGCCATGGTGACTGATTTGTCCCCTGTGTTTATACAGTGTGTTCCCAGCCGTGTCCCAAGCAGTCCGGCTTGCTGCCGTGGCTGTGAGCCTGAGTAAACAGGTACAAAGGTTGTTCCAACACGTGAGGTTTTGCCCACACAGGGAAAAATGCTTGGAATAAAACTCAGTCATTATCAGGTGCAGGAACAAACAAGATTCAACATTTTCTCTGCAGTCTGACCTTAGATATTAGGGTTACTTTAAAATGTTTCAATTTTCAGTAGAGTACCTTGAAAGAGATCCATACCCAAATCAGACCTCTGTCAACACAATTTCCACTTCATTTTGATATTTTCTCCTTTAGTGGTCTTCTCCATAACAGTTTTGACCCAAAGGCAATCCATTTTGTTTATTTGTATTTCCTGTGATAGATGGCATAGGTCAGATATATAACTATGTTGTAAATATCTGCTGCTCTGATTCCTTTTCCTCCTGCCTAATTCAACATTGTGATGATGTTTATAACAATTTGGTCACATTTTTGCAGAGTTCACTTCTTGTTCTTTTTTATGTGGAGTCTTTTTTTAATGGAGTTATTATCTTTGCTATTGTTCTTATCATCCTCTCCTGTACTCTGAAAACACAAGAGTAGCCATCATTCAGCTAATTTCTCTTTGCCTAGTACTGACTAAATTTTGCTTTTTTTGCAACAGAATTCTATTCATTTCAAACAGAATGATTTGATATGCTGGTTTATTTGCACCCTGAGTGGACCTCTCCAATAGTGTAGTATGACTGTAGATGTTGTGTTCCTTTTTGCTAGTGTTTTTTATGAACTCTGAAATTTTTGAAAGGGAAATGGACGTAATATAATCTTGTCTGGGCTTTTGCTCTTTGGCTTAGTAACTCTTGCCAAATGCTGTACCATCATTCATTTGGTAGAGCTAGCCTTTGCCATAGTTGTAATATTTTTTGCATTTCAGTAAACTTTCAATGATCAGAGAATTTAAAAAGCAAAACAATGCCCAGATCAACAGTATGTTAGAAATAAACTTATTTTCTTGCCGAAGTTCTGGTATAGAGGAATCAGTTAATCTTATGTCTCCTGGCTGTGGCACAGGTGACGGGGCTGTTCCACGACCCGAGCATTGGCAATGCAATTCACATTGTGCTGGTCCGTCTCATCCTCTTTGAGGAGGTGGAGGTAAGGTTTTTATTTACCTCAAAGTATCACTTACAAAACTTCTGGGTTCAATGTATTGAGCTGTAATCCTATTTGCTTAAAATAATGTTTTAAATTTACTCTGTTATTAATCTTCAACATGTCTGGTTTCAGAATAAATGTTGCCCTCGATAGCAAAGTATTTTAGCTGATGACTTCAGGTATTTCTTCATAAAATGGTGTAGGAAACTGTAATTAAAACAGGCAGGTTAAGAATGGGGAAACAGAATCTCTGCAGTGTCAGAAGAAGACAGAACACCAAGGAAGAGTAGGTGAGAAACAGAAATTACGTATCAACACTCAAAATCTAATTACCAAGCATTGCCTGAAATGTATTATGACCAGTAGTGCTACGGTATTTGCAGGTCTCTGAAGAACTAAATGTGCAGTTCAAACACGTATTTTTCTTTTTAAATCTCTTTTGAAATAAAGAAAAATTAGGACAAAGTAGATGTTAATTGCCGTAAACTAGGTATTTACTGATAGTTTCCCATGTCTGTGTTTCACAAAAGTTACTGTGTGCTTAAATACATGTTGATTGTCATGGTGTTACGATTATTTTTAAAATGCTATGCATGATAAAGCTAGCTTTGACCACAGGAATACCTTAAAGGGATTTTCCTAGTGGCTTAAGATTTATAACCACAGACCAGATGGTCCCAGTGCTATTGAAGGCAGTAAACCAAACCTTAAGGCTATGTCTTCAGAAATATTTATTGGATAGAATCTCTCCTTATAGCTCTCATTGTAAGTACAAGTGGGACAAAAACTCCAGTTTGCATCTGAACAGGACAATTAGGACCTGAGGTCCATTATGACTTCCAAATAACTGTATTTACTAAATTTCTGTGGCTTTTTGGATAAAAAAGGTGGATTCCTGTTCAACTAAGGAATGGCAATGTTGGAAGTAGCAGCTTTAAATATCTTTCAAAATTTGTTTTTAAGTTTCCCAGAAATTATTGTCTGGTAACAGTTAACCCCATACTTAGATGGTTGTTAATAACCCAGAAAACTGAGTCAAGATAAAGTGAGTGTCCAAGACCAGAAATTAGAAAATTCACTTTTGAATTAATTTATTTTGCGTACTTTTTATTTCATTGTTTTCAGTGATTTGCATGTAAACTGTATAATAAGAAGTTGAGGAAGAAACCTTTATGACTGCATTGTTTCTCTTTGGAATTGAAAAATATTGTGAAATAAATACTCTGTTAGAAGCATAATTGTTCACTGAATATGACAGTGTTCACATAACATTGAGTGACAAATTTGATCACAAAGTCCCACAATAAGTAATCTTTACCTTCTCCTCAGAGGAAAATTTGATTTCAAGAGAATATAAAATGTTTGAAAGTTTCAGCTCATTGTTGGATCTTATGAAGCTCATTTATCAAAATGTTTGTAGGGTTCTGCATTCTGTAATTTTTCCTTTAGCTGCACCAATTACAGAAGTGTCAGCATTTTAACTTAATATTCAATGTTAGATAAATAGGAGTCATTGCTCCTAATGATGGCTCTAACTTTAGGCAAAAGCGTAATCGATTACATTTAGATTACCCATCTTCACAACTGACTTCACTGAAGTGTCACCACAATGCAGTGTGGTCTTTACAGTAATATATTCCTTCATTTCCCATTAGCAAGGCTTGAAGATAGTGCACCATGCTGACAAGACATTAGCCAGCTTCTGCAAGTGGCAGAAGAGTGTCAATCCCAAGAGTGATGGCAACCCCACACACCATGATGTGGCTGTCCTTCTTACCAGGTATGACAGCAGTGACTGATTGCTGTTTGGTTGCATTTCTTCGGTGATGATACTTTATGGGCTCATGCTCTAATTTAGTTCATCCTGCACAGAGCTCAGTAATGTGGTCAAAATACTTTTAACACTATGTGTGCATAGGGGTTAGAGATGCATCCTAGTCACAAAATTGAGATCTGTGGGTCCTGAGAAGTGAGAAATTTCCATAGCTCAGGTAATTTTCCCTGCTTGATCCTATCTCGTTTTGTCCTCAGTGACTGCTCAATTCTTCTTTGAGACAATATACCAAAACAAAGTAACATGTAGATGAAAAACTCCTGAAGAAATGTGCAGGTGCAGCTCAGAAAGGAAGAGTATTCTGCAAACACAGTGCCATTCATTTTAAGCTTTAACGCGTATGATTTTTAAATATCTCCATATTTAAAGAGACAATTTTTTTTTTCTTATGTCTGAGCAAAGGAGGAACAGAGTGAGGTTGTCTGAGGTTATGCAGGGAGTTTATGTCATGGCATAAAACAGGACTTCTGCAGGTCTGTGAAAATGGATTCAATCTGCACACAGGTGGCAGAAAAGATGGGGTCTGTGGTCTGAAAAAATCCGTCCTCAGCTGAAGTCTGTTAGGCAAAAAAATCTCCCAAGTGGCTCAGTAAAAAACAAGTCACAGAATCATTTAGATTGGAAAAGACCTCCAAGATCATTAAGTCCAATCTTCGACCAGTCCTCACCTTGTCAATCTTTTTTCAGTCAAAAATCTTAAAGTAAGAAAGTCAAATAAGATTTACCTCTCCAAATAAAAAGCATTCAGACAGTTCACTTGAATGAAGCTGAGGTATGGTGACTGCAATAAACCATGTTTCTCAGTGCTGTCAGACATGAGGGTTCTAAAACTTTGACTTAGAGGAGTTGGCACTACAGCCACAGAAATATTGGCTACAAATCATAGCAGTGTAATGACAGTAATAGAACAAGTGCCTGTTGTTCCATACGTGTTTGTTATCACTATGCTTTACTTAAGATGCAAATTAGCACATTGTAAGATGGAAGCTTGCCACCCAGTGTCAGTGACACTCCACAGTTGCTTTTAAGCTTTTTAAATCTCTTCTGTGATTCTAGGAAGGACATTTGTGCTGGCATGAACCGTCCCTGTGAAACCTTAGGCTTGTCTCATCTATCAGGCATGTGTCAGCCTCACAGAAGCTGCAACATCAATGAGGACTCTGGCCTTCCCTTGGCCTTCACTATTGCTCATGAACTGGGACACAGGTACAGTTGACAGAGAGGGGGAACCTGTCTGAACTGAATTTATTATTTGCATGTTAATAGTCAAATTGCAAGACAGAAACAAAACAGGAAGTGAGTTAATGTCTCTATTATTGAAATCAAAACTGTTTGTTGTTTCAAAGCAAAGGAATAAATAATAAATTTTTAAGCCTTTGACCTGTGTTTTACCTATACAACTGTTCAGTCTGCGCCAGGACAGTACATCAGGATGAAATAATTAAGCCACAAAGAAGCGTGACTCAGTCATGCTAATTTTTTCAAACATGTGGTAGATTTCTATGCAATTACTTTAGATGATCTCCAGATCAATCCAAGTCACTTACAGAAAAAAATGTTTCATTATGTCAAGGCATTTCAGTATTGCAGATTAGCTAGAAAAAGTTTTTATTTCATAATTTAATCTTATAATACATTATATTTGTTATTTATTCTCCTTTCTGATGAACCAATAAGGTCACTTAAGGGCATGTCTTAAAAAGTGATATTTTCTGTATAATAATGTTATTTTGGGTACACGGAGGTCAAGATAACTAAAGTTCCTGGATATTTAGTTTCAGACATAGTTAATTCTTTTTTATGATAGGGTACTTTTGCTTGAACTAAATTCCTCAGAATTTTAAATTTTTGGGAGTGTTTTTGTTGGTTAGATAGTTTATTAACTCCCCTGAAAAACACTGATTTTTGAATCTGTTTTGACACAGCTGTTTTCCTCAGGACAGAGCATTATCCCATGGAGATTCTGATTTGATTGTAATGCCTGCACTTTTCAACTGGACTGTGTTGCTTGGCTAAGTCACATTGTCGCGGTGTGATGCTGGCTAAGTGCCAGGCACACACAAAAAACTGTTCACTTGTTTTCCTCTGCTATAGCTGAGCAGACAAGGGGAAATTAACACAAAAACTTCCTGAGTTGAGATAAGGATTAGAGGAAAAACATTTCAAGGCAAAACAGGTTCAAAACTTAAACAATATAAAGAAGATTTATTATTAACAGAACTAAAAGTAAAAAGGGGAATGAGAACCAAAGCAAACCTTTGGAACACCTTTCTTTCCCAGTCCCTCCCTCTTTCCACCTACTGCACAAGGAAACAAAACACGGGTTTTGATCAGTATTTCACTCCATAAAAATCTTTCTTCAGTATGCTTAAGGAAAAGAGTTTTTTCTGCTATGCCATAGGATCCTTCCCACAGGAGACAGTTTCCTGCAAACTTTCTAGCATGGCTTTAATTTCCACAAGCAGCCGTCCCACCCAAACCTGCTGCAACGTGAGTCCCTTCCACGGGCCAAGCAGGCTTCCCACTACTGCCTAGTGTGGGTCATTTTAGATCATGGAGTTTAGTCTTTTAAGGATGAGCTGTTCTAGTTTGGAAGCGAAGGCTCTCTTACTCTATCTCTAGAAGCAAGGGTCTTCCCTCTCTGTTCGAGTTCCTCACTGGATTACAGCATTTCAGCATCCACGCACTCCAGCGTGAGTACTCCTCTTCACGGGCTGTGTGTGGATCTCTGCATCCCCCATGCACCCCATGAATGACAGGGAAACAGTTTGTTGTATTATAGTCCTCACCATGGCTCACAGGAGAATCTCGGCTCCGGCACTTGGTACGCCTCCTCCCTCTCTTCCTTTATCACTGACCTTGGTGTTGCCGTATTGGTCTTCTCACGTGTCCCCACTCTTCTTCTTTCTCTCACTTGGAAGAAAGTTGGTGTCTCTAAGTCGCAGTTGAGTGGCTGATCTCGTCCAGGCTCTGCATCGAGGAATTGCTCTCCACGTCTCTCACTGCTGGCCGCATGGCCGGCCCCGACCGCGTGGCCTTTGCCGGCGCCACACAGGTGGCTTTGGCCTCAGGAAGGCCTTGGCTGCATGGTCCCAGCCTCAGGAAGGCCTTGGCTGCATGGTCCCAGCCTCAGGAAGGCCTTGGCTGCATGGTCCCAGCCTCAGGAAGGCCTTGGCTGCATGGTCCCAGCCTCAGGAAGGCCTTGGCTGCATGGTCCCAGCCTCAGGAAGGCCTTGGCTGCATGGTCCCAGCCTCAGGAAGGCCTTGGCTGCATGGTCCCAGCCTCAGGAAGGCCTTGGCTGCATGGTCCCAGCCTCAGGAAGGCCTTGGCTGCATGGTCCCAGCCTCAGGAAGGCCTTGGCTGCATGGTCCCAGCCTCAGGAAGGCCTTGGCTGCATGGTCCCAGCCTCAGGAAGGCCTTGGCTGCATGGTCCCAGCCTCAGGAAGGCCTTGGCTGCATGGTCCCAGCCTCAGGAAGGCCTTGGCTGCATGGTCCCAGCCTCAGGAAGGCCTTGGCTGCATGGTCCCAGCCTCAGGAAGGCCTTGGCTGCATGGTCCCAGCCTCAGGAAGGCCTTGGCTGCATGGTCCCAGCCTCAGGAAGGCCTTGGCTGCATGGTCCCAGCCTCAGGAAGGCCTTGGCTGCGTGGTCCCAGCCTCAGGAAAGCCTTGGCTGCGTGGTCCCAGACTCAGGAAAGCCTTGGCCACACAGTCCTGGCCTTGGGAAAGCCCCTGCCGGCATGGCCCTGGAACTACCTCACCACCCCTTGGGAGAAGAGAGAGAGCTTTCTTCTCTTTTTCCTTTCTTAAATACGTCATCACAGAGGTGTTACCAACTTCTCTAATTGGGCTAGTAATCTGCCCATCATCAGAGTCCTCAGCGGTTGGCTCTGTGCCAGATGTAAAAGTTTTGAGCAGCTTTTCTCCTGCCCACTAAAACCAGGCTGTGTTAAACCAACACACACATGTTCATTGCTGTATCTACAATCACCTTAATTTCACTGTGAGCCCAGCCACCAATCAGGATGGCGTCTCTGTTTCCTGATAGGATATAATAATGATGATGATGATGATGATGATGATGATGGTAATGGCCTTGTCACCCATTAATTGGCCACTAATTTATTCAACCTTTCCATTTCCAGAAAGGAAATAGTGTAAGTAACACTGAAATCGTTACAATTGGATCTGTGTGCTTTGGGTTTAGTTACTTGGTCTCCATAGCCTGTTGCTGACAGGGATCTGTTTTCATTCACACTAATGATCTGAAGAGACTTCTTCCCCATGGATGGTGTGACTTTCTCCTGGTCTTGCCTGGCTAGCTGGTAACTCTGTGTCCTTTGGATGCTGTTAGACGCAGTACTGCTGTACTTGCCCTTCCAGGAGTAGTGCAGGGCCTTTCCTGTAAGGCTGTCTCCACTGCATACTGTAGGGTTTGTTGTCAGCCTGTTAACCTCACGACAGATTGGTGTACACACATTGGGAAGTTCAGGTATAGACAAGTTTGTAAAAACAGATGAACAAAAACTGAGAAGGCAGACATGCACCCATGCCTTACGTGAATCCCAAAACCACACTGTCCCTCTAGATGTTTGCAACCTTAAGATTCAACGGACTCTGTTTGTGGAAAAGAGCCTGTCAGAAAGGAGAGATCCTTGCTTTTATGCTTCTGACTCATTACTGGAGTTGATTCTGACTGAAATTGGCTCTGCTTTTGGAACTTTTGTGTCATGATATGATTACATTTTTGAGAAACATTATCTTAACACACTTTTTTGAACACACTTTATCTGATTCATGAATGAATCATGACCTCAGTAAGCTCTCACTGCTGTAGGACTTACCTTCAGATGTTAACAATGTAGATGTAAACATCTACATATATCAATATCTTTATATGTTATTATTTCAGATAGTCCTCACACTGAGGTGATATGTTTGTGATTTCTGCAGCCTTTTGAATAAAGAAATTTCTCAGCAAGTCAGAGAAGCTGCAGAGAGCCTGCTATGGAGATCTAAGGCACAGACTGAGAAAATTAAATAGGATGAAGGAATAGAGGTTGGAGGCAAATTCGCTGAACATTCAATAGTTTTGTAAACAATATCTCTGTTGCAGTCTACCAAAATAGTTTTAATATAAAACAAGCAGTAGAGACATGATTATGAGAGAGTCTAAATACAAAATGTAACAAAGCTTGATCTTAGTTAAAGGGGTGCAATAATAGGTCCAAGAATTAGGAAGCAGTCTTAGCAGTCTACAGCTGTAACATTAGAGGTTTAAACTGTGACTTCTGGCCCGACTGTGCGCTAGTGCGTGAACTCCCTTAAAAGTACACAAGTATAGTCTGTGACAGTCTGTTCTTTATTTTGTGCAGGGCAATACTGCTGTGCATAACAGACATGTTTGAAAGCCTGTGGGAGTGTAGATTTTTCATAGGTTTTGGGTCGTATGTTCTATATGTGCGTTTCCTTTTAGCTAATAGGTAACTACAGCTCTGCAAGGGAGGAAACAACGTGTCTTTTTAAGCACCCAGTGGAACTGCAGGTAGGTGTTGTGGTACTTCCAGTCAGCTGGAATTATTAGATGTTTTTTATCTCCAGTTTTGGAATCCAGCACGATGGGAAGGAGAACGACTGTGAGCCTGTTGGAAAGCGGCCGTATATTATGTCCCGACAGTTGCAGTATGATCCTACTCCACTCACCTGGTCACAGTGCAGCAAGGAGTACATCACACGATTCCTAGAGTGAGTGATCAGGTTGTAGCGTTTGCCTAAATTGACCGGAACTGTGCTGGAGTTTAAAGTAAATATTGTATTATTGTACTGGTAATTGTAGGGGGTTTTAGAGTGCTTGAGTTGATTTTCCTGGATGCATACCACTGTCCTGTTGCTTACTTATTTGGGAAAAGCTCTATTATGGTCTTGTCTGGAAGTGAACTGAAGTCTTGTCATATTGGCTCAGGTTTGGTGCAATCTGCAGCCTGCTGCAATTACCAGGAAGAAGGAAACCTTTCCATCAAGGACACTGACAGAACTTTATAGACTTTGCCTTTGGCCACAGTGTCGTGTGCATGGCTTCAGTGGCTTGTTCAAATCTGTTCCATTAGTTTTAAGAGCAGCAGTGTGGTATAACTTTAACCAGAGGCTGTAGGGTTCTCTCAAGCCACCCTGCAAACCATTATGAGCTCATGATATTTCCCCTTTCACAAGCTGTGGTTTGCCATTTTAAACCATCTCTTGCTAGATGGAGTAACCCCTTTATTTGCAGCACTGTAGCGTAACTTAGCTGGAATCTAGAGGTATTATTTCCATGGACCATACTCAAAATTACCCCTAAGAATTAGATACTAAAAGTCTGTACAGAAGCATCAAAAAACTGTGGTGGTAGGGATTTTTTTAATATGGAAATTTTGTCTTTTAGTCGTGGGTGGGGATTCTGTCTGGATGACATCCCCCAAAAAGAAGTTCTGAAGTCTCCAATCATTGCTCCTGGAGTGATTTATGATGTGCACCACCAATGCCAGCTTCAGTATGGTTCCAATGCTACATTCTGTGAAGATGTGGATGTAAGTGCTGAATGTTTTTCTTCATTCTTCTAGTAAGAATTCAGACTTCTTGAACAGTGTGGAAGTGTATTCCATGCACCTCGTTTGCTGACTACAAATGAAGCATGTTTAGAGTCTCATTGTCTAGATGTGCAGTGCAGGCATTGCCTAACACTCTTAATTTTGCATATTCTGTAAGTGAGTCATTGCACTGTTTGCCTTGTATTTCACAAGATCTTTGCTGGATCTTAAGCATCTTAAGCAGCTTAAATCCCATTTTAAAATATTCTTCAACCTTGTGGCTTTCAATTGATCAGATCATTCTGGGAGCAAATCTTCTATTCCAGGAAGAGGTTTCTGAAGAAATTAGGGTTGTGTTCTCTTCCCATACATCCTGATTTTTCACGCTGTTGACGATCTAACTAGCAAAAGAATATTTCAGTCATTGTGAAAAATACTTATTTTGAAAAACCAATATTTTTTCATCAAACATTAGATTTTTATGCTGAAGTGCTTAATTCGCAGAATACCCTGGGGTCTATCTCACAGCATTGCAAAATAGTATTGTGGAGATGCAAGGGAGCAGTGTAGTCACAGCAAACCTCAGGATCTTAGAGCCCTGCAGAGTAACAGGTTCTGTTAGCTGAAGTGCAGTGGTATGGTATTTTACCTGTACCTAGCATGTTCAGAGCTTTTTGGGTCTGAACAGCATTTTTATACACAGAACAGCTCAGAAATAGTGTTCCCAAGTGCTATAAGTGATCACTAATTTTTGCTGTGTTTTGAGCAGCAGTGTTTAGTAAATACTGGAGACAGCCCAGGCTGCTGTCAAACACAGATGTGTTTTGGCTATTGGCAGTGCTGGTATGAGCACAGCTGTGGACTGGGCACTGCTGGTGTTGACTGTTAATTCCATTCAGATAATTATGTGTATCTCCATCTACCCTTCTATTAGGGAAATTATTTCTGATTTAATCTTTTCAACCTTAATAGATAACATGATTACCAGTGTTGAAATACCAACTGCTGAATCTGAAGAAGGTATTGAAAGATTGCTTTCATTACCAGCTCTCACAGTTTCCTTAGTTACTGTAATTTGTCTGTTGGTGCAGATAGAAAATTAGGATGTAATTTTGTCGTATTGGTTCAGTCTGTCTCTCCTTGAATTTGAACCTAATAGGCCTTTACGTTTGCATCTCATGATTAACCAATTTTACAGCTAGACATATGTCAGAAAATTAATTGGTATCATCTCGTTTTTCATTTTCCTGAAAGACCTGTATTTTGCTGGTAGCTGCAGTGGCAAGAGATGGAACTGTGACCAGTACGGTCCACCTGGAATGTTGGATCATTAGTCTTTTTGTCATTTTGTCTAAGAGGTCTGGCTCTTCTTTGCCTTTCCTCTTTTTTTACATAACCTTGCTCACTGACAAGCTACTTTTGTTCTGTACATTTTAATGTCTGACTGAATTTGATCCACAGATCCTTTTTGAGAGAACAATCTGCATTTAGGTAAAGATGCCCTTGGGTTCAGTGATTACACTTAGCAAAAACTGATATTTATTATTTAGACAGTGGTTCCCATGAAGCATTTAGGTAACAAAGTGTCTTGTGAAGCATATAAATACTGTCCCTCTAATAAGGTATAATAAAAGGAAAATATGTATTAGGTGGAGGAATTTTCCGAGTCATAACTAGATCCATAGCTTCCTACAGAACAGGCTGTAGGAGCTCAGAATCCTCCTCTTAGCTGCTCTTTTCTCCAAAACTTCCACTGGCTTCAGTGAAGCTGAGTTTTTTTGGATTCAACTTTCTTCAAGGCACAGACCCTATTCTCATAGTTTGGCTGGGAAGTATATATCATAATGCTGATGTAAAGAAAACCCACTTGCTTTGCAATGTGTCCATGGCAGAATCATGAATTTCTGCCTGTTACCTCCAAAGACACACAGTACATAGTGGATTATGTCATACTATTATTGTTTCAGTATTCTCAGAGATGGAAAACAGTTCTGGTACATGGAGATCAATGTGGAAAAATCCTTGCAAAGCTAAAGAATTCCCTCTGTGAATTCTTTGCTTTGAAATCTGTAGGTGCACCTAATAAAAAAAGTAACTGCCAATGAAAAGCTGTGTTCATTTTGTGTGCCATTTTCTCTGGTATCTGAGGTACAGTGCCAGAGTACACTTCATACATTAAAAACACAAAACATATTCTAGGTACAAGAGTTTAAATAAAGGATGGCTTTCATAACAAGAGAAAATTCATCAACCAGGATACTTTGGTAGCTCTGCCTTAAGAACGTGGTAACTATGGCTTCACAAGGCCTTCATAAGGAAAGCTACTCTTGAACTATTAACAGGGAACTGCAAATCAAAGTTTGTCTTGTGTGCATTGCCCAAAAACAGGGAGCCAAGATACAATGGCCCAGACATTGTATTCCTGCTGGAGGTTTGGAGTGCTTTGAGATGTTCCATGCCATCAGCTTTTTTTCTGGTGCCCTTGTTGACAAATCAAGGTAAACACACAATGGAGAAAGTAAATAAAAGGGAACTCTATCAGAGCTTGTGCCCAAGCTTAGCCATTTTAAACAGAAGCAGGTCAGAAATGAGCAGCCAAGCTGTGGATTTCTCATTTGAATGAACACTGCTGCTAGCTCGTTGGGGCTGTAGTTTTGGAAGTGCACAGCTTTTATGTTGGCTTCCAAATCTGGCACGTGGCTTGCTTTCAGAATCCCAGTGGGAACTGCTAGTGGGATCCTTTTTATCATCTCCTTTCTCTGAAGACACTTAGAGCCATCCCTGCTTCACAAGTTGATATTGCCAGCTCTGTTCCCTTTTCCGGTGCTGGACTATGCCATCCAAACAGCCTGAGTCAAGACCTAGTTATTACAGTTGGGAGTGCACAGTGTCTCTGAGAGCCCTGGATTCTCCACCTTGGAAGTGATCTTTTACGCAAAGCCCTGATCAGTCTAGGAGTTCCCAAGCATGCAGGGCTCCTGTGTGTCAAAGAAAAGCTGGTGTGCATGTGAGCTGAAGGGAGAAATGGCCCTCGATGCCTGTCCTCACTTTCTAGAGAATAGTTCTGAGTGAGTGAACCATGTTTGGTAAGAGATAGCTGAAATGTTTCTCGCCCTGCTTTCTCTGTTGGATGTCAGGAATTTCTTTCTTTTCTGTGGAGTTGACCACTGCACAAGGACCAGCAGCTGTGTTTCATTGGCAACCTACTGCATTAAACTGTCACCAGTTTCTGAGTTACTTAATACACAAGCATTCACTAACCAGAGCCCCTTCTCTTCCCAGCCCAGTACCACTTTTTTCTCTACCAGTTAGTTGGCTGGTTTTTTTTCTGATCACTTCCTTTCCATCTGCTGAGCTGCTGTTTTAAAAGGCCTGATCACTTTTCCCTCATCTAGTTTTGGGACCTCCATTGATATTGTTGGAGACATGATGTTGTTTTTATTTGCCTGGCTAACTTCTGCAACCTTCTTTGATTTCACCATATGTTTTTAGGTTGACAGCAATGCAAAATTGAACATTGTGTTGATTAGTACTCTTCTAATGACAATTACACAATTTTCTGTTCACCTTAGCTACTAACAGTAGTGACCAAAGTTTGTTAAGCCATTTTTCTTGTGTTTCTCTGGACGCTGAGCAGCCAATTAGGAAAATATTTGAACTCACAAAGTACAGGGAGTTCACTTGATATTTACCATTTTTTATTTGTCTTTTTGCACAGTAGTGATGGGTACCTAAATTTGGACCCTTGGTGGTTCTTATCTTCTTTAAGTGGCTGTACAAAACTATGGGAGACTTGAAAATCCTGGCCATGGGAGTTCAGCCCTGCCTCAGACTGCTCAGTTTTCTTTCTTTTCCAGAACCTTTGCCAGACACTCTGGTGCTCGGTGAAAGGCTCCTGCCGCTCCAAACTGGATGCAGCTGCAGATGGCACTCGCTGTGGAGAAAACAAGGTGACTGTGAGCCATGCTGTTTGCAAGCTGTGCTGCCTGCCAAAGGGCATAGAAGAACCATGAGTAGCTCTGCCATTGTTCCATGTGAGAGAGGCTCATCCTGTGACATCTCCATTTACATTTCCACTTAAGTGTTCAACCCTCATGAGGTGAAATAACAAATAATTCACAGGAAAATTTCCCTTCAATAATGATCTGAAGCTCTTTGTGCTTTCTCTTGTCTCCTCAGTGGTGCTTCTCTGGTGAGTGCATTACAGTAGGGAAGACTCCAGAAGCAATCCATGGCGAGTGGGGCGCTTGGTCATCCTGGTCCCATTGCACAAGGACATGTGGGGCAGGAGTTCAAAGCGCAGAGAGGCCCTGTGATAATCCAGAGTAAGCTGAATGCACTGTCTTTCCCTTCCTTTTGTTAAAGATTTTTTTGGTTCTTAGGACGTTGGAAACTCTCTTGTATGAGGCTATTATTAGCAGGTGCCACATCAACCCATGTCACAGATACTGAGCCTTCTGTTCCCAGTTAGGCATACCTGTGTGAAATTCTGCTGGCTCATCTTTTAAAATAGTAATCGTGTTCCTTATTCTTTATCCTCCACAGAGCATATTTCAACACAAAATGAAAAAAAAACCATACTTAACATTTAAGCTTTGTAGAAATAGTATAAATACTGTTTTATTAATACTGCAGTGATTAAATAAATGTCCTCAAAAACCAGGTGAGAACAGTTTCGAGCAATCTGATCCTGAGAACTCACCTTCCATGTTTTGTTCTGGTCGTCAGCTTCAGACACGAGTTGTCAGATACAGAACATGAACGCAGAATTCCCTAACACATATCTGAGTTCGTGAAGACTCTACATCTCATTTTCACAGATCACTGAGAGGTTGCCTAACAGCAGGAATCATTTCTCTTTTCAGAGAGACCTATCAAATGCACTGGAAAGAATGGGATTTCAGAGCAGTCCATTTGATAGGTTAATTTGTTGTGAGCTCAGCCAGGTAGTGCCAAGCACTTATTTGAGTTACAGGAGTTGTCTTGATTTCTGTGCTTCATACTGACATGTTTGAGTACTTAAACATGGGAACCATACTGGGACCTGAAATTCTTTTAAAACTATTTTTTTTACCCGCAGTCTCATGTCCCAGTCTCAATGTTCCTTTTCCAGACCCCAGTTTGGAGGAGACTACTGCACTGGAGAGAGGAAACGCTATCGCGTGTGTAACATCAGCCCCTGCCGCAGAGACTTGCCTACCTTCCGTCAGATGCAGTGCAGTGAGTTTGATACAGTTCCCTACCAGAACGAATTCTACCACTGGGTTCCTGTTTATAACACAGGTATGAAGCTACAAAATTTTTTAATATCTTGTATAAAAAGTCAGAGTTACATGCCTATGAGAAACCTCTGTGAGGGCAAGAAGTCACTGAATTAAAAGTTTTCTAATGAATTAGAGAGAAAAATCTGGTGTGTTTCTGTATTCTGGTGTGACTTTCATGTGTACAAAAAAGCAGTGCTTCTTCTCTACACGTAGATGTTTTTTCAGAGCTCTGGTGATAATGGCTATGATTGTAACTAGTTCAATTCCTGAAAAGATATTGCACTTAAAAAAGCTGTTGAGGTCATGTCTGTACTAATTGTCTGGGACAGATCTAAACCATCTTTTCCAATGTCACCTACAGAACAAGAAGGAGAGTAGTGTGGTGTAGAGCTGCATCTTTGGGCCTGCAGGCATTACTGCACCCAGTAAGCAGAGCTGTTCCACTGCACAAATGTGGCTTTACTACTTCAGATCTGCGTGGTAGGTGTGCTCAGCCTTACAGTGAAATATTAATATTCAACAGGTTCAGTATCATGCTGCCCTGTATTGTAGAGGCAGAGTCACTGACTCTGCTTTGTAACTTGCTTTGTAACAGCTTGTTATTAAATACAAGCGTAATTGTTATTACCATGCAGTTTGATTCTTGGTTTGTGCATAAATGTAAGATGTAGATTATCCAATAGAATCACAGAATTGTTAGGGTNTGTTCCAAGCTCTGGCACCCTCTACATAAAAAAGTTCTTCCACGTGTTGAGGTGGGACTTCCTGTGTTTTGGTTTATGGCTGTTGCTCCTTGTTCTATAGCTGGGCACCGCTGAAAAAAGTCTGGTACCATCCCGTTGGCACTGACTTTGAAATATTTATATGCATTGATGACACTCATTCTCAGTCCACTCTTCTCCAGACTGAACAGGCCCAGCCCCCATAGTCTTTCCTTGTAACAGAGATGCTCCAGACCCTTAATTGTCTTTGGACCTCTGCCGGACTCTCTCCAGTAGCCCCTTGCTGTTCTTATACTGAGGAGTCCATAACAGGACACAGCACTCCAGGCGTGGCCTCACCAGGGCTGAGGAGAGGTAGAAGGATCACCTCCCTCAACCTGCTGGCCAAACAATTCCCAATGCACTCCAGGAGCCCATTGGTCCTCCTGGCTGTCAGGGAACACTGCCAGGTCATGGGCAACCTGTCACCCACCAAAACTCCCAGGTTGTTCTCAACAGAGCTGCTCTACAGCAGGTCAGACCCCAGCCTGTGCTGGTGCTTGGGGTTATTCCTCCCCTGGTGCAGGACCCTACACGTGCCCTTTATGAACCTCACCGAGTTGCTCCCTGCCCGACTCTCACCCCTATCAAGGTCCTGATCAATGGCAGCACAGCCTTCAAATGGATTGGCTATCCCCCATAACAGTTCCATAACATCAGCAAACTTGCTAGCAATGTGTTTTTTAATGGAAAAATGAGATAGTTGTGGCAGGGAAGATCAGGATTAAACTTTCAGTTTCATTTGCCAACAGTATTTTTCAGCATGTTAATTGCTTCTTCAGTTATTGGCAGTTCTGAATTGGTTTCCTAAATTTCAGCTGCTGTTTCCATTTCATGTAGTAAATACACCATTGAAGATGAACCTAGAGTGGGCAGACTTCCAGTAAAATTTCTGATGAAAGAAAATATGGTTGATAGAGATTTTTTGGGAAGAAATCCCAGTAAAATGCTAACAGCCTAACACTGAGGCCAAAACCAAACTCATGAAACATTTTCTGCAGTCACCTGTCATTGAAATGAAGATTCCAGACTTCTGTTACTCAGGGTGTATTACTGCAAGGCACAGTGTTCGTTCTGTTCATGTCCTGTCTGTGACACTGCAACAGAACAGGTTGTTGTGCATGTGCATTTGTTACAGAAGGTCTGTTTTCAAAGGACATTGAGAATCATGAGTCAAATGCTGCCTGCACACTGGAAGGTAGGGCTGTGCTCTGTCCATGCTGTATTTCAAAGAGAACTGTTCGGAACTGTACGGACAAACCACTTCTATTTAAAACATTGTGCTGCTGAGCCTGATATATTTCATCTGGGAGATAATTTGCAAAATCTTTCAAATATCAAGGAAATATTTCTTTTCCATGGCTTGAAAACTTACTGACTGTTTTCACCCATTTTCTCAGCAGCCAGAATTTCAGCATTTATTTTCACATCTTACCCATGACCTTGGAGGCCCTTCGTGTTTTCACTTTCATTTTTAAATTCCACTAACAGCATTTGAAGCCTTTTCTTGCTGCAAAAGGCTTAACTTAAAATAAAACTGGCTTCCTCAGATAGACAGGCTCTCCTGGTAACACTCAAATAAGCAAGGAGTTGGCCAAATCCTGTGCTGATTCTTCATATGACATCATTGAATGACTGAGGGTGGGTGGCTCCCACAGCCACACTGCTTCCAGTTTTGTCCAGTCAGCATTAACTGAAATACATCTGAGAGTTTTCCTCCCACCTCAGTTTCAAATATTCTTTCACTTTCTGTCAGTGGTTAAAGGTGTCCTGGGCAAAATACCTGCAAATAAGTCTATGAAACAGATCTCTGTCTGAGAGATACAGCAGTTTGAGCCTTCCTTGTATGTTTGTCCAAACAAACCAAGACTTTAAACAAAAACAAACCAACAGCCTTTTGTAAACCCCTCACAAAAATGAGTTGATGTTTCAGTGCTCTTGATGTCTCCATCCACATTGTCCTCCACATCTGCACCAACCTTTGTCAGTGTATACCAGCTTCTCTTAATTTCTCCTTAACTTGTGCAACCCAATTTCAAGGGCTTTTTGCAGAACTCTGTTACTACGTTTTCTTGCTGCCAAGAAGGCTTAGGCATTTGTAGTGAGTTAATCCTGCCTGGACACCAGGTGCCCACCAAAGCCACCCTGTTTCTCCCTTCCTCAGCTGGGGAAGGGAGAGAGAATGTAACAAAAGTCTCATGGATCAAGATAAGGGCAGATAGAGATCACTCACTGATTACCATCGTGGGCAAGACAGACTGGACTTGGGAAAATGAGTTTAGTTTATTAGAAGTTAAATCAGAGTAGAGGAGTCACAGGAGACAGTGTTCCTTGAACCTCTCTAACATGAATTCTTCCCATGGGCTTCAGTTCTTCCTGTACTGCTCCAGGGTGGATCCTTTCCACAGGCTGCAGTCCTTCAGGACCAGGCTGCTCCAGCATGGATCCCTGATCTGTGGGTCCTGCCAGGAGCCTGATCCAGCATGGACTTCCCATGAGGTCACAGACTCCTTTGATGGCATCCTCCTGCTCCAGTGTGGGTCCTCCAGGGGCTGCAGGTGGATCTCTGCTCCCTCAGGGACCTCCAAGGGCTGCAGGGGCACAGCTGCCTCGCCATGGGCTGCACCAGGGGCTGCAGGGGAATCTCTGCTCTGGCAATGGGAGCAGCTCCTGCCCCTCCTCCTTCACTGACCTTGTGTCTGCAGAGCTGTTCCTCTCACACATTCTCACTCCTCTCTTCCAGCTGCAGTTATGCAGGCTTTTTCCTTTCTTAAATACATTATCCAGAGGTGCTGCCACTGTCACTGGTGGTTTGGTCTTTACCAGCAGCAGGTCCTTTTTGGATCCATCTGGCATTGGCTCTGGCAAGGCTTCTGGCAGCTCCTCACAGAGCTGTAGCCCCCTGCTACCAAAACCTGGCCATGCAAAACCAGTACAGCTCTTGTTTTAGTATCCTCTCATGCTGCTCTTGGGATGTAAAAGGGAAAAGAAAACATAATGAGGCTTTCCCAAACCCTGAGTGCACATACATATAGTTTTTGTTTGGAAATGTCTAGCTGAGGAGATGAATTCCTGAGCTGGACATTCTGTGGCATTTTAGACATTTTGTGTTCCTTCATCCCACTGGAAAAAACAGTAGATTATCTGGATGGTCACAGTTCTCTCCTGACTTAAATTTCATAGCTTACATAAAGCAGTTACAGTGAATGTCACATAACTAAAGAGTCTTTTCGGTTGTGTAAATTGTAACTTCACAACAAAGACTTTTGTGAATGGCTTATGATTTAATGCAACAAGCAGCTTTAACAAGCAGTCTCACAGAAAAGCGACGTGAGACACAGTAAGTGACATCTTGCTGTTACCTAGCCTATCTATGTTTGAGGTTTCAGTTGAGAATTTTCTGATCTAAATGACTTTGTGACTGTTGGGGAACTTGCATAGTCCTGTTATGGAATTGCTCTGGACCTCAGACACCCATGTGCTCAAGCTGGAGCATCAGAGTACCCCTGGGAATCTCAAAATGATGGAGACATCCAAGTTCAAGGGTGATAAACCATCCAGCAGCCTGAGCAGGATATTTTCTGAATTTTTCTCATGACCCAGGCCCCTAATTTGACACATTGGTCAGACTTCAGAACTTACGCACTTCTCTTGCCATCAGACCGACCCCATGTTTATTTATTTCATACCATTGGACAAATTCCATTTATATGAATCTGATAGCTTCTCAGGGCTTAACTTCCATCTATAAGTCCTACATTAAATCATATCATTACCTTTATTTTCTCTATCAGTCACAGGGTCCTTTAGTGTGTCAGATGGGGGTTGTATTGTTAAAAATGTTTTAAATTTCATATTTCTTCCAAAATATTTCTGTGTATCAAATAAGGTATGTTCTGATACAGTCACAGAGGCTGAGAAAAGAGCATGAAATAATGTTTCTGCTGCCCCTCTTTCAAAATTAAACTTCCTTTTGGAGTACCAGGCTTGATTAAAGTGAGAAGTATCTTCAACTCAGCTTTTTTTCCTGTTTTGTCTGTTTGGTAATTGTCTTTTCTAATTTTCTTTGTTTGGGATTTCATCAGCTAATTCTGAGTTCTCAGAGAGATGAGGGGTTGAAGAGAAGAGTCCCACCTCTTTTCTTCCTTGTGAAGTTGGGAAAGATATTGAAGCCTTATCTTCTTCTGACAGGCACATTAATCACATCATTCTTAGTCAGGTTAAGATGGATCCTTCCTGCATGTGAACTCATGGGAGTCCACTGCGAGGTAAACAAATTTAAATTGGGAAGGAAATATGTTCCTTTCTGCTTATCTTCATGTTGTTCTGTTTACACTTGGTGAATCTGAACTTTTTAATAATATACACAGGGGAAAAGAATCACATGCCCAAATTTTAGCATTTTTAGTCAGCTTTGCTGGTTTGCCTCCTCAGTCCCATTCTGATTACAGATAAGTCACTGGGCCATTATGGGAGCTCTGTGGCTTGGAATTCCATTACATCTGTGTTTCTTCTATCTGTTAGGGATTGATCATGTTTCTGGTCAAATCAGCAGCAGGTGTAAGATGTGGACACTACGTAAAAAAATGGGTTGTAACTTTTCTAGGCAGCTGAGTGTTGGTGGCACCTCAGCTAAAATCTTATGTCCAGCTAGGAGCAAGGCACTGGTCGAAGGATGCAGCCAGACCGAAGGAGATTTACGGGAGAGCAATATGGAAGTCAAAATGTCGCTGAGAGGGACTTTTTACAAGGACTTTTTAAATGGCTTTAAACTGACATGGGGCAGATTTAGATTAGATAAAAGGAAGAAAATCTTTACTGTGAGGGTGGTGAGGCACTGGCAGAGGTTGCCCAGAGAAGCTGTGGATGCCCCATCCCTGGAAGTGCCCAAGACCAGGCTGGATGGGGCTGTGAGCATTGTGGTCTAATGGGAGATGTCCCTGCGTGCAGCATGGGAATTGGGTGATCCTTGAGATTTCTTCCAACCCAAAATATTCTATGATTCTGTGGTTTGAAAAACACAGATTGAGAAAAGCAGGTTTGGCTCTAGAACAGAAGGAAAGGAGTGAGTTAAATGTCAGCTACTGAAGGGAATGTTTAAGGAGTGTTTAGCATGTGTACCCCTGAGCTGGTAGAGATACATAGTCATTACTGAGTGCTCACAGATTGGATCTAGTATTTCATGCATATGCTGGATTGCAGGAATTTGTGCATATTTTGGCCTAAAAGTTAAAAATATGAAAGCCTTTTTGTTAAAGTATCATCATGAATTAATCAGATTTACTGACATAACTGAAACTGAACCAACTCCTTTAGTGAGCTCCTTCTGAACAACCTGAGTGCTCCTATTCATCTGAGTTAAGTCTTTTTAGATTTTCAGATCTGAAATAAGAAAAAAGGCTGAACTCAATGCCGGTCTTTCACCATTTTAGGAAATGTATTTGTTTTCCTTATGTGTGAAGTTTGGTATCTGTTCTGTATTTAAAATATTAGACTTCTGGAGGACGTTGGCTGATTCTGATACAATTTATTTATAGTCCTAGAAAAAGAGAGCCAAGGTCACTGAGCTCAACCATAATGAACAGTAATGATAGATGGATAAATAAATAATTTTAGATAGTGAATGCCAAATACAGTGCTAGTATAATTTCCTCATTGGTGGCCTAACCAGCCTTTCTGCAGATGTAAAGTCAAATAAATATCGGGTAGGATAGAATTTTGGATGAAGAAATATAATACTCTGTCATTTCCAGAGGGGCTCCATAGACAATACATAAAAAGAAAAGCAGTAAACATTTGTAGGTAGGATCTAATTTTAGATCAATTAACACAATCAGGAAGAACAGAAAAGCTTTCATACACAGAAAGCATTTGCAAGTCTAAAAGTTTGTTTACTTGGATTTTTTATTTTTATTTTTGACATACCAAAGGAGTTATTTTTCTTTACAAACTGATTCTTAGTTATATATTTACAACATCCTAGTTATGCCAGGAGTATGTCAGCACTGTCTGCTTCTTCTAGTTCACTTATTTCTGGAATGAAATTGCGTGTTATGTCAACACACAACTAGAAGGAGGTACAGATAGCAAACTTCAGGTCTACATATTTCATTAGAAGAAATGCAAAGGCTGAAATGGCTTTCTGGAAAATCTGTCTATTGGGGCAATTTTGAGCAGGTAACAGAGTACCTGGAATTCTAGGATTCTCTTTGTCATAAAGGTATTGTGCTTTGTATGTAAAAATGATGCATTGAGAAAGCAGGCAAGGTGAAGCAAAATTTAGAGAACTAAATCAATTTAATCACATGGCCAGAAAAAGAGTTTTGCAGACAGAAGTGAAATCACTTGTATCACTTATCATGACAGCTCTTATCAAAACAACTGGTGGATGTTATGGCTGCCAGCTTCCACAGAGGGTCTGAGGGTTGGTGAGGATTACACACTTTCTATTCTTGCCTGAAAATCTTTTGTAGCTCCATCTCCATTGATATTCTTTAGCACAACTCACATCACCTTAAATTCCAGCAGTTGTATGCCCATGGTCCACGCATGTCCTCTAGGTCTCATCGCTGTTGCACTCTATGAAAGTATTTTTGTTTGAGAAACCAGGAGCACCACTTCATCCTAGGTGACAGACCTAGGATGCCATTTTACCTCTACTGACAAGAGGGAAAAAAACCCCCTCATTTAGGCTTTGAACTTCCTTTACTGCTTTTTTCTTTTTTTTAAAACTTGTTTTTGTTCCCAGTTCTGCAATAGTTCTGTTTACACGAATGAGATTCATAGTATCAAGGCTGTGCAGGATTCAGTTTTAAGCTGCAAGAACTTTGAGGGGAGGAGCTGCGGTCACCTTTGTGCATTGTGTGTTTTTTCGTACAAACCAGAGTAATGAGAGCAAATTTTCCTCCTTCAAAAGAATAAATCCTTTTGTCAGAAATTAATTAGTTTATTTGCATTATCAGAAGTTTGCATTTCTTTCGTTACCAAAAATTTCTTTAAACACAGTTCTTTCTTTGACACAAACAAAGCCAACAAAGGAGGAAGAGAAGATAAAAATAAATTCATCAACCAGGATGTGGAAGGCTTATTATTACCCTGCATCCCTCTGAGACCAAGGGAGTGGTTTCTGTCACTGTCAGGACAGGATAAAATTTTCTTGCAGCATTAGCCCCTCCACATCACAAAGGGAGATAGTTTAAAATGATTCAATAATGGTACCTTGAAGGCCCTACTGACTGGTGGCTTTAAGGCCCGCTGCTTTTCTCAGCAAAGCATTTCAGGTTGCTGAGCATGAACAAATTGATTTAGTGCTGGGTGAGGCTGGGGATTTTGAATGGACCAAAACCTGAAGACAGGTCCTCTGTTGCTGTCCTTCCTCAGTATCCAGTATGATAGTGGACAATTTTTAATTCAGTCAGGTATTTCTGGTTCTGCTGGAGAGTTTTTAGACAGTGATAAAAAGGCAGGGATTGTATCTTGTCTTTGCATTGACCCTTATTGCAGTTCTAACTCATCTTTCATGCACATTATTTATTTATTTATTTATTTATCTATCCTTTGACTCTCTGATGTCTCAGTTTCAAAATTTCCCATTCCAAAAGGCTGGAGTCTGTGAGACAGGGAGGTGTGTGTTTGGCTCTTCGTACTCCTTAGGTGGAATAGACTAAGGCCCTGATCCATCACAGAAAATCTTGTTTCAGAGGCAATTGGTTGCTCTTGCTACAACTTTTCTCTTCCCTGTTGCTGTCTATCTGAGAATAGCTGCAGTTTGTCAGACTCACAATATTATCCCTATTTCAGAAGTTGGCAAGCAGGAAAAAAAAGAATGTTTGAAATTATTTATTAAGTGCCAACAGGTAGATGAAAATTATGAACTACACAGAAGATCAAGCAAGCAGCTGACTGTTCTCTGAGAGAGGCTGACAGCAGTGATGAAAAGTTTAAATTAGCTCTGAAATTACTCAGTCACCAGCTGATGGAAAACTTTCTTGTCAGTGTCTTTGGCAGTCCTAGCCCTTCACTAATGACAGCTGGATTTGCTCATTTCCCATCCCTTTCTCTGTCACAGCTGATGGCCTCATTACTGCTTCACTCAGCAGTGGCTGCTGATGTAGCAGCTATGGAGAGCACACAGGTGTGAGGGGACCAGCCTCCAGCTGCTTATTTATCAGCCCTGTGTCACCCTGGCTCTGCTCAATTCCTCTGATTCTGTCAGTTCTGTCAAATGGCAGGGAAAGCGAGCAAATGGTTCCGTGAAGACTCTGTGTATCTCACTTCAGTGTCCTCCTGGAGTATTGTCTGAGGCAGTGTCCTTGTTTTCCTTTCAGCAAACCCCTGTGAGCTCCACTGTCGCCCAGTAGATGGCCATTTTTCAGAGAAGATGCTCGATGCAGTCACTGATGGTACTCCTTGCTTTGAAGGAAGGCACAGCCGAGATATCTGTATTAATGGCATGTGTAAGGTATTGGGTATGTTTGCACGTTTCTTTCTCTACAATTTAATTTTAAAAAGTTAGGAGAAAGTGCTTAACCTTTTTATTTTTTTGTAGTATCAAGGCCAATTACTCTATGTAATCACGATTTTATTTTAATCACGATTACTTTTGGTGCTTCTTAAGTCCTCTGGGTTTTTCCCATTATTTTAAACATCTGCTCAAGAAAATCTGTTTATGATGAGATGTTTTCACAAAGGACTGTAGCTTTAGGGCTGTACTTGGTGTCACCACTGTCTGTAGGGTTTTTTATGAAAATGCAGTTCAACAGTACATGTGTATCGGTTCTGAGCTGTCTTTTAATAGGATAAGAGTTTGCAGTTGAGGGTGTTGCCTTTGCTGGTCTTAAAATTAAAACCAAACATGGTTATGGAGAAAAGGGTTTTTTTCCTTGGTATTTATTTAAGGATCCTTGGGTGCAGCACTTTGTCCAGATGGAATGCACTGAAGTGCACCCCAAAATGCACACACACAATGCATCATGTATTCAGTTTATACACCTTGCAAATTAACAGATCTATCAAAGATTCCCAAATGAAAGACTTAAATGAATTCTCCATCCCAAGGAATCTTCCCCCCGGATGGGCCTATCTTAGTTTACAGAATGTGTTCTAGAAAAGGACCTTGGTGTCTGGGGCTTTCTGACCCCTGACTGTGAGGCTTCCAGGATGTTTGGTCTCCTGGCCTAATGGAACAGTGAGTCTGCAGCTGAGTTATCAAACTTAAAGTAAATTGCTAAACTCAGAATGGCTGTCCTTGTGAAATGTTCATTTTCTGATTTCCAGCCGGGCTGGACTGGGATCGCTATCATTCATTTTAGTTTCCATATGCTTACTGTATTGAAACCTTGCCTGTGACAGTTCAGTTTTATACCTATTTTAGAGACAGCAAAACTCAATCCGAATTGAGAGATCAGAGGTAAAAGGGAAGCTAATCTAATTGCAGTTTATAGAGCCCAGATACACTTCAGCATTAACAGTTCTGTAGACTCAAAGCATTTCTGAGAAATTCCCTCCAAGGTGCTGGTTTTGTCAAGTGTTTCACATGGTGGCTGCTGCTTCACATCTCCTGGCAAATAGATTCAATGGGAGTCAGGATCACGGAATGAACAATACAGCCATACAAAATGAGACCAAATGATGAATAGGTAACCCAAATAGCTCACAGCATTGAAAGATAGCATGCTTTTAGCTGAAATAGGTACCCAGAATAACATGAGGAGAAGCTTTTTCATATATCTTCGTCTAACTCATTAGTATTTGAGTCCAGCTAGCTAAACACAATAGATACATTGACATTACAGGTCATGGAGAACAAATCTGGAAATGTGTTTAATATAATTAGTCTGGTACATCATTCTCATAGTTTTGATTGCAACATGTTGCTAATGATACAGAAAAGGCATTCACAAATGTTAGTCTATTAAAGCACTGTTCTGGTTTTCAGAACTGTATCTCACAAGAGCACTTCACATCTGTCCTGAGTACTAAAATAACACTTCATTTTGGTCTGAAATTGAGAAAAAAATTAAATTAATAAGATTTTAGATCCACTGTCTATATTGCTTACATGTGATTGGTGTGTCGAGTAGCTATTTTTTATCAAGCGAATTCAGAGTTTTCCTATTGGGTATGTTAAAACAAGATAAATAGATCCAATAAAGAACTTCATCATTTAAATTCATCTGATTTCAGTCTGATTTTACAATTGCCATGAATTTGTTCAGAGCAATCAGAGAAACTGGTCTTACTTTGATGGTTAAATGTGGTTTCAGATGCTTCATTTTAGCTACCTGAGGTATACTGGGTGCTTTCCTAGCTGGCCTGACAAAGCCACAATGTGCTTCAAGTGAGAAGTAAGTACAAGACAGATCGCTGATTCGCTTGGTTCTTTTCGTTTATCCGATGTCTCCTACTTTTTTAGAAGTGCTGCCTATGCCTCAGTGCTGAATGAAGGCTTAGAGTGAGGTGTTGTTAGGATGGTATTCCTTTAGAACTTGTCTATTCAAAGACAAGCTAAAGTTGTTAACTCATTTGAAGGCCTGGCCTATAAAATCTGAGTCCTCTCTCAATGCTGACCTTATACAGAAGAAGAGTTTTGTCTGACAAGATCTGTCAATAACTTTAATCATCAAGCTGTGCTATGACTAGTTTGTTTTTTAACTGTATTCCTCATCCTTCATATTTCAATTGTCACTTTTCTCCTTTTATTTAGAAAAGCTTTAAAGCACATAGCCTGTCTTCCTGTGTTTAAATTATACATCTCAAGTGCACTCTTAATTCTTATTAGGTGAGTCAGTTGTTCCCGCAGTGTTAATGAGTGAAGATACTGCCACGAGAGTATGTTTGTATCAGAGTTATTTATGTATCAGAGCACTGATACACACATAACATACATTTTTGATTAAGTACAAGCCATTACATCGTCTAAAAGTGAAGCCTTACATGTTCTTTGCACTGGAGCGTGCAGATGCTGAGGGTGGAGGATCTGGCACCTCTGATGTTTCTAGCAACCTTTTGTCTCCTGTACAGAATTTTCATAAGTTTAAACGACCTTCAGTCATGCAAATCTGTGGCCTGCTGTGTGTGGTAGTCCACAGTTGTTATGTTGAAAAACTAACTTTGTGCTGGAGAATTGCAGAGCAGTGTAGTTCTTGGGAGGGAACGATTTTCTTCCCCTGCTAAAAAGCAGATTACACAGCATGGACTTTTATGCAGTAGCTTTACTGCTTCTCACTATGGTTCAGCTTCCTCCTCCTGCTTCTACTGCTAGTGCAACAGGACGTTGATTCAGACCTATACAGACAAATTACAAGATCAGTTACTGACATCAGGACACATTTCTCTCCATTCAAGGCAATGTCATGGCAAACAAGAAATGAACATGATTTCTTTATTTGAAGACTTAGTGGGGGAGACAAAATGAAAGAAGACCTTTAAGTTCAATATGGCATTCACATAATGGATATTCAGGTAGTACATTCAGGCCATACCCCTCAGTTACAGCAAGAACTTTTCGTATCTGCTCTCCAGTACCAATCTGACACAAAAGCCTCTCCCTCTGGAAATGGAAAATGGGCAATATCTCTGGTTGTTTTCCCTTTAGGCACTGAGCAGCAGGAAATAAATTGTTTCTCCTACCTTTAATGCAGCCAGGCAGCTCAGGTCATTATGTCTGCCTCTGCAGTGTGTGCTGCAGCCAGAAACAAAGCTGGTCTCAGGTGTGTTAAAAAAAGTCTCTTGGTGGGTGGGGCAATGGCCAAGGGCTGCAGGGAGGGATGCTAACTTGTGTTGCCCATGCTATGGCACACAGTGGTTCCTGTAACACAGCATGGTTCACTGGCAGAGGGTGCACAATATCTGTGTAAAAAAAATCAGAGCCTAATTGCTGCTGATATTCTTTCCTGTTCTATAACCTGCATTAGTCTCCAGATCTCTTTAACAGCTGTTTGTCAGAAATTCATCATAGAGAAATAGCATGGTTCAGGTTGGAATGGGCCTTAAATATCATCTAGTTCGGGACTGCAAGTGCACATTGATGGATCATGTTGACCTTCTGGAGAGTTTGAGGCATGTTTAGAAAATACAGCAAGTGCATCCACAAGAATAAGAATAATGAGGAAAGTAAAAAGAAGAACGAAGCATCTTGAAATTATTCTAATGAATGACAAAAATAATGTGGTATTCACTGGAGTGATAAAGGAAAACATGGTCTGGAAATTAAAGTTCATGGAAATGTATTTAGAGTAAATGAATGCTGTTTATTCTGATGCATGAGAATATTGCTTTGTGATGGTTTTTAATGGCTTTGTAAGATGAGGCCCTGCTGTTAGATATGAAGGTCATGACAGCACCAGCAACATCCTAGAGCTGGGGAATAAAACAAAGGCTTTATTTACTGTAGCACAGTAAATTGTCTGCCCTGCCTTATTCTTGGGTATTCCAAAACCCCAAGAAATCACAGGAATATTGCATGTATAGGTAAGGCTGATGTCTGATCAGATACAAACTGTTTCAAATATCAGAACAACACTGAAATACAAACTTCTGCCGTTTTTACTGGAAGGGACAAAGGGATTCCCTTCATATCACAGTGGTGTCATATTTTGATGCCACAGACCCAGAGGAGTGTATGGTCAAGTGAGAGAGATCTGAGTCAGTTGTAGCAGAGCTGATGGAGTACAGCCCATGCAGAAGCACTGACTGGCACCCCAAAGGCAGGGAAGTGATGATACTGTGGTGCTTCCATCTCAGTTAGAGCCAGGGCTGCAGCATTTCAGAACTAATCAGTTAAACCTTCGGGGGTTTTCACACTATGCAGTACTTGGAAGGGAAATATGCTCAGTGGTGTTCATTTTTAAGTATCTGACTGACAGTGTGAGCTAGATAAATTAATTCTGTGTGCAGCCTCTCAAACAAGAATACGCAGCAAATAAAGATGGATAGAAACCTTTTCAAAAAAACGAATTTTCTACCAGAAAATGCTAATTTTGGAAAAATTATATGATTTGAAGACAAGTAATGTTTTAGAGAAGTTTAAAAGAGAAACTCCTAGCAGTCATTAATCATATTTTCTAATAGCGAAGCATGATGCACAAGAGTTCCATCTTCAGACTTTCTCCACCTTTCTATTCAAGTGTGTGTATGTGCATAGTATAGAAAATAAACTTCAACTTCCGTGACTCTCCAGATTGTCTGATTATTTCTGTGGTCTAATAATAAACCAAATAACTATGACTTCACTATTTGCAGATGATTAACAGATGTACTGATAGTACAGTAGATGTACTGCAGAACGCATCACTTTGAGAAAACAGCAACACTCCAACCTCTATAAATTATTAAGAAGTGTAAACACAAACTCCAGTGCATCTGTAGATAACTGGTGAAGAGACAGATCTGGACTCCTGGCAAGATAAACAAACATCCTGTTCATGTAGCAGTGGCATCTGTGTGTTCTGAATAGTTGATTAAATCCATCCTTGGTCAAATAGCTGCATATCTGGAGGCAAAAAGTTACTTTCCTAACATATCCTTATCTCTGTAACATTCTGTACTGCTCATAAGTGTGGTCCTTGGTGCCAGGATCTGTCTGTGTGCAAGACATTACAAAACTTTTCATTTTTTGAAAGTGGCCTTCACTGGAAGGAGGGGAAAGCTAAGGCTGCTGCAGAACCTTTTGACATGGCCATGACTTGTCAGAGCTGGTATGAAAGGTACTGGATATGTATTGGCATTAAGTGATGGATGAGTCTTTTTTTTTAATCTTCTTTAAAGTGATGGAGTTTGGCACCATATGTAGCTTGAGGCCTTTCCTTCTGTTTTTTCACAGTTTCTTTAATTGTTAATTAAATCACTGCCACTTAGACAAAAAGTGTTTCTTAAGCTGAAAATGATAGAAAAATACTAGAGAATGCAGGAAGCTGTATACCTAGGTTAGTCTAATAGATGGATTTTCCTGAAGCTTGCAGAAAATTACAGTAGCTGGTGCATTGAAGGTAAAACAAGATCAACATCAAAAGAGGTAATACCCACATTTTCATACATCAAGAGGATGTTAGAGAAGTTGGCAGGTATAGCACCTGAAAGCTTATTTTGAGAAAAATCAGCTGAGAAAGCCTTTACATACTACCACACTTCTGGCTGTTCATCTACATCACAGCCCTCCAGATACCTTAGATAGTATTAACAATCATTGAGTTTTGGACATTAGGTTGTGTTCTGCAACCTTGGTTGTTTTTGAAGAGAGGCAGAAAATCTCAAAACCAAATCTCAACCAAATTTGGTTGAACTTTAAAGACATTAGAGTACAGAATTTTTAGGCTGGGCAAGGACAAAGTTTTTTCCTGACTCAGTATGAATAAACTTTGCTCTCACTTTCTCCCTGTAGCAAGCATGAACTGGAAAATCAGTCTTTACTAGAACTTGACCCACTTTATCTTGACCCATCCCTCTATGCTGGCAAGCTGGAGAACCATTGATACAAAACTTCATGCCTGCTGAAGAGTTTTTGTTTGCTAGGGAGGTTTGACTGTAGCAGAGGTTCTGTGCTGTGAGATGTCCACAAAAAGTTGGCAGAGATTTCAGTTCTGTTACTACCTTGTATTCCTGGGAACCTATGGATGGCTCTATGACGTAAGAAAGCAGAAGCAAATCCTGGATGTAGGAGCCAGTCCCAGATAATGAGGCCATTTGGGTGGCACATTTCCATCTCAAGTGACTGGTCACTACTGCATGTTTAGTGACATGGCGATGGTTATTGTTAGTTTGTTTTTCACCTTGGTGTAATACACTATACTGATACTGACTATTCCCCTTCTTAGAGGGGCAATAATTTGTTGTGGACACCACATTTATTCTGACAGTGTTGTCAGAATGTCAAAAACAAACGTCTTGTGTTTTTCCTTCCAGGCTGTTGGCTGTGATTATGAGATAAATTCCAATGCAACAGAAGACCAGTGTGGAGTTTGCCTGGGAGATGGCTCTGCTTGTCATACAGTGAAGATGATGTTTAATCAAAGTGAAGGATTTGGTAATACAGATTCTTCTTTTAAATTCTTTTGTTGGTGAAGTTGTTTCTCTACATAAAAACTATTAAAGTGCTTCTCATTGAAAACTGAGTGATCATCTGCATGGGGAATTGTAAATGGGTGTTTCAGTGAATCACACTTTTTCTAGAAAAAAATGTGTGCTCTGTGCTTTTTAAGTACACCTTGTCTTATAAAAATTGCCGATAGACCTTACAAGTCCTTTGCAAGTTAGGCAGTTAACAATAAAATCCAAAATAGCAAGTGCATTTACAAAGTGAATGTAATTTGCCATCTTGAAAAATCTGGACCTAATCTCTGTAAAGTGGAAAGCACCAAGAAAATGCTGGAGTGGCTTGGGGATTCATTTCTAAGCATCATAAAGAGGAGAAGAGTCCCTGCAGGGCTGAAGTGGTCTGAATAAGCACTTGGAGAACTGAGCCTGTCTTCACTGATGGTAGCAAGACATTGAGGCTTTAAGTTGACTTGTGTGGGATGTAGGGGAACTAAAGAGTCTGTAAGCAGGAGTGGGAGAATAGAATAGTGAGAAATATGGCAATGAGCTGGAGGTAAAGAGACAGCAGGGATGAGCACCTTTCAATGAAAACCAGGACAGGGGGGAGAGAGGTGAGAAGATGAGGTGCTGGAGAGTATGCTTGGAGTAAGGTTGCAGCTAAGGAAAGAGGCTGATGCAGAGATGAGAAGTCTCAGGACCAGTAACTGGTACCACTGTAGTGGGGAGGGGGAAACTGCAGTGAGTGCTTTTGGCTGACTTTTGAATTTGTGGGGTTTTTAAAATAAAATAGTTCTGCCTTGCACAAGTATGATTTGTGCTGCTAACTTAGGGCTAGTGTGACCAGATTTTCCAAAGTTTGAGGTAAAAGTTTCTTTAATATTTCAGGGTTTTTTTGTGTACTTGAGTTTGCCTTTCTTCTCTCTATGTCCCAAAGGTGAACTGTGACGACAATTGCAATCCTGCAGCAGTGTGGGTTTCATCTGTATTTGAGACTTACAAAGGAAAATCTAGAGTTCCCTCTCTTCCAAAACTACAGTAATCCTTCAGCAGTAATCTTTTGCTTCTGCAAATCGAAAATTCACTCTCTGCCTTTGACTGTATGTGAGCTTTCCAAGGCTAAATGTGAACTTTGTTTTTGAAAAACAATTTTACATTAAAAGTCCAGTATTGTAACTTATAGAAGAGTAAGTGCCTTTTATTTAAATTCATTTTGTGTTTTATATTTACTTAGTTTTTCCTTGCCACGAGATTCAGTCAGCCTTACTGAGAGATACTGCTAGGAATACTGAGTGTTAAGTAAAATTGTTTCAATGTTTTCTTTAGTTTCATTCAAAAATGTATTGATTCTGGAGATTCTCTCCCTTCTACAGACATTGACTCCATTGCAGACAAAAAAAGGAAAAATGTCAGGAAAGGCAGAGGTTGGTGGGCTCTTTGTGACAATGTGTGGATTTCACTGATGTGCACAGGTGTTCAACTGGGAAAAGGAAAAAGGCTTTAATCAGAATATCTGTCTTCTTTTTGTGTCTGACAGATGTGTTGTCAGTGTTTTGTCAAATTTTATAGCAGAGTGGCTGCTGAACAGTTAATGTAAAGATAAAACTTCAGGCTCAGGATTTAAATTCAGCATAGGTAACAAAACTGTATCAAAGCATGCTGCCGATCACTTGCAAAGAAGATTAGTTTTTCTGTGTTCAGTGGCACAGAAAAAATACAAAACCAAAGCTAATATAGTCTGATTTAAATCTTTGTTCAGAACCTCAGTCCAGCAGGGCCCTTCTTGGTCGAGTACTGCAGCAGTGTGTATTCTCTGTAGAAGTTGACTCAATTGCCATGTCTAATTAACAAAATGTTAGGAAGGAGTTTTAATAATTCAGCTTTTCACTGCAGGGAAGGGTAATCAGTTTTACCTGAAGAAGTAGTCTTTGTAGAAGTCTTAGAAATCTTACTGCCTCATTGTCAGAAAGAAAAGTTTTGAAATCTGTATTATTACTTGCATTTCCTTTAAAATTCTTTGGCTTTCTTGTGGATGCAAAATGGAAATAGTGATTCAGGGGCATCCAACAGAGCCACAGAAATGGCAGCATCATCTTTGTAGTGGCTTCTCTTGGGGTTTCCTGGTGGAAATCAAACCAGAGGTCTAATGGGAACACATTGTCTCAGCTGTTGACAGTAATACTACCTCCCTTGTTTTCAGGGAGTTTGTTTGAAAATCATTTATGTTGCTTCGGCTGAACTTTGGTGGCAGAAAGGTTGCTGCATGAGCAGGGCATGGAAAAGCAAGAAGGTCAAGCTTGGGGAAAGAAGTAACAGTAGTGTCTGAAGCCTGGCATAAAGGAGAGTTCTGCCTCAGTATATTTTTTAGGAGAGACTTGCAGATAAAATAGGCTGGAGAGCAGGAAAGCAAACTGTTGTGATAAGGAGAAATAATCAGATCTGATCATCATTTGATCTGCAATGTTTTGCTAATGGCCTGAGTAAAATTACTCTTTTCTCACAGAAGTAGGAAAAGAGAAACAAGTTCTTTAGTCCTTGTAGAGCTGTGTGTACAACAAGGGTTTCATGAATTTATTCATGTCTGTGTTGGGAGCATATAGATTTAATTTTAATTAAAATGAGAAGGATTAATAACATCTGGGAGTTGCCAGTTCACAGGTGTGCAGAAGCACCCACAATAGGGTTGCTCGAGGATTTAATGAGCCCAGTGTGTAGGTAAGGCAGCTGACATTTTGACTGTTACTGAATCTTCGATCTCTAGATCCTTATCAAGTGAAACCCCATAACTAGGAACAATTACATAAACACCACCCACAGAATTTTTAAACAAAAATTTATTATGTTGAGGGACAAACTCAAAAGCTTGCTGCTGATTAGCTTTCCTTTCAAAATCAGATAATGTTTATTGGGAATCAGCGAGAGGCTCTGGGAAATCAGGAAGTAATTTAGCTGGTGAGGAGGGCCAGGGAGAAGGCAGTGTGATACACTGAACAAATGGTAACATCCCTTACCAGACAGTTGCAATACATTTAAAATAAGATTTTTGAGCAGCAGCAGATGATTGAGACAAAAATTACTAGACAAAATCTTGAAAGGATACAAAAATCTTGAAAGATTTTTGTGTTGCAACAGAACAAAAATTATTTCTTGTTCTTACACTTTTTGTTTTGAACAAATGTTATTCTAATTACATCAGAAAAAATCCCCAACCTAACCCTACTGTAAAAAGACACCAGCATTGCAAAGCCAAGCTGTCAGGATGTGACATAATTAAGATTTTCCATGCTGTGTTAATTTGTCCTGGTTGTAAGTATGCCTTCTAATCAAGGCTTTAGTTACATAATCACACACTGTGTTCATATCATGTCTTCTCTGCACTGAATGAATAGAGCATTTGGGAGAATCATTAGACTTGGTTACTTACAATAGAACTAGACCACCGATTTCTTGAATAATAGAAGTCATTCAATGAGCTTCCAGATTTTGTTACTTCATTCACTTAGAAAAAACTGAAATGTTTGGATTTCCACAGTCTGTCTAGGAGAGTTGCAAAAGATAACATTCAGAAAACACTCCTTCTTAAACATCAATCACTGGAAATCCATATATATAATAATATATTATCAGTGTAATTAGGAAGGACCTGAAGCAGGCAGATTCTATTTTGTACCATAAGCAGCATATGACATTTTAACCAATATTTATTACACCACAAGAGAACTGCAAAGAAAATTCACATGTCAAAGACTCTCAGGCACTTATTTACAGTAGCAGGTTGTACAGCACATAAATAGTTCTGGTACATGAAGAACATTGATAGTGAAGATTGCTTAGCATGCCCAGTGTGGTTTATCTCACTCATGTGAGTGAGTAATCAAAGGTGATAAGCTCATTTCACAAGAAAGGTGAACAGGATGTGAGTCTCAGAATTTAATTCATGACCTCAGTGAACAGGATGTGAGCCTCAGCATTTAATTCATGACCTCAGTAGAGTGTGATGAGAACTGGGGAACTCATGTTCCAGTCTTGAAATAAACCAGCACAAAATGCAGCTTACACTCCCAGCGCACCAGCTTGTAGAAATGTCATCCATTTAATTTCTAGAGCTCAGCTAGGGGCTATAACAAGAAAGCTACCTGAGTTTGTGTTCAAGGATCTATGCGAACTTTCTATTTTTACAATCCAGTTGCAACAACAAAAGCAGTTTCCTATAAGGTGAGAAGCACACAGCCTGATTTCACTTATTGCCTGCTCTGTGAACAAAATTCCATAATAGATGCTCTGTGTTCATTCTTAACACACAGACCATAAATCTCTTAACAGATGAAGAGCTCTTGAACTTTGTTATGAAAATCAGTTGTTTGCAAAAATGTGTTCAATTTATAGTAGTAATTTAAGGCATTTGAATAACATTCTTTTTTTTTTTATTGCAAGGAAAGCAGTCACAGAGAAGTTAAATGCCTTAAGAGAAGGTACATGGAATTCTGTGCATAGCTGTACATTGGGTACAGATGAAAACATTATTTTCAAATCAAAAAAACCTTTCTCACAACAGACTGTTAACTTGCTGGAACTCCCTGGCATTTCTCCAGATTGCAGCATGCCAGAGCCCTTGGTTATGGTTATGGGAATGTTGATGCTCATCTGTGGAGAGAATTTACCCTGGTACAGCTCTGAAAGTCATTCACCTCTGCATCCCTTCTCAATGCCCAAACACTGGCATTGCCCAAACACTATCCCCAGCTGGTACTAGAAACCCTGACTTGGAAAATCACACTGTTAACAAACAGAAATAAAAGCTCTGATAGAACGTTCATATATATTTTCCATCAAAGCTGATGTTTTAATCATCTTACAAATAAGTAGAATGCATTGACAATTCTGTTGTTCACCTCCATTAATTTTTCTTGTCTCTTAGGATATGTTGATATTGGGCTGATTCCAAAAGGTGCAAGGGGAATCAAAGTAATGGAAGTTGCAGAATCAGGAAATTTCCTTGCTGTGCGAAGCAAAGACCCAGAAAAATACTACCTGAATGGAGGCTTCATCATCCAGTGGAATGGTGAATACAAAGTGGCAGGCACAATATTTCAGTATGACAGAACAGGGGATCTAGAAAATCTGACTGCTCCAGGACCCACCAATGAATCAATATGGATTCAGGTAAACAGGAAATCATGAGCAGAACCTGCTCATTTGGATGGCAGCAAAATGTGCTGGGGCTCTGAAACTGAGGCTGGGAAGATACATAATGTTGGTATATAAACCACAATTAATGTGCTGTCTTGAAAAAAATAGTTGAGCTGTTTTGGAGAGAGTTAAGCACCTTGCTTGAGGGTTGTTTGTCCTGCCTAAAAACATATCCTATATCATACTCTGGTATTTGTTAAAGGCTGGTATGATCCTGTGTTGCCACTAGGACAGGGATCCTGTCACCTGTAGTGGTCAGTCCTCTGACTGAACTTTATTGTCTCTTGTACCAAATTTGACCAACACATGGCTGTGATGTGAACCAGATCCAGATGAAAAATAAGTTGCCACAAAAAGGAAGCTGATGTCAGGCTGTGAACAGTGAGAGCTAGGGGAGGCTGACAGCAGTGACAGCTTACAGGGAGCAAGAAAAGCATACAGCATTATGTAGATGGATTAATAGCTTATGGTTAGAAAAACTGATCCATTTAACATCCACAGAAGCCGCTTTCTTTTGTTTCTTTATGGATTCTAACTTAAACATAACCAGCTTCTGTCAATGCTGAAAAAATAATTTGAAATTGGCCCTTTGAAAGTATCTCTCATGGCTTGTGTGCCTGTACATCCACCATGTAATCAAAACAAGTGTTAGGGGTGTGGTGGGAGACCACTTTCACACTTTGAATGTCTCATGAGAAGACAATACTAATGAGTGCTCAGTCTTCACTTTTAGTACAATTGGGAGAAAAAGTTCATAGCTGGTCTTTTATCCCTTGATGATGTTTACTTTCTCCCTCTGAGGTAAATTTCTTGAGTGCCTCTTCTCAGCTGGAATTTTTCTTCTGAAGTCAAAAACACTGAAAAATAATCTAAAAGCAGTGTCTGAATAGCATCTGTAATTTTCTGACTTAATGGGTGTTTTGTAACAGTTATTTCAGAAGGTAGGGAAATTATAATTTATGATGGGGATAGGCAATAGCTCTTAATCAGCAGCACAGGGATGCATTGGCTGGACTTTGGATTATCTTTTCTTATGGTCAATAGGATACCAATTATGGTGACCCATTTATTCCCCCTGTGTTTGCAGAAGTGCATGGTAAACAACTGTGTCTTTGAAAGATTCATGAATGCCACTGTCAGCATAGAAGTGGAAATTTTGCAAGTCTGCTTCTCTGAGCTGGTAGCAGACTACAAAATCTTTAATTCTTCCAGTTTCACACCTTGAAAACTTTTGGCCAGTAGATTATTTTTTTTTTTTTGCTGGCCAGTCTTCGCGTACGAAGATCCGGGGGAGGCCTCTTTCCTTTCAGACCTCCCAGCCTGCGCACTGGATTTTTTAGGTGAGACACAGGGCGCGCAGATCTGAGCCCACCCTTTAATCCCGAGGTTCAATCTGCCGGGCCAAAGCGATTCTGGACATTGGCAGTGAGTTCCTCCTCAGGATGTAGGCAGATTGCCCCCTGCGGGCTAATGAGCAACTGCCTGCCCGGGGAGCAGCCTGGCCAGGATCGAACCCCGAGCCTCGGCAATTACTGTGCCGTGTGCTTAACCACTACACCACCAGGGCTCCCAGTAGATTATTAATCAAACAATAACAACCCCAATCTTTCCAGCTACTTTTTCAAGAAACTAACCCCGGAATCAAGTATGAATACACTGTACGTAAAGATGAAAGCAACGAGAATGAGATTGGAGAGCCAGAGTATTTTTGGCAATATGGAGAGTGGACAGCCTGCAGTGTTACGTGTGGAAGAGGTAATTCCTCACTTCCTTTTTCTCTGCTGTTTGTCTTCATCACAGACGTAGTCCTCAAAGAGGTAATGTTCTTTAATCTGCAGTTGGTGGGAAACCAGGTCACGTGGTTGCAAAAGTAATGTGAGAAATAACTTGTTTACTTTGAAGGTGACAGGTCACTGGAGTCCTTCCCTGGAGACATTCAAAATGTGCCTGGTTGTGATCCCGTGCAGCTTGCACCAGGTGACGTGGCTCCTTGTCCAGATCATCTCTGGACAAGATGATCTCCAGAGGTCCCTTCCAACCCCAGCCATTCTGTGATTCTGTGAATAATGTATTTTGACTTCAAGATAAAATGTTTTAAAATTTTTTCAGTCAAATAGGTTTCTAAAACACCTGTCCTGGAATTCTCAGCTTCTGTGAACCAAAATAAGAAGGTACAGTTTTCTTTCCCTCATAATTTGTTGCCAGTACTGTTCACCATAGCCTTCCTTTCAAGCAATATGAATTTATGAACTACTATTGTTTCCCTATTAAGTCTTTTCAATTTATTAACTACAAAAAATATCCTTCATTTCTGTCCTGTCTTGACAAGTAACAGCTCTTTTTGTGCATTACTCAATAATTATTTTATTTAAATTAGTCTTGAGAACTTCGATATCTTTGCCAGTTTGGCAGTGGCTTGGGTACCGCTGAAGTTATATTGTAGTTCTGCTGCACATTAAACAAGGCAAGCAGAATGATGACCATGAAGTAGAGTTTAACAACAGGTCTAGAAGTTTACTTCTGGTAAGTCACGCAAAATGCTAACTGGAGAACGTCCTCTGAAGTAGCTAACATCAATGAGATAAAGTTAATATTTGTAGGAAACAAGCAGTAAGGATAAAGAGACCGAAAGTTTCTTTACAATAGTAATTTTTTTTTTATCCATCTATTGTGACAATAATTTTTAAAATATGAGGAAAAGGTTGCATATGAAGGGAAGTCTGAACATGGGGGAAAGGAATTCTGTCTAAATTAGCTCTTGAGTTTCACAGGACAGTAAAAGAATTCTGGAGGTATGACCATGACCTTATACTTTGATCATCCGCATAACAACTGTACAGAAGAGTAGAAGATCAATGTTACAAACAGACCAATAATATGAGAAAGGCCTTTTCTAATGCTAGACTATTGTTGATGGGTTTTGATAATTACTGCATTTTTACCTGCTTTGCAGAAGGAAGGAAAAAGGAAAAACAAGTGTTGTAACAAATCCAGTTGTGATTCTAGAAGTAGTGATGATTGCAGGAGTAACAGCTTTTAAAATTCTCCTGTCGAGGAAGACAATAAAATAGTGCATTTTCAGTGGCTTGGACAAAGGGCATTGGATGACCTAAAATTAAGAAGATTCAAAGAACTTTTAGAAGCATAATGTGAAATATCCCATCCCAATAACATTCCCATATTATTTGAAAAATATTTTTATATATATAAAATCAACATATTATAGAGATGTGTGTTCATTCATATATATGTATGCTTGAGTAGACAGATGTTGTGATTTCCTTTTCTGGATTTTATTTCAGAAGAGTCTCTCAGCACAAAATACCATGTGCTTTCCGGTTAGCAGAAAAACACCCACTATTTTCTTTAAATAGGTGCACAAAACAAGTGTTTTGCTTAATTGTGTGCTGTAAGTTTTAGTTCTGATACCTACCTAGTTATGAGTCATGTTTAATGTAAAAATTGGTATGATAAAAAAAGGGAATGTTTTAGTAGAATGAATGTTTCAGTAGAAGCGGAATGTGTTAGTAGACTGTTTATTATGCTGTTTTTAGGTTCTTTTTACATCAGCTGCAGTATTCCCAGAACTGTTTCTCACTAGGTAAATTGTAGCTCTGTGTACTCTCTTCTGGCGAACAAACTGTGTGACGTGGCTTTGATTTCTAACAGCCACATGGGTTACTTAAACAGAAAACTGTGGTATGTGAGGTTTTTTTAGGTTTTATTTACTAACTGACTTCCTCTGTTTGCTGCATTTGTGGTCTTAATAAATGTTTTTTGAGCTTATTGCCTTTGTATAAGTAGAAATCACGTGTTTCAGACAAGATGGACTTGATGACATCAGTTTGGAGGGGAACCAAGAGGTGCAACCCAGTTCATGAAGGGCACAGAAACCTCACCAGTTCTCCGCTGAAATTCTGTTCTTTATAGACAGAAGAAAAGGAATTAATAAACCCACAGCCCTCTTTCCTCTGAGATACATATGTTTAGAAGAGTAACTGGACAGGTCTAAAGAAGGATGTAAATGTGATGTGTTTGGGTACAAATACAGAGTATTGTCTCTTACTCCTTGCCCATTGAAAAAGAGAAACCCTGGCACAGTTTCAGTGCATCACTTGGAGCAGGGGAACCCAATTTTACAGTCGGCCTGCAGTTTTCTGCAGGTACACATTTAATTTGGTTGTGCCCTGGGCCACTGGGATGTGGACCAGCATCACTGTTCAAAGCAGCATTAAGGCTGGAAAATACCTGCAAGATCGTGGAATCCAAGCTTTGACCAAACACCACCTTGTCAACTAAACCATGGCAGCAAGTGCCACATCCAGTTGTTTCCTGCACACTCCCAGGGGTGGTGGCTCCTCCACTTGCCTGGGCACCCTGTTACAGTGCTTGGCAACCCTTTCAGTGAAGTAATTCTCCCTGATGTCCAACTGACTTCCACAGAACCTCCTTCTAGCTGTAAAGGATTGGATTGATTTTATGTGAATGTTCATTCTGTTTAGATTCAGAACTTATTGCCGTTGGCAGTAACACACTTGTTGTACCAAAGCACTGGCATTTGAACTGTTCTGAAAAGTTTGTAAGATTAAAGTGCACTGAAGTAGATGAGATCATCTTCTGCTATGAGTGTTCTGCACAACTAGTCTTATTGACGACAAGCCTACGGATGGATCAGTAAGAAAAGCTGTATTTATTTAGCCTAAGGTTAGTAATAAATAGCTATCAAATAGTAATAAATAGCTATTATTGCAATTATAATTTGGTAAACAATAAACCAATATTTTTAGGATAAAAAGGAGGATTAAGAAAGGTGAACTGTTGAACTAACTTTGACAGCTGCAGCCAGTGGGAGGAATTGATCTTCACCTAGACTTCTGTTCTCTTGGAAAACCTGGACCTGCCAAAGGTCCAGCATAGGTCCTTTCATCACCCCTAGTCAAAAACACAGCAGTAAATCTAAGGGCACTTCAGCGTTTTGTAGCCACAGAGATCAGGACAATGCAAACAAGTGCTTTTTGGAGCCAAGAAAGAAAAGCTGCGTTGGGAAATGACAAATTGGGCTACAGGCAGGGCGATGGGCTGATGCAGGAAAGCTTTGTCAGCCCTAAGAGAAAAAATATGGTTTTATCCCTGTGGTACAGCTCATTATCTGTGAGAAATGTACATGGAAAAAGTCCCAGTGATGAATAAAATCTTTGTAGAGTGAAGCTGTCTCCTCAGAGAATGAACCCAGGGCAGCTCACTTGACATACTTTCCCCAAGATTCTTGGCCTCAAGGTAGCACCACACCATGCCCTGATATGCCCACATATCCTTCTCCAGCTCCACTGCAGTGGAGAAACAGAAGATCCAAATGTTCTCATGGTTTCCTTAATTTCCTTCAAGTGCTCCCATCTGTGGTAGTGTCAAAGATGGCTCTGGCCAGTCTACTGTAACACCATTTAACAGGGACAAAATACTCACCGAAAAATCAATGTTGTCTGTGGCAAGCATACCTAATACTGCATGCCAGGAAAAGGAGAGCACATTCCAATACCTGATATTCATTTGCAGTGTACAAAATAGGTAAGTAATTACATTGCAATCCAGTTCATGGCAAACAAGCACCAGAGGGGATAATTTGAAGTAAAAATCATAAACCTTTCTCTGTCCTCAGTGCAGGACAGGTTTAATTTCTTCCTACCATTCGCTTTATGCAGAAAGGAATTGCTTGCAGTGCAGAATGTGTGCACACCAGTGCCCTGCAAACTGCTGCACCCTCTGGACAAGAACTGTCCCTCCAGAGTCTGCTATCAAGACAGATAACTAGAGCCCATTAGATTTTTTACATCCAGATTAATTTAAATGTGTAACTGAGATTTTTTTTCTATACCTACTACCTATTATTCCTTCTTCAAATAACCACAGAATGGGTAATGTTTGAATTACAAGTATAAATCCTTCCTCCTTGTCTAAAGGCTTTAACCTTGTTTCTCAGAACCAACTTTGAGTGGCATTAAATTTAACAAAAAATTTATCACAGCACAGCGGCAACTAGGGGAGAATATTAGCCAATATAAAAAATTTGTTTCTCCATAGACAGCATCAGTAATTGGCAGATTTTCAAAGCTCTGCAAAAGGACTTAACTCCAAGATTTGTTTAGGGGTTAACTGTTTTGTACCCTCTAAATCCTTTACAACTTTTATAAAGGCTGCTTTGCAAAATTGTCTCCAGCTGTTCCTAAACATGCAGTGTTGATTTTAGAAAACAAAGGTCACTCGGTTTCCATTCACTCTTGTGGGTCTGAGTTTTATAACACTGAGAATGTAAAGATTGGCACTTGTGTTCTAAACATAACTTGTGCATGCACAGAATATAATTTGTTCATTCAAGTACAAAGTGAACTCCTTTCAGAGTATCTGAGTGTGCAACTCAGACAGCTACATGTTCAAATGAGCTCTAAAATCAAATATGTATGTTTCTCATACACCTTTTATACGCTTGCTTATAGTCCTTCATTTCTGTTGTTTTCAGCCCAAACTGAGGGCTCTGCAGACAAAAGATTTCTAATCTCTCTTTCAAAAGCCTTCCACACCAAGATGACTTTGATCTGGCACCTTTCTTTGCAAAACAAGTGAGAAATCCAGGTCTTCTTGGGTCAGCCTCACACTTAAAGAGTTCTGCATTAGGGGTGAAGTGTCACAGAGAGGTAGAAGGAATCTCTGAGCAGATTTAGTGAAATGAAGATTATTCTTTGATCTGGCAATTATCTTTCTTGGTAGGGTTTTTTTTCACAGAGCTGAGATTGTACGCATCAAGTGAACTAATTAGCATTGAGGTCAGAGAGAAGTAGAAGTGATGAAGGGAGGAAAACGGCTATCTCTCAAAGCCCTTTAGAAATAATATTTAGGTTTCAAATATTTCTGAGGTTTCAGTGTATTTAATTTTTAATCTGTGACTTAAATAGGATTTTGCCCACTTAACTTACATATAACTTATGTGCAAATACTTGCTAGGGCAGGGTCGGCGTGGGGTGACTAGTTTTTTACTTTAGCAGTATTTTCTAGTTCAACTTGCTCAGGCTGATAAAACTAAGTGTTTCATTATGTCATAACATATAAACCTACATTTATTTGTGTGTATTGATATATGCACATAGGATTCCTCCCAGCTTTGGAGCTGAACTGCCAGAGATTTTGAAGCTACAGTGGGAGTTCACATAATTTTCATAATAAAAGTTGTTTGTTAGAATAAATTAGTTCATTGATTTCAGCTGATCATTTTATGAGAATGTACAGCTTCAAAGCAAAACTTCTGCAAATGTTTATAGTGGTTTTAAAGTGAATTGTGGCAGCTGAAATGACACCAAAAATTTATCAAAGCAAAAGATTTCCTGTTATTTGTATTTGGAACAGCAACATACCATGATTTCGAAAGGGACAGAAACATTTCTGTGAACCGCTTTGTTTACAGCTAGCAGAAGGGTTGCTAAATATTCCAGTTACATTTATACCAGAGCATAAAAGAGGGCCCTGCTCCTTGGGGAGCTCCCTGTGCTGACCCAAAAAGCTTTCTCCTGTTTGAAGTCACCTACGAATAAGAGATCACCATGTCCAGGCTTACTACAGTCTTGCAGCTGCTTCCATACCATGTGCCCTGGAGCTTGAATGCCTCAGTCCCTTAATCTTCCCTTACAGGTGACACTAATCACTGTTCTAGAAGATCAGCCTTCATGTCTGACTGGAGCAGTCAGTCATCAAATCTTGTGCTGTAGCCCATAATTGTTTTATATGTCTCCATCAGAAGTCTGAAAGTAATCAAAAAGCAAAAGCATTTCCTCACATATTTGATGTTCTAAGGTGTTAAAGAAAGGGATATAGGTTTCCGTTGGTTTCTGTGAAATGACCCAAATATACATGGAAAACTCCCTTCTGTGTTGTTGAGGCAGTGCAGGGTTAATGATTGGATTTGCCATCTTACAGGTCTTTTCCAGTCTTAATGTTTCCATGGTCCTGTGAGTCTATATGTCACAGACGAATAGATTCCTATTTCCCAGTTATTTTCTATGGATTTCTGTTCTTACCTTCTACATGGTTTCCTACACTAGTTATTAGGAGGCCTGAGGAAAGGAGAAGCTTGTTTCCTAAACATACTGCAAAATAGCCTAACACTTACCCTTGATACCATGATAACCATGCTGTTAGACCCTGTGCTTCCCAGGAGAAGGATAAAAGTTCTGGAGATGCAGTGATCTACCATGTGTAGATCTGTAATTGTTGTGAATTAATAGCACAGTTAATTTAATGAGAGTTAATGAATTTTTTTTCAGTCTTTTTAGTCCTTAGGATTTGTTTGGGCTATTTCAATGCCTCTAAATCAGTCTCACTACAATCTTTCAAACTGTAATATTGCAGGTTTTTTACTATTTTTTTACATTGGATTGCAGCAAGAGATCTACCTCAAATTATTGCAGAACTATGTGGGAAGCAGGCCCCTGGAAACTATCTTTCTTTAGATTCACACTAGGGCAATACAGTATTTTGGTTCATGTTCCTTTCTGTTAAATGAGGGGGATTATGTATAAATGGAAATGTTTGGAAATAACCCACATTGTTTGTATGGTTATTTCTGTGTCTCTCCTCATCACTGTGCTTTGCTTCTTGTGCTAAGTGTTGTGTATTACTAACTTAGGAAACAGAAGGCCATTTCAGTCAAAATGTGTACCAAAACTTCTTAAAAGCTGAATTCACATTAAGAGCCACAGGGTTATTCTGTGATTCTGGTTTGTGTTCTGCTTAAACAGCCTTCCAAAGGAACAAAGAAAAAGTCAGCAAAACCAGGCTTGCTGTGGGTAGCCTGATGCTGCTGTGTTTCCTCTTGTCTGTGGGTGATCCGAGAACCTTTCATAGCCGTTCAAACCCGCTTCAGGGCCTGCAAGAGCCCTTTCTGAGGCCAACAATTACATTAAGGAAAGTGCTTTCTAATATGTCATTTGAACTCTGATCTGATCCAAAAGCTCTGCTTAACCTTTTCAGCTTGACTGAAGGATGCTCGTACCTGAGGATTTCTGCAGTTCATGCCCAGCCCACAGGGATTACTCTTCCTCTTTTTTGTGTGTCTTTCTCTGGAAGGAGTGCAGCGGCAGATCGCCCAGTGCGTGTGGAAGGGAAGCGGGGCGATCAAAAACTCCTTCTGTGACCCAGCGACGCGGCCGAACGGGCGGCAGAAGAAGTGCTACCAGCAGGACTGCCCACCCAGGTAACGAGTTCTGGGGGGCTCTGGGGGTCTTCGTAGCAGCCTGACTCAGAGGAAGGTGTTCCTGATGCCATGTTGGTGTGGCATCTCCAGCCTACCGTGGTGAGGGCTGCCATGCTCATGGAGCAAGATGTCAGAAACTCCATCTAAACAAATTAGAAGTGAGCCACCCTGAGAGGTTTCTAAGGCAAGTTACTGAGCAATCTGTGCTGGAAATGGCAGATATTGTTCTCTCATTTATGTAGATACTGGTTTTGTTCAGTTTGGGTTCAGGTGTGCCTGAAGACCATATAAGTTCTTACTTAAAAATTGTATTTTTGGCTTAGCTCAAGTGATAATGCATTACTGTGTGTTCCAAAAATGAACTAGAAGAGCCTTTTGATGTTGTTTCTCAGTATTTTTTGATACGCCTTTGTCCTTTTTATGAGAGGTGATGAGTAGAAATGCCTACTTCTAAAACTAATTTTTATACTTTCTTTACAGTGCAGTATTTCACAGTTTTTATTAAGTTCCTTCTTATTTTTAACTTTGAGTGAAGTGCAGCTTTCTTCATTCTGTGATCTCATGGGAATAATTTTTTTCCTTTCTCATAACATTCTCTTAATTTATATTCATCTCTGGTTTTTCTGTGCTACCATAGCGAGTAGGGTGAGGAAGACTAATCACAGCAAACATTCCAAGTTCCCACAGAAGTGTGGGCTTGTACAGCAGGCACAGATTTGCTGGAAGAGATCAATATTGGTTTTTGTTTCATGCTTTAGGTACTGGAACATCTTGGTTTTGTCTTCTATAGTCTTTGTTTATCATGCTGTTCACAAAGATTCACCTAGTAATTCTCGTTCAGTTAGGATCAAATCTAAGCAGTGAGTCCTTGGAGTTCATTGTGTTGTATTTGCCAGCAGTGGATTTCGTGAATCTTTGATGTAAAAACTTCTGCATGGTTGTTGGTTTGATTAGTTGTTTCCAAGTATCTTCACAACAGTAGATGATGGCTCCTCTGGGAGTTACATCATTGTGCTTGCAGAAAAGACTATGAGCATTTCATAATTCTTTGCCAGGAAATCAATTGACAGTAGAGCCAGCTTCTTAATTACTTGATTTGTTACAAGGTGAGGCTACCCATACACATTGAGGTGTTTTTTATGGCACACATAAAATATACTATCAATTAAAAAATTCCAGATTAACTCAATTTATGCCATTTGTTCTAAGTGACAATATCATTCATACCTGCTCTTAAAAGCAAAGGAGAGGAATTTTTCCCTTGTTGAGCAGAGTGCAGAATGTCATGCATGAACCAAACTCTTCTGCAAACGAGGCAAAAAACCTCTCTCATGCTGACAGCCTGAGCAATGCTTCTTGAGCTCATTCTGTGCTGCAGGGGCAATCACAAGTCATCTTTCTGAGGACACCAAAATTATGACAAAGTGCAGTGCAGAAAAACCATATGTATTTAATTTGAGTCATGTTGTGTAATTATTTTTCTCTTAGTAACATAAAAGTGACTGTAGGAACTCGACCAAGGCTCTCGGTCCTTGTTCTGGCTCTCACCAGGGTCTACATGCCTAAAGGGGAATAAGGGCAAGGCAGACATAAATCAGATTTCTTTCTAATGCTCTTCCAGCTTCCAACTGCTTTTAATTCAAGGCATTTCCAAAAGTTTTTATGGCTTGTCTAATCAGTAACCTCCAATGAACCTCACTCACCCAGCCTCCCTCTGCAACCTTGTAAAACTTCCCTTAAAATGCAACTTCATCTGCAGGAAGTTCCACAGCTCTAGTGCCTATGTGAAGCACCACCACATTTTAACTATTTTGAACCTAGCTCTCACTAACTTCTATTGGTGGCCCTGAGTTCTTGTCTGGAAGAGATGGCAGCAAAGAATGAATTATTACTCACTCTTCCCAACCCCTTCCTTTTGTAAATCTGCTCTCTGTTCCAGGCTGTAGCCCCAACACGAGATTTAGTTGGTGTTCACTTTCCATGGCATGTCTCTAATCCAGACAGATGGTTACTTATCTTCATTTGAAGACAGCTTAGTGCAGTTTTCTGGTTCTAAAGAAAGTCTGAAAACTGGAGGCAGATGTGACTGTACTAAATGGCATTTTATGGGATAACTGAGAGTCCACTTGAAGCTGCTGAGGACAAAGTGTTCCTTAGAGAGGTGGCTAAATTCTGTGCTAGAGGTGAGGACAGTGCTGTTAAACACAACACTGCAGGAGACCTTTGTTTAGTGCTGCAGCCACAGCTGAAGTCATTGGATGACCTTGCACTTCTCAACAGTGAACCAGGTGCTTTATATAGTAACATTCTTTCCAAGAAAAGTGATGGTTGTTCACTACTAAATGCCAGTGATGAAAAACATGCTACTGTTAAACGTGCTACTACACCACTAAATAAGAAATAGATAATTTATCGAAGAGAAGCTACAGACAAAGAATAAAATGTTTGTGGCTCTCACCACAGGTGAGAGGTCTTATCTCATTAATTCATTTCAGGAAGTCAGTTATAAACTGTTTAAATTACAGTCTAAGCCTTAACATTCTTGTTTGTTAGCTGATTTGCTCTGTATTTATTTTATGCTTATTACTACACTTACTATTACACTTTCTCCTAAAACAATTCAGAGGAAAATTAATAAAATATTAAAAATATCACAATACATGTATGCCATGTTTTGATTCAGAAGAAAATAAAGGTGGCTGGACCTTGAGAGTGAAAAGCTGAGAGTGAAAATGTCCTGCAACTACTCATGTACAACTTGAGTGGTTTTGCTTAGCTGTGGTGCACTGAGACTGTAGCATAAATGCATGCTCTTTTCCACATTATTCTATGGAGTGTGGTTTCCAGTTGAATGTTTCTTTGGTAGGCATGTATTTAGTCCCATAGGTGTTAATGTTAAAATCAATAGACACTACTTGAAAAAGAGTGAGATTTTAACTACTCATAAAGTTTTGCTTTCCCCTGTAAAGAAAATTGTCTGGAGCCTTTTTAACTCAACTACCCACTTGAACAGTAACCATAAGTAGATTATTTTACAACTACTTATAATCTCCTGCTTTTTTATCTTCTGTTATTGTGTTGTTCTGCTTCCGGACTTCCAACAGCATAATAAGAATAGGAAATCTGCTTTCTATTGTAATGCTCACAGTGCGAATCAGTGCCCTGTTGGTACTTGCTGTGCCCAATTCTATACAAATACAATTGTATTTGTAGAGAATACAAATGGAAGCCAACAGTCTCTCTATAGGTGTGACATGGCATGGTGGGAGGGAGGGAACATTCAGCCCCATAGGCATGACTTGCAAATTTTGGTTCCAAAATCCCATGCTGCTGCTTTTTCAACAGCATTCACACATCGTTCACCACACATCATCTCTGTATAGATGATGTCATGGACACGGCTGTTTGGCTCTGCCTAATTTGTTACAAGCTTTATAAACTCACTGTGGGAGGAAGAAGATAAGTCTCATTTAAGGCACCTGAGTGCCACCTGAAAGAATGAGATTTTCTTCCTATCTCTGTCCAGGTTTCTTGCAGAAGAGCTGAGCACTCACACATTAAGCTGAAAGCTGCCTGAGGTTATGTTTTCACCAGACAGGCTGTTCTCTGTTTTGACAGTCTGAGGAAAATTAGTGCTCATGCAAATTAATTACCCAAATCGTGCATTTTGCTTCTTTGTTTATTTGTTTGTTTGTTTGCTTCCACAATCTTTCAATGGCATGCCTGCCTGTGGAGATAAGACAGTCATTTCACTTTGCAGGGATCAGGTGATGCATTCATACTTAAGAACCACTCAGTTGCTGGAGCAGTAAATGCCAGAGGTAGAATCAGAAACCAGAGGTAGAAACAAGTATTGGATGGCGACTCCCATCAGGCTTTAGTTTCCACCAGCTTGTCCCAGTCTCTCACCACAGTCTTTAGCTTGGCTGGGAGGTCCAACAGCTTGGTCATTTCATCTCAGAAGTTGCATATTTGGAGCTCAGATTGCTGTGTCAATCTGATATCTGGATATGTGCTCAGCAGTCACCTCTAGTTTTGGTTAAGCCTCTGCAGTGAGACAGCAAAAGCTTCAAGATAAGCAGAGTTTGGCAAAGCAGTCACTCAGGAGCTGCTCTCTTCTTTGTGGCCTAGAACGTGCTCTGAGGCGTCCTGAGACAAGTGGATGTTGGCTGTTTTGCCATTCTTTGTTTTGCTTTTGTTCCCCTTTGGCTTAGATGCCACAGTTCAGGTCCTCAGCAGAAACCATGGAGAGACAAGAACACATGTCAGGCTTTTGACTCTTAGATGTTTAGGGCATATGCATGTACCCTAGGATGAAAATAGGAAAACACAACATCAAAAATTCCAGTTACTGATAAGAAAAACTTCGAGTTAGAGCCAGTTTTTTTAAAGCTACCTGCACTAAGTGAGGAAGGAGTCTACAGAAAAAATTACCTGGCTGACTGTAGTTTTATTTTGATCATCAAGATGGAATCAGATAAAATCTTAATTCTGGGATTTTCTAACTGTGGAGCGCCTGACATTTTTGGCTACTTCAGCTGCTTTTAAAAAGTGTGCAGTAGTTAATCACACACTGTTACTGCTGCTCAAGGTAAGTGTTGTAGTAAGCTCTGATAATTTATGGCTTGGAATTTGGTATTTCAACCTGCCAATTGTTAAACCCTCAGTCGGAGCCATTTGAAAATGCTGAAGGGGAAGAGGTGTCAGCTTAGCATATCTGTACCTTGAAATGTGTAATCTGAATCTGGTCCCATTAAAATTAATAGAGCAATTTACATATTTATGTTCCATTTGTGCTGAAATATCAGCAATTTACAAGGTTATAGAAGAGATAAAATTGTAAAAAAGATGCAAGAGATGATAACAACCCTCAAATGTCTTGATTCAGATGGTGATAATTTATTCTTTTTTTTTATTGCTGTGTTCTGCTGAAGACTACTTACTTTTTCTATTTACTTGTTAGTTTTCCTTTGTTGTTTGCAGAAGCCTGGAAGAACAAGAGACAATCCGAAGGAAGGCAGGAGGAGGAGAAAAATATTTTGCATGCTTTTTTTGTTTAATTTGGTTCAGAGACCTTGCCACTGGGTTGTGATTGCATGAAGTGCATTCTAGAACAAAGCAGTTGGTGCCACAAACAGCCTTCTGGGTAAATTAAAAAGAAATGCTGTTTGTGTAGATAACTAAAAAAAAGAAGATAGGTGTAGGTACCACAGACAAGAGCAGATGGTTGCACAAATAAACTGTATTATAGCTTAATTGCACTGAGTCTCGGTTGTTTGGTGGGGTTTTTGTAATTATTAGGAGTAAGTACCAGTGCCTTCCATATCAAAGGCAGCTCAGTTGCAATGGAGTTAGAAATGAATTAAGGAACATGGAAACTACAGTGAGAAGGGGAGAGGGATTGTCAGCAAAGACAAAGAAAGGAGTAAAAACTGTTATCAATCTGGATGTTGAACTTTGATGTATTTGGCAGATTAGGATTATTTTGTCTCTAAATTCATGGACCTTAAAAGGAAAAAATCCCAATAGAATGGTGTTGGTTGTAAGCCAAAAGTAATTTTTTCAGCCTTTCTTTCTGGAAAGGTATTTCTAAATATATTCCTGCTTTATTTTTGTTATAAGGCTTTGTTGTGACCTCCTTGAAAACTCAGGAACAAGCAATATTGTCTAGGAGCTTTTGTGGCTGAGAGTTTAGAGCTGGGCTGGTTTTTTTATGCAGCAGCTTGAAGTTGTGTTCTTTCTTAGGACACTCTTAACTGAAAGAAGAAGGCTTTTCTTGGTTTGATTTTTTTCTCCCTTTTTCAACTATAAAGGTAAATCTTTAGGCAAGTGTCACATGCCTAAACATTGATGCCAATGCTTCTCAAAGTGTAGAAAACCAGAAATTTTTGCCCCCCTTTCTTATCATGGGAGGCAGATATGCAGGTGCACAATCATGGGCATCATAAGAAAAAAATAGTTGGTGGTAGGGATGGTGCTGGGGAAGGGCTAAGGTGAACCAAATGTAAAGGGAACAGCTCTTGTTGGTAAGGTGTTTTGCATTGGAAAATACTGCTCTAGAGGGAAAAGTTATCCTTAATTTGGTGGAGTATTGCATACAGCTGGCTTTAATCATGGCAGGGACGCATAAAGGACTCATTTCTACTTTGTGAAGGAATGAAGTATAGCAAAGTCCAGCCTAATGCAGACCTGGGGCACAGCACTGCAGCGCACTGATGGCCCACAGCATAGCTCTGAGTAAGCTGGGTTTGGGGTTGTGTGCCTCACTTCTTCCCCTAATGGGAACTGGCCTTGTGGAGCTAACCCTCATGGAGAGCCAGCTGGAGCACTTGTGCAGTACTGACTGCATAGACGTGGGCAAAGGAATGTTTTCCACCTCTGTGCTGTCCTTGCAGACTCCCCACTGATTCCCATTTGTTAACTCTTCTGTACTGAGGTGGCCGAAAACAGAAAAACAACAAGATAGAGTAAATAGATGACTGGAGATAAGGAGATTCACTGGCAGTTCCTCAAATTTGGACTTGAAGGACTACCTACTCAGTGGATTCTTACACTTTATTGAAACATAAATCTCAGTGTCTACTTCTGTCTGGAAATCCTGCCTACTTCTCTCTTCTTTCTTTCTGTGACTGGCTGGTACTAGAGCACAGGGTGGATGGACACAGACCTGAGTGATCTGAACTTAATGTGAAGAGCATATATCTGGGCCCAGAGTTTTAATTACTGGCTCTTTTTCTTGCAGTCTCTGACCTTTTCCTTAATGTGCTTGTTTTCTGATGTTTCTCACCCTACTGGTTTTCAGGTGGTGGGCAGGGGAATGGCAGAAATGTTCAACCACATGTGGCCCAACAGGCCAGAAGAAGAGAACTGTACTTTGCATCCAGACAGTGGGATCTGATGAGCAGGCACTGGATGTCAAGGAGTGCCAGCACCTGCTTAAACCAAAGACCCATCTGTCATGCAACAGAGATATCTTGTGCCCATCTGACTGGACAGTGAGCAACTGGACTGAGGTAAATTCATGTCAGCTGAAACACTGAGCTTTTTCTGAAAGTAACCAATTACAGATAGCAAGAGGACCAACTGCCTACTGTTTTGTGTTTCAAAATTTTTTTTAAATTTTTTTTTTTGTTTAATGTGTTCACAAATCCTTTTTGCCGAAAAAAAAACCCAGCCCTGCTTTCTAAACACTTCAGCAAGTATTGCATGTTAACTTGCTGAGCTTTTGGAACTATAGAACATAGTGTGCTTAGTGCAGAAGAGTCTTTGTGAGAGCCACAGGTGCTGTGGGCCTGACTGGGGCAGGTTCTCTGTCACATCTGTAGGTCAACAAAGAAGCATTTTTACATTCTTTACATTCATATCTCTTGCATTCTAGACTGCCTTTTTTCCCGTAGCTTTGGGAACATATGGGAATTGTTCAAATCTTCACCAGGAGAGGTTCAGGCTGGACACTGGGAAGCATTTTTCTACTGGCAGGGTGGTCCAACACTGTACCAGGCTTCCTAGAGAGGTGTTGAACATCCCCAGACTGTCAGTGTGTAAGAGAGCATTTGGACAATGCCTGTAGCAGCATGCTTTGACTTTTTGTCAGCCATGAAGTGCTCAGGCAGTTGGGAGTCGATGATCGTTGAGGGTCCCTTCCAGCTGAAAATACTACTTCCTTTCTTTTTTGAAAACTCCTCTCTCATCTTTCTCCTAAGTCTTTTTTTTTTTTTTCCACTAGACTCACTGCCGGGAGAACAGAGTCACATAGTGAACTAATAAAACCTTGTGACTGTATTGGATTGGTTTATGCTGCTCACACATCATCATCACAGAATGTTGATTTTTTTGTTAATTGAGTAACCCCCATGTTTTACATGCCTGTGAAAGAATAGATTGAGCTTACATGACTAGCAGTACAATTATATAGGAACGGCACACTGCCGGTGCTCATGTGCCATTGGATTATATTTACAATTTACTGACAAAAACATATTTTTACACTTGCAGAAAATGAACTTACCTACTGTGAGGCTACTCTGTTTGTTTCCCTGCTCCTGTTGCTGCAGAGCTGATGTTATTTTACAGCTGTGAACAAGAGAGTGCCCCAGTAACACAAGGTCACTGGTGTTTCTACTGCCCCATGACCCAGACGAGCTCTAAAATGAGTGAGATATGCATAGGACATTAATGTCCTGGCAAAAGGAATGTTCATCACTTCATGTTGAGCACCTGGTTAGGCTCCCTTGCATCCTAGGAAGCATTCCTCCAGTAGGTTGTTTGTAACATCTCCATTCCTACTCACCTGTCATCCAGCCTTAGTATCTCAAACCACACAAGTGTGATTTTACAAAATCCTTAGTGGAGTGATAGCTGCTGAAGGCATGGCTGTGCCTATGGGCCTGGGGATGAAAAACATCACAGAAAAGCTGGGTCTCCTTCTAGCACCCTTTATACACGGCAGTGCTCTCATTTAAATAGAAGCCAGGTTGCCTAATTACTTTCAGTAGTCTCAGTTGAGGAAAGACTTGCTAGTAGCTGGCAGCAGTTCGTGGTTGTACTAAGAATGAATGAAAAATCAGTTTCATAAAATCAGCAAGGGTCTGTGAGCTGCATGGATCATCACAGCAGGTTTGTGGCATGGTGAGCAGCACTTAGCCATCAGGTGTGGGTTTGATTCCAGGTTTTTAGTCTGCTTTTCATAAATCTGGTGGAAACAGTATTGGCTAGATGACTGTGGGTCAGTGAAGAAATGAAGTTCTATCATACTGCTTTGATATTTTGTCTTTATCATGTAGTCTTTTTTCACTGTTATTTCCCTGAGGTGACATTTACTGTTTGAAAAATTTGGAAAGAACTCCATGATAGCAGAACATCACTAGAATGAAGGGCTTGCTCTTCAGGAAGAGCTTTGTAATTGATTATTTGTCATGATGCTTCTTGATTATAAACAAATGCCATCTGATACTTCTGTGCATGAATGTGCAGAATGAAGAGGGGAGATACATTACTTCTGTTTCATTTGCAGTGCACAGTCACCTGTGGAGGTGGAATAAGGACTCGTAATGTCACTTGTGCCAAAAATAATGATGAGCCATGTGATAGTTCCAAGAGACCAAACTCTAAGGCCCTGTGTGGTCTCCAGCAATGCCCTTCTGCTGGAAGATTTCTGATGCCCCCACAACCACCCAGAAGAGGCAAGATCATAACCAGAAAAACAACTGCTGATCCTGAACGCAGTCTTCCTCGCAGAATACCCAGACCAAACCCTCGATTCCATACAACAACAGAAATACCCAAGCATGAAAGTGTAACTTCCTGTTTGCCGACATCCTCTGGTTTGGGCAATGTCTCAGGAAAAGAGGGAGCAGCCAACAGGACATTACAAAATAATTTTGCTGGATCAGGTGATGTTTACAATTACCCAGTTGTTTCTACTGAAAATAGCTCATATCTAAATACTACTTCATGGCCTTTTCATAACAGCTTAAATACTGAAATTATGAGGCATACTGAAAACGCCTCTAAAAGCGAGCCAGTTTCTACTGCAGCCAGTGAGATGCAAAGAAGTGAGGACACTCCTGTTTCCTCTTTTACCAGTAATCCAAGAATAACTTCCAGCTACGATTACTTAACTGAAGAATTTGACAGCACTGATGGGCCACTTGGAGTCAGCAAGAAACCAGCTGATCTCTTTCACAGCAGAGAACTCAGTCCTGAAATTGGAACCAGAAGCACAACCTTGGACACTGCCTCTCCTCTCATTCAAACTGAGAGTGTGACTTCTCAGTCTCCACCCACATCTCATCACCACGACCCTTCTCTGCTCAATCCTGTAAGCAGAGCAGCACAAGGGCTGGCACTTCCAACAGAGGCAAACTACGTCAGTCTGCAAGTAGATGTTCCTGCTCTAGAGGTAACTACCCCACAAGCACTGGTCACAGAAATGCCCTCAGAGCTTGGTCATGCACCTGGAGACCAGACTGACAGCAGAGAAGAAATAAAGCTGCCTGATGCTGTAACTACCAGCACACAATCCTCAGCTCTCCAGCGTGCTCTGAAGAGCCAAAGTGCAGCATCTGAGAGTGTTTTAATGAATGTCACAGAAAACGGCCATGTAAAAGCATCCAATGGTTTGCCCAGTGATCCCTACTGGATTGTAGGAAACTGGAGTGAGGTAAGTTATTTTTTGCTCATAAGAAGTGGAGAGTGTGAACAGCTGCCTGAAACACTGCTGAGGAAATGAAGCTTCTTAGTTTGTCACAATTATCTGAAATCAGTATCATACATATGAAATACTTATCACAAAAAAAGTGGTAACTTGGGGCATCTAAGATTAGGTCACTTACAGAGAATGAATATAGTCATCATGGAGCCTGGCCATATTTTACAAACATTTATTTAATATCCTTTCCTCTGAAGTTTTATTTTTACGCAAACAGAGTTCTTTTTATGCTTATGTATTTTATGTTCTTGAAATCATCATACCTAAAGTGAGAGATGTTGGTATCTGAACTAATCACCTCATTTTTTGATGGCCTTTTTTACCAAGCTAAACAGGGTAAGATCTAAAAACCTCCTAGCCCTGATCTGCCTCTGTGTCTCAGTATTGATGGAGAAGGGTACCCTGTTTGCTCTTGGGTCTGCTGAGGATGATTCAAAATCAAAGAAATGCAGAAATGCAGGGCCAAAAAGGGCAGCATGAGATGACTAAGTGTATCTCATGTCAGTGGAGGCACATCTATGCCCCTGAGATTGTGTTGGATGCAGACAGTGGGTAAGACCCTGTTAATATCCAATTATTATTTAGGTTCTTTAGAAATTCCTCTGCCCAAATTAAGCTGCAAATGAGACCATATGCCAGTGACAATAATACAGATTTTATTTTACAGCTAATATGAGAGAAAGAGAGTATGGATTTTATTGTATAGTAAATGTGAGAGAAAGAGAAAAGAAAAGGCGTAGAAAATAGGTGGGGGACAGAAAGAGTGACAGGGAGAGAATAAGGAAAATATCACCATTCCATGGATCCCAACGATGTTCTGTTGATCCTCTCCAGCTGCTCTTCTTGGTGGTGAAGGTCCCCCCAAAAGGCACAGAATCCCCTGGGTTTATGTCCCCTCGAGCCAGGTTCCAATGTCCAGGCCTGTCCCCCTGGGGAGGGACAGTCTCTTACAGCAGATTCTGGGTCTGTTCCATCACGTGCAGCCCTGGGGTGCAAGGCCCAGCACTTTGGGGGGTCTTTGATGGATTGTGACTCCCCCTCAGCTGCNTCCTCCTCCCCCCTCGGCTGGGGGGAGTCTGTGTAAACCTGGCCTCTGTGAGCTGTGCTCTGCTCCCACCCCAAACCTGGCTCCTGTGAGCTGTGCTCTGCCCCCACCCCAAACCTGGCTCCTGTGAGCTGTGCTCAGGCCTCACCCCAAACTCAACAGAGGATGATCCTCAGCACACCTGGTGGCTTTGGCCTTCTGGTGGATGCAAACCTTTCCCTCGGCCTGAGATGATTGAACAATGTGTTTCCCTTTATCTAATCAGCAGTTTGACTTTCAGTCCAAAGTCCCAGGCTTCAGGGAGGCTTCTTGGTTGTAGCTTCGTATAAAGCGTAAAACTTTATATCAGTGTTTGAGGCATGAACAGTTTTCAGTCTCTGACAGACCCCTGCTCTCTCACCACCGCATCAGCACTTGTTCAGGACATACACTCCCGATGGCAGCTTGAAATTTCATGTTGTGCCCTCCTGTGGCCAGGTGAGAATGGCCTTGGCTTTCCGTGCTCTAGTGGCACGTGAAGCATTCCCTCCTGCACACAGCCCTGCAAGAGAAGACCTGTGTCTAGGTCTGCTTGGGTGGAAGAGCCTGCAAGAGAACATCAAGGGAAAAGTTGTGGCCCCAAGCCCACCATGGCCTGAGCAAAGGCCTGTCATGCAGAGATGCTACAGTCTGTCCTTGTCATTCATTATCCACCTTGAAATATTTTCCTTATACATAGCTAACGTCTTCCATACTGAAAATGAAGATTGTCTTTTTTATATGCAGACTGTGGAGGACAATTATCTTAATAACTCTTTTGGGGTCTGACTTCTAAATTCTTTTCAGATTTTCCGTGGCTTCTCTAAATATCTGGGAGCTTTGTTGTTCTTGTCTGGTCTTGCTTCAGTATCATCGTGTATTTCTTTATCAGTGATGTTCATTGTGGCCCCAGGGGACACATGGCATATAAAACTGAGTAATTGCTATCATTTTATTTATTATCCTCTTTGTGAATGTAGAAATGAGATTTGTCTTGTTTTGTAACCATCTTGCCTTGATTTATTCAATTTGTGGTCTATTGTAAACCCTGGATCCCTACTACAGTATTTCTAGATTGGCATAAGTTCTCAGTTACATTTGGGAGCTATGTATGTGTGTATATTTATATTTATATTTATATTTATATTTATATTTATATTTATATTTATATTTATACATACAGACGTGTATGTATGCATAAAAAGTTTTCCCTAAATGTAGTATTTTGCATCTATTTTTGTATTTCAGGCTACCTCTTTCTTACAGTTTTTATTGTGGTGAGATGTCATCGAATTCAGATTTCAACGTTCCTGCCAGCTCTCCTTACTTGTCATCATCTGCAAATGTCTTAAGTGCACGCTGTCTTTCCTCATTCAGTTAGTTGATGAAAATGCTGAAGAGAGCCTGGCTTTAGACAGAACTGTGCAGAACCGTGTTTGAAATGTCTGTTAATTTTGACACTGAACCACTGAGAACAACTTTTTTCACCGTTTTTCAGTTAGTTGAACACTAATCTTGTAATTATTTCACCTAGACTGTATTTCCACCATTTGCTAAAATAGTACTTTGTGCAATCATGTGAAAATGCATCACACCAGCCAGCCAGTTCCTTATTTTCATTAAGCCATGTCCCCCTGTCGGAGAAGGATATTAGATTCAACTGAATTATTTCTTCTAGATAGGTCCATGTGGGCTTTTCTATTGCTTTACCATGTTTGTTAGTATTTGCCATTTTGATCTTGATTGTTTAATAATTTGGTTTTTATCTTCCTATGAAGTCAGCTTGGGTGAAGCATTCCATTAGACCACAGACAGGACTTTTTATTTTCTTAGAGGTAGATTGAAAGATGTTCTTATCTGATCCTCTGGGACTTTTCCAATCTGTTATAAAAATTAATTCTCAACAGTTCAAAGATTATTGAGGAACACTTGAATGAATGTAGAGATAAGGTTAATACATTTGGTTTCACAGAACTGATGAAGTCAATTTGAGGATACTTAATGCATCTAACTTTGTTGTTCTTTAATGATTTAGTAATCTTTTGCTATTCTCATTCAAGCTGTTGTTTTTTATTAAAATAAATTTTATGGGATGTGTGGCACATCTAACTTCATGTTTCCAATTTGAAGAAGTGATTAAAAAGAGAATTTGTGGAGCCTCTGTCCTTGGAGATATTCTGAAGCCATCTGGACATGGTTCTGGGCAACTGCCTCTAGGTGGCCCTGCTTCAGGAAAGGTCCTTTCCAATTTCAACCATTCTGTGATTCTATTAGTACAGTCAGCTATTCTCTTTCTCATTAAATAAAAGTTATGTATTTCAAACAGACACTTTGCGTCTAACATTCACAGAACCTTTTCTTCTTGTTCATTACTTTTAATTACTTTTTAATGTACAGTTTTCTGACTTTAATTTTGCTCTTTCTGTTCACTCATCCTCAGTAAAACTTTGAGCCTGTTTTTAGATGACATCTCTCCAAGGCACTGGTATTTCAAGACCACTGCACCTAGCTGGGTACCATCACCTGGTCTTGCTACTCTCTTTCTCTTTTAGTAGCTACCTATATTCTGACATTGCTTTGCTCTGTAGGAGATGTCTATACTAGTAAATAAATAGTGCTGAGAACAGTGATCGTCACTGGGATGGAAAGGCGTGACCTGTCCCATAATAGGGCTTGCCCCTCAAGGGAGGTCACTAATTTCAGTAGGGTAAAACAGTGCCCGATTCCACCAGTGCCTGTCTGTAACTTAATTCCTTTCCTGCTAGTTTCCTGGGCCATTCTGGGCTGTCACTTTTCCCTTTCTGAGAGCTTTCTGGATACTGGAGATACTCCATTGTATCTTTACCACCAGATTAGCTCACTCTGATACCGCCTCTGCTATTGGTCATGTAAAGTCACCTGCAATTTCTCCCTCTGTGATCGACACCTGCTGTGCCAAGAGGAAATCTTGGTTCCCAAATGACAAAAGGGAAAAGCAGTATGTCTTCAGAAACTTACTTAACATCAAACAAGAGTCAAGAAAGCTAAGGCTTTATCCTGAAACCATTTGCAGTATCGTGCCTTTCTCTCTTGAGCCTGTGCTTGCACGCAACAGGGTTTGAAAGAAGCCTGCTGTTCCACCTTCCTCAGACAAAAACATAAAGCTTTCTCAGTGTGATCTGCCCAGCATCATCCATGGAGCTGTCTTTGGTCTTCTCACATGTGCTCAGACTGGGGCTTTGGTCAAAGACTAAGCAACCTTTCAGTAAGGTCCTGGTGTTGTCAGACTGGTATAGCGAAGCTGGCAAAGGCATCAAGCCATCAGAAAGCAGGATAAGGGCAGTCCATCCTGTCAGTCAGAAAAATTGTCTCGGAAGGGTATGTCACAAGGCAAAACTGGATGGTGGTATGCAGTTTCCTTTAACAGGACCTTTGTGGCCTCTTGGACATGTCCCAGGAATCTCCATGTCTTCAGTGTTGATTTTTTTTCCCCTGCCTTAGCTTCAGCTTAAGTTTCCTTATTTTTCCAAGGACACTTACTCAGTTTTCCATATTTAGCTTTCCCACTTTCACGCAGGGAGTTCAAACCCCACAACAGCATTTGCTCTCTTCATCATTATGCTGACTTATTATTTATGTTGTTTGCCATGCCAACTGCAGGCTGCTTAGTGTGTGTTGGGTTTGGCTCCATGGGTGTAGTTCACTGTCCCACCCTTTCTAAGGCAGAAAAAGGTAAATGGGCATCTCCAACCACTTTTCACCCCTTCCTGCTTCAGAATACAATGACACTGTTTGGGGCTTTTGTGAAGAGTGTGCACTCTTCAGGTATGGACTGGAATAATCCATATTCTCTTTCCTCAGTTGCTAAAATCCTCCCAAATATTTAAAACACTCAGCCGCTTCCTGAATTAAGAATTTAGAGCAACATTTTCCTATACAGTTTTCCCAAGATTCTCATGCATTTACTTAAGATTTTCATCATCATGCACTCAATTAGCTGACTATCTCATCACAGTATTAGGGGTAGAGAGGGAACAATGCTGAAAATTGGATGCAGTTACATTTCATATGGGATCCCCAAAGATAACAGAAGAAAGCAGTGGAACAGCTGGTACAGATTTAGAATGTCTCTGTGAGCAGGAGTTTGCCAAGGAAAAGAACTGCAGAGTATAAATCAGGGTTGGTATTTCCTTAAGAAACCAAAAGAAAGCCCTCCTTTAGAAAACAGAGTAAAAATTAGGTGGATCTGAAGTGTTCTTTTGAGTATCTCAGGTAACGTATGTCATCTAAAATGGCTCCAGATACTTATATATAGGTTCTAGGGTTGCTCCCAGGATGATGTACTAATTTTGAGTTTGCCCCTTGGCTTTTCTCTTGCCCTTGTGCAGTGCTCTACGACCTGTGGAATGGGGGCATTCTGGAGACACGTGGAGTGCAGCAGCAGGAACACATCTCACTGTCAGGACATGAAAAAACCTGATCCTGCAAGGAGATGTTATCTCCGCCCATGTGCTAGCTGGAAAACAGGAAATTGGAGCAAGGTAACTTCATTCAGAGCTGTGTGTAAACAGTAAGCTTGCAAATTTCAGTGAGTATGACATTCTAAATACTTCATTTTTAAAACAATTATTTACTCAGTGAATGCATACATGATTCCTAGTTGACCACTCAGCACTAATTTGCCAATTTCCTGAACATGTTATGTCTGGAAACACATCTGCTGTGAATTCTGTTCTTCCTGTGGTGAGTTGTGCTCATTAACTCTTGCCAAAGCAAGAGCCAAAGTAGGACTCACTGCTCATGTTTTATGTAGAGGGCAAAGCTGTACACAGTTGCTTGTGGCATCTTTTTAATCTCGGCATCTAGGGGCATAGCCTAATTTTAAGAAGCAGTGGGAATTTAGAAGAGGGAGTTGTCATGTTCCTGTTCATCCTTGTCACCATGTACTCTCTGTTACATGATATGGTTCCCCATCCGTGTAACCTCTGAGTTTACTTTAAAAGAAACAAACGAACAAAAAACCCAAAAAACCTAAAAGACAATTGTACTGGGGAGAATTCCTGCTGTGTACAGGGTTCTGTTTGGTCCTAGTTTTGTACCCATGGCCTGGTCAAGGGACAGAAGAGTGTCCAGACTGCTAAGCAGAACCCAAAGAATTGTGCTTGAGTCTCATTTTGGTATTGTAATCTGTGTGAAGAACACCTGGAAGGACTTTGGTGACTTCTTAAAGCTTATTACATTTTGTCTTCATGCAGTCTAAAAATTGAGTTTCAACCCCACATTATTTTTCAAGACTTAAAAGAGATAAACTACAAAATTCTGTTTTAAATATTGTTGATATAATAAGGAAAAAGATAGGTGTCTCAAACTTTTTCAGTACAGGTCATTTCTGTGGACAATGTTGTTGTCATTGGGCTGGAGGGCAGATTGATACAAACAAAAGGTTATTGCTGCAAAACCTGTGTTATTGTTGAGCTCTTTGATGTAAAATTGATTTGTACAGGAATTACATGCCTGTTTAGAAAGTTCAGGAGAGGCCAAGGCTTTATATAACTACATTTAAGCCTTTAAAATTAATTTTGTAAGATACATAGACATCCTGCCCTTGCAGCTGAAGTAGGACAATTTCACCTTCACTTTTTCTTCATAAATGTCATTGCTCTTGCAACAAGTGAATGATGGTCATGTCACAAAAAATAGCTAGCAATCAGGTTTAGTGATAAAATATTACAGGAAGCAGGTTTTAACAAAATGTCAGTTATGAAACAAGTTCGATGCAAGAGGCATCTCCTATCAGATTTGTTTATTTTCTGTCAAGTGAACTATACAAACCTAATTACAATTTCATATAAAAATGACTAAATTTTGCTTGCTTTACAAGTGGCAGTTGTTTTTTGTTTCTCATTTGAAACATTTTTAAGACACCTTATCACAGCAAGATGTCTGGGTTCCCTGCTAGTGTAGTAGAGCTTTTTTTCCTCCTTTACTCTCATCCTTTACTCACCCCTCTCCTAAAAGAAAGATGCTTCAGACTAAATCTTAGTGTCTGAGTTTAATTCCAGATATAATTTGCATATAGGGAGCCCCGGTGGTGTAGTGGTTAAGCATACGGCACAGTAATTGCCGGGGCCCGGGTTCGATTCCCGGCTGGGATGCTCCCCGGGCAGGCAGTGCTCGTTAGCCCTGCAAGGGGGCAATCTGCCTACGTCCTGAGGAGGACCTCAGCTGCCACTGTCCAGAATCGCTTTGGCCCGGCAGAAGAACCTCGGGATTAAAGGGTGGGCTCAGATCTGCGCGCCCTGTGTCTCACCTAAAAAATCCAGTGTGCAGGCTGGAAGGTCTGAAAGGAAAAAGAGACCTTCCCTGGATCTTCATACGCGAAGGCTGGCCAGCAAAAAATTTGCATATATTTTGAGGCTGTTGTACTCAATTTCTTACACAGTCACTGCTACCACTGTTTCTATCCAGAGAGACAGAGACCTGTCTTGTGGACAAGAGTAAGGATTTCCTTTCCATCCATTCTTCATCTCCTAGGGGAAGTATTATACTGAGGTTCCTTGCTCAACTAAAAGATGCTTATTTATGCAAAGGGAAACAGAATCAGTTGCTGTTGCATCATGGTGGTAAAGGTGGAAGCTGTTCTGAGGTCATTCGCTGTGCAGCTGGAATTGACTTTAATTCTGCATGAAGACAAAATGCGTTTTTTTTCCTTATCCCTGGGATAGCAAATTCAGTTCTTCTTCAAGGGCGGGAAAGGTCCTGAACTTTGGTGCCTGGGGACAGGACCTGGTGATGCTGCATGGAGCCTTGGAAGAAGCTCTGGCTAGAAGAAGGAGACTGGAAGGGCTCACTTAGCTCCTCAGCAGAACTCTATCTAAGCCGAGCAGTGATTTCACAGGCTGTGAGTGAGGCTCAGGATGCCTCTCTCTTCCCTCTCATTATCTAGAACTCAGGCTGCTCTTGGGGTATGGATCCTCATGGTGCCATGGAGATGCAAGGAAGGTGAGGGTGGGAACTGCTACTCACTCCCTTCCTCCCTCTGAAGCAACTAAGGAACTGACAATATTTCTGCATACAGAACCCATTTTTTGTATTTATTGCATTAAGATTCTTTCACTATGACATTTTTGGAAATAGCTGGCAAGATTTCCCAATTAAATATGTTTCTATTTTATTAATGGCCAGAGCATTGTAGGAGGGGAAGTACTTACATGACGTGTTCTGGACTTCTGTGAGGAAAACCACAGTGTTTAAGCCTCACTACAGATCAGTGTTATGGTAAACTGGAAATTCCCTCTGTTCAGGATGCTCAAAGCTTGGGCTGTCCTCCTCCTCTGTGGCTGGGGAAGGCATAGTCCCCGAGTGGAGCATCATGTAGAGATGTGCCCCTCTCTGTTTTGTGTACAGTGCTCTGTGAACTGCAGCGGAGGCTTCAAGACCCGAGATGTTCACTGCATTGATGTCCGGGAAAAGCGGCTTCTCAGGCCTTTCCACTGCCAGTTACTGGGCTATAAGCCACAATCCAACGCTAGCTGTAACACAGAGCCTTGCTTGCAATGGCGTGTGGAGCCCTGGAGTGAGGTACTGTTCTTTAAAAGAAGCTTTGGGAATCAGAGATTTCCTTTCAGGTAGCAGTGACTGTTAGCTCCCGTGCTGTCAGGTAAGCTCCAAGGAACATGCAGCTGGTGAGTTCCACTCTGCAGTTCTTGTGTATGGCTACAGCAAAATTAGCACAGGTATTCATAAGGCTTCACGGAGTTATTCTTAGGATTGAGTGTGATTTACAGCTGGAGAGAAGAAGATGGCTTGGAAGAAAATTTTTTTTAGCTATCCTATTGGATTGGTAAATGTGGTTCATTTAGATGAGTCCTTTTTGCTGCCATTTTAATGTTGCTTTCTCATTATGGTGGATTTAGGATTTTCCTTTACACTTTTGGACTGAAATTTTATGGGACCAGAGGCTTAGGCCAGACACAAGATAAATCTGGCTTTTGGGTCCCATTGTAATAGAAATCTGTGCCAACAAACTCAGAGGCAGCCAGGCACGTTTTTATGTCAGCTAAAGCATGTGGTCTGATTATATTTTAAAATTTAACCCCACTGAAAGCAGCTCTGAAGAAAGTGGCATGATGTTTGCCCTGTGGACCTGATGCTTCCGGATTTTAATGAAAGTGATCACATTTTCTTTGCAGGGCACCAACAAATCACACGTGGAGGAGACCAGGGTGTGCTGTCTGAGCAATCAGCAGGGGCTGGAAAAGTACAAATAGCCGGATGATTAGGCTTAAAGTACTTTATAAAAGCACTTGTCCAACCCTGACAGTTGTCCTCATGCTAAGAACACTGGATAGAAACAGATTGAGGAGGTCCATTTTTCAGATGTCAGACATATTGCTCTGTCCATAGGGGTGCAATTCCTTGTAGGACAGGAAAAATACATTATTCGAAGTGTATTTGGTATCTTTTTTCATGCCAGAGTGTATTTCAAGCAGACTCTACTACAGACTTAGTGAAAAAATAGTAAAATATCAGTTAAGTAATTCTAGAATGTGGACAGAAGAACATTTAAAAAATAACCTGGGTCACTGTCTTTGTATGAAACTTTTACTGCCAAACAGTTCAATTTTTGTATGGATTGAATTTTTATGTCCCCAACCACCTCATAAAAATGAGATACTGCATCTTATGAACTTGTTCTGTCTTCAGTTAGTGTTACAGATTAATCCTGCAGCCACATGACTTCAAATCTTGTTCTTGTTAGAGAAGCTACTGGTGTTGGTGATGCTGATGAACAGTTTTGTTTTGATTTCTATGCTGTCCTTTAGCCCTTGCAGTAGGATGTACCAGGAGCACCTTTTCCCCGAGTAACAGCTTCTTCCCTGTCTCCTTCCAAGCACATGGAGTAAGTGTCTCAGTTCAGACCTTTTCTTCATGTCTGGACTTTAGGACTTGATGTGCAGGCTAGCTCATACATCTTTCTAAACCCATGGGCCAGCAACCCCAGTGTGCTTGTTGCCCAGGTGTATTCGTGGTCTGTTCTGGTTTCTCATCCTTTCCCACCTGTGACTGTCTTTTGTCAGTGTTCGAGGACGTGTGGTGGTGGCCAGCAGCAGCTGCACGTCTCCTGCCCCAGGGAAGGGCGCTGTGACTGGACCAAGAGACCTGAGGCTGTTGCATGGTGTAACAGGCAGCCCTGCACACAGTGGATTCACCAGGCCTGGAACCCGGTAGGATTCAGTTTATTTCTGTCTTGTTTTCCGTCGTGAGTTGGCCACGTTTGGTTGTACTATGCACATGTATCTGAACTTCAGTACCTGTGGTGAGTGCAGTTTCCTGTGCACAGCTGAAGCTGCAGGAGAAGAACTTTTGAAAGCAGTACTGAACATTTAAGAGCCAGACAATGTCTGTTCCATCAGGTGACAGATATTGTAGCTTCTACTTCTTGTTGCTGCTTTCTATGTTGCTGGAAGGCTGAGATTTCTTTCTTGCCTAAGCAAAAAGGAGTTTTACCATTAACATTCTTCCACTGCTCGTTTCAAATTTTCCACTGTTTGGGGCTATTGGAGCAGATCAGGTGATCCTCAAAACAACTTTGGGGAGTATTGTACTTGCCCACACAAAGAGAAATCCTGAATTTTGACCAATAGCCTCCTACTTAGTACCTGGAAATCTTACTGACAAATAGGAGTCATATCTTTGGGGAACCTTCCAGTATCTTTTATACATATTTATCTATAAAGAAACTGGTATATCTAATAAACCTTTACCTCCAGTTTCCTTAATAAACATTGCATACATTACAAATACTCCTCACAGCAGAATGGAATATTGAAGGAATGCTAAAAGCAGGAGCCACAAATAAGGAAATAATGGAGTGTCATTTAACACAGAAAATGTAATAAGTTGGTTTTGACACAAAGCCATTAGATGGGAGATGACTATAATGCAATATAGCATTTGTTAAATATGGAAGTGAAGTGCATAAAATAAGCAACTGAATACCAAACATTACAGCAACTATTTTACTAATTTTTAACCTCATCTTGATGTATTCATTAATAGTTTTACTTTATAAAAATATTTGAAACATAAATATAAAGTTGTTGAAAGAATCTAAGATCTTTCAGTGTATCTCACACCAGTACTGTTGTGTTTGATGCAGAGAGATACTCTTTAGAGAGGGGACAATTTGCAGAAAAATGACAGAGGTTCCACTCCTGCCTTCGTCTCTTGTGCTTCGTTAACTGACATTCTCTATCTCCAGAATTATTTATCTCATTTATCTGCTGGCACTACTTATCTGTAGAGAAAAAGAATTTAAAACTAATTGGAATTCTCAGACGCTCTGGGAAGTCAGATGAATTAAGTACATTTACAGAATGGTACAGGAAGATATTTTACAAGCGTTTGGGTTTTATGGCCTTCTGTGTGCAGCCAGAACAAGCAGCTAGCAGTTCTTTTGTGGTCATAAAGAAAGGGTAACCACTGTTTAAATGCCGGGAAAGAAGCAAAACCTTTTTGGGCTTTTATTAAAATCATAGCTTGGTCATTTATAGACCTAACATTGCAATCGGTTATTCATGTATAACTTAGAGAGTAAGAAAACACAGGAAGCAAAAAATTTCCTAATTTGTACTAATTTGGTTTACTACTCTCTTATATTGTAGGACTGGCATTGCAAATCGTCCTTTTCCTCCTCTGTAGAAAACAGTCCTCTCCCTCTATTTACACATTCCAAAACTCTGTATTTGTACTATTTACCCTCTACTGCTTCCTGCCAAATCTGGCCACAGTGCACCATGGAGGTGTCTGGATGGAGCAGACAGTACACAAAGTGTTGTAATGCCATTGCTTCTGGATCACATGGCAGTTTCAGCTTCCTGTCACACCACAGCTCAAATATTGGCATATTACAAAATTTCCATGTAAAAAAAGTTTTGTATATGTTAAAATTAATTTCTTTCAGTGCACTGTTTCTTGTGGAGGGGGCATTCAGCAAAGAACTGTGAAATGCATGAATACAGAAACTAATGAAACTGAAGATGACAGTATGTGTGTGGATAAAGCCAAGCCCACAAAATATCAGAAGTGCAATCTGCAAGAGTGCAGGAAAAACACAGGTACAGTATTACACCTGCATGAAACAGTTTTCAAAAGGCCCTCCCTTTGTGCTGAGATTCTGCAAAAACTGAGGACTGACTCAATCTGTCAGCTTGTTTTGAGTACTGTGGGCTCAGCAATTACAGGTCAGCCTGATGTGCTGCTGCTCAGCAGCTCTGTTGGCAGAACCATGCTGTTGTGTCTTCCAGCTCTTCTGGCCTGATGGGGAGTGCAGTCTCTGAGCATGCATCCCTAATTTATGATGCCACAACTACATTAGTAGGTCTGCTTGTATTGGCCTGTTTTGGGTAACTCAGGCTGCACTGAGGACTGTGGAAGGACACACAGGGAGTCCAAACAGATGCCATTTCTTAAGATAGATCCCTCTATGGAAACTGCAAATTCTGGACTGGGAGTGCAAGCAAGCAAACTCTTACAGACAGACACTAAAACAATCAGTGTCCCATAGGGTGAGACTGTCCGAAATCAAGAGGTGGAGAGAAGTACTCTAGTGAGTCAGGGTGTCCTGTACCTCTGTCCTTCAAAGGCCCAGGGGCCTAGTTGTGTAGCTGGTTATTAGCCCAGAAAAAGAGGCATCAGGGGAGGAGGGAAGCTTACAGAAAGATTCAGATATTATGTGTAATCTGTGTACTGCTGTATCCAGCAAGTACCCTTGGGTAAGAACAGCAACAGCTCAGAGCCCTTCTAGAAAAGCCTTCAAAAGCCTTTTGGAGGGTGATCTTGCCTCTTAGTAAGTCAGTGCTGAGGGTCTAATTTGACAGTGAAACAGTGGTTTGAATCTTGGGAACACTGCAGACCTGACATGCTCTTGAGAGTGATGCATCAGTCCTGCTGCTGTTTGAAGAGTTTTAGCACACATTTTGCCCTGGGGGTGAATTGGTCTGCTTATTTCCTGTCCCTCTCATGTTCAGAAAGACAGATGCAGATAATTACTGCACATATTAGTAATAGTTTCTTCTGTGAATAAAAGCTCAAGTGGCCCATAAAACATAAGAAATGCCCTACTGGGTAAGCCCTGGTCGGTGCAGCCCAGCACTATGTCTCCAACAATGGCATTTATAAGATTCTACTTAGCAGGAATATGGGAGTTTGGTGCTTTCCATGATAGTCCTCCAGTATTCCCAACTGACATATATTAGGACTATTAAAAGTTCTCCATGTAGTGCCTTTTAATTTAAACTTCCATTAATATGTTGCAACCCTTTTTGATGGTGTGATGCTGTCTGCTTCCACCCTCTCCTGTGGCAGCAAGTTCATAGAATGATGGAATCATCAAGGGTGGAAGAGACCCTCAAGATCATCCAGTCCAACCACACACAGAGAAGTGCTCCTGTAACCCCTGAAACACTTAACCACATCACCCAGCACCAGATCTAGACACCTCTTGAACACCTCCAGGGATGGTGACTCCTTCACTTGCCTGAGCAGCCTGTTCCGATGCCTGACCACCATAACAGTGAAAAATTGTTTTCTAAAGCTGATCGGAACCTCCCCTTTGGGAAAGCCATTTCCTCTTGTCCTCTTGGCAAAGTAGGCCAACCCCCACCCCACTACAACCTCCTTTCAACTAGTTGTACAGGCCTGTAGTTCCCTGGGTCATCCTTCTGACCCTCCTGTAGCTGGGCATTACATTTACTAATTTCCAGTCTCTGGAACTTGTCCAGTTAACCAGGACTGCTGGCAGATGACTGAGAGTGGTTTGGCAAGTTCTCTCACCAACTTCCTCATTACTCTGGGGTGAGTCCCAGCTGGGCCCATAGACTTGTGAGTGTCTGACTGGCAAAGCAGCTCACTCACCATCTCTGCCTGGATTATAGGGCCTTCACTCTGCTTCTCATCCCCAGCTTCCAGCTCTGGGGGTTGGATAACCAGGGGACAGCCATTCTAGAGGTTCACAGCCTGGTGTGAAAAGAACTGCTTTTATTACCTTTATACAAGTTTTCATTGAGTTTCCCTAGCTGCAGTGTTGAGGGATTTGCTGGACACCAGCCTTGCATTTGGCTAGTAGACTGTATTCCTTCTCTTGCACACCTTGTCTTCTCACAGCTGAGGAGCTTCAGTTTCTAATACCTGACTAAATCAGGCCCATCCCAGTTCATTAGAGCTACCAGAGACCTATCAGCACCATAGTACAGACTGAGCAGTCCCTGTCAGACTCGGATGCTGCAGGAATTAAAGCATAGCCAAGCGGAATGTGCAGTTGCATGTGCATTTTCTGTGCTCTCCTGCCTGCCTGGCGTGGCTCTGCAGCACCCTGCCAGCCCATGGTGCTTGTCTAAGTGCAGTTACAAGAATGCAACAGTACCAGACTCGCAAATCATTGCTGCCAGGCTTTCTCTGGCAGTCCTTTTCAGAAGAACAGTCGAAATGGAAAACATGGATCAGCTGTGTCTGTCACAAAAGTAAAGTCTCACTGAGCAGTAATGAGTAACGTATTTTGCAAAACAGGAGGTCATGTGTTCTCCAAAATATCCTAGAATTTCAGAGGGAGATCCAGCTGACCCGTAATACAAGGGAAGCGAAAGCCACCATAAATAAGACATAACCATGTGGCATAAACCAGTTCAAAATTCTAGAAATACAGAGGGTGTGCCAGCAAAATGCAGCTAATTGTTCTCATCTTCTTCACTCCAGGGCTGCCCTGCAGCAAAGACCACCTGTCAGTTCACTTCTGCCAGAGGCTGAAAGGCATTGGCAAGTGCCTGCTGCCATCAATACAGACTCGGTGCTGCTTCACGTGTAGTCAGCCCCGGATTCGTAACAAAGCAAGACATGGGGATCAGCAAGGCTTCAAACAACAAAATTACACTAAATCTAGGAGAAAACCACCCCAAAACCAAGAAAACAACAACCAAGCAGCTTGGCACTAGCTGTTTTTGTCTTGTTTCCTTGAATAGAGCTTCTGTTTGCAGGTTTTATGTTCCTTATTTTTTCTGAACCATCCAACCTAAATGGAAATCTGTGATCAAAACTGGGAAAACACATCACCTAGGGTTATCACTCATAATTTACTGCTTCATTTTTTTCTCTGTAATAGTCCAAAATTTGTAACATAATTTACAATGTACTAACAGTTAGTACTTCTTAGACATGCGTAGATGCTAGATACAGGCTTGCAAGAATTTTCTGATTTTTTGTAATGAATGTTTAACTTGTTCTTCCATCTCTTTTCCGAAGCCCACTTGAAACACCAGCACTGCTTACTCGAGAGTGCTTAGTGAAAGTGGCCCTTGGGGTAACAGACACTTACCTGTGCCATGGGCCTGGTCTCTTTATGCTCACTTGCCTTTCTTTTTTAAGAATCAAGGTGAAGTGGCAATGTTTCTCTGAATTCATCGCTCACTTCATACATTTAAAAGAAGAATTTTATAATATCTCTTTATTATAGGCAGGATGAATTGAAACATTGTTTTTTCAGGAGAAAAAAAAAATCTTTCCTTAGTACTTGACTGAACTTCTAAGGGATACCTCAGCCATAACCTATTCTTGACAGTGTTCTACTGCTACAGATGTCTTGCTGTAACCTGAAAACTCCATCAATATGGGATGTTCAGTTCCTGAATATGTTTTAAGCAACTTTTCTTGGTACTGCAAAAGCAAAGCTGTTTGCATCTACCACCTTAATAGTCATAGAATCATTTAGGTTGGAACAGACCTCTTAAGATCAAGTCCAACCTCTAACCCAGTGCTGCCAAGTCCACCACTAAACCCCGTCCCTAAGTGCCACATCTATTTGTCTTTTTTACACATTTAGGGGAGAAACCAGCAATATCTGTTAGACAGTTTTATACATTCCATCTGATAGAATAATTTCAGTATAAAGAAAAATTTGGTTTTGCATATCTTTTACTAGACAGGCAATGACATTCTTAAGTATCATCTGTAGTTCCTCTCCATTTAAAATTAATTGTCCACAAGGCTGTGGGCAGCTGCTGGGTCTCGGTTGGTCAGGCCCAGGATGCCGTGGCTTTCCCAGAGAGAGAGGTCCCCAAGGGACAGCTTTCCAGGAGCCTCTGGCAATCCTCTGGCCACTGGGGAACCTCAGTAAGGGGACAGTCTGTGGCACCAGGCAACCAGCTCTTAGCAGTGATTTCAGCTTAGTGATTTCAGGTCTGCCTTGCGAGGTAACCCCAGGCTGACTCAGAGACAGAGAGGAGCTTCGTGCCACAGAGGCAGCCTTATTGTCCAGCACTCTGTGAAGGGAGCCAGGGACAGAACCTCCCTGTCATCCAGGGTAGATGCAGGAGTTTATATGGGAAAAGCAGGGGGTGGTATCAAAGGGGAAAAACCAATGGGCTACAAAGAATCTACACAGGGCCCCAAAAACATGATGGGATTTCACCATGACCATGAGGTCTGCTCCATCCAAGGATATCTCTCCAGGGGAGGGTGAGATAAGCTTATCACAGCCCATTCAAGGGATATCCCTCCAAGGAAGAGGCCTGGTAAGCTTATCTGACTCTACACAAGGCCACTTGAAATCAGGTAAAGCAACCAAGTCAAAACTGTGGCCAGTCTCCATAGGTGCAGGTATTCAGGCATGAATGGTACAAGTCAGCAGGACATAAAAGGCTGTCAGGAAACTGAGGGAGGATAGAGGTTGTACCAGCTTGTTCTGCAGCAGAAATTTAACCTCAACACTTATCCTTTGGAAAGAGTGATATTCTCTCTCTATTGACTTCTCACTTCCACCAATTTTATGTTGTGGTCAGCTCCATTTGGTTCAAGAACATTAGAGCTGCTGAGCAGAGGAACCAGGCACTGTAATGGCTTCCACTGCTTACAGCAAGAAGAGTAAAGGAGTCACATAGTGAGAAAGCAAAAGACTTCTAAGCTGATGAAGGAAAGGAAAATTTGAAGTTGAGTCTTTTGCATTTAAAAACTGAAATCTTTCTGATCTTTGACAAATGACGAAGGAAGGAAGGAGCAATGAGCTGACCCAGCTAAACAGTTTTACTATTTTTATGTTAACTTTTATGACAGAATTTAACTTTACAGACCTAAATCTTTCTTGCAGCTTCAAATGTGGCATGCAAGCATTTCAGCTGGAAATTTCCCATACTACGTTTTGAAACCAATTTTACACCATCAGCATAAAGGCCAACTAACAACTGGAAACTCTGTAATTCACACAGATGTTCAGTGATAGAGCTGTCATTTCATCCAGTATCTCCCAGTACAGCATAAGCCCACATCCACAAGAGCACTCTATCACCTTACCCACGGCAGACTCTTCACCCAGTGTAAATCCTTGATCATAGGATTTATGATTTATGTCCCAGGAGCTGAGGGCTCCTGGGACAGGAATCTGAGACCCAGAAGAGTATCTGCATAGCTCAGGCCTCAGGCATGAGGGCACCACTAGCCAAATAGCATATCTGTTTTGCTAATGAAGAAAATGCCAAACCAAACTTCAGGGAACCAAGACTGGACCCCTTGAACAAAGCTGGGCATTTTGAAAAGAGCTGAACAGGACAAGATATTTAGATTCCTTTGGAATTCAGTAGGATTTGGACACCTTGGTTCTTCATGCTTTTTTTGAAAATCTCAGATTTGTGGCCTACTTGCCTTACAATCTGAGATTGCAGTGCAGGGAAATGTCACGTTTTATGCAGTATACAGTGAGACACATGGTCATGAATCCAAGTGTTGCTATGGTTACAGAACTATGACTAGCAGTAGCTTTTATTCTAGGCAGACCTTTATGAAAGTTAATAGAAGTATTTTAGCCTGGCTACAGTGTATTAACCTAATGATGGCCAGGAGTCAAATTGTCATTTTTCAAAGATTTGTGACCTTTGGCTGAGAACTTACTTCTTCACTTGAAGTCTCTGGGAGTTCGAAATATGCAGCATGGTACGGTTAGATTTGTTAACCTCTATGACGGCAATATAACCCCAGTTTTAGGTGCTGATAAAACAAAACCCACTGTTAAAAATGTGGTGCTAGATTAACAGACATGGGGATGACTTGCAGTGGTGCACACGCATGCGGGCACACGCTCGTACAATAATAGATGTCTGTGGTGTTGCTGGCCAGCGCCAGACATGATGCTTTTTGAGTTTCACAGGGTGCTTCTCTACTTCTGGGGACCCTTTGAGCAGTAGAAATCTGGGCAGTTCTTACTCCTCTGGACACGGAAGTGTTGAATCATGTGCAGGAGTAGAGGTGTCCCACCTGATTCGGGAAGGATTTGGGCAGGGCTTGGGCTTGGGCTGTGTTGTGTGGAGCAGTTTCCCAGCAGTCAAACAACCTGGACTGGTGGGCTGTGCAGATGTGCCTTACATTCCCAGAAGCATCCTGTAGGATTTCGGCAGGACAACGTTCCAGGTCAGATTATTCTGTGTGCGGAGGTACCTGCATAACATTTTATCCACAGAGGTGAGCAGAAGGAGGCCACCATGTATGTGGGCTAATGAGAAAGGAGCTGACTGAGTGGATATGGTGCAGGTGGGAGGAAAATGCCTGCAGGAGTTGTTGTCCTTTCCAGTGCTCCTTAGGGCTAGTATGGAGTTAAACCACTTCTGCCTTCATTGTTTTCTTCAGGGAGCTGTAATTTCATTTGAAATGAATAAAAAGTGAATAGATTATATTACGGACATTAATCAAAATAATCTTTCTACCCAGGGAAGCACAGTCATTACTGTTGCTCAGCTTAAAACTTTAGGGAAAATACTGTGACAACATGAACTGTTTTACAGAGCAGTGCCACTGCTGTTATGTCACAACTGTTCTTAAGTAAAGGTGGATTTGTGATCTGAACCAGATGGTCATTAGTCTCAAAACTGAATTGAATAAGTGCAGAGGTGTATTATCATTATATTATCATGTTAGTCCGAGACACATCAGCCTCAACAGATTGCTCAGGAAAAAATCTGTATTTGTCACATTCACAGCTTGTTCTAACATTTCAAGTTTTAAAAAGCAAACTATGATGACATATTTGTTTCAAGCTTCAATAAATGGCATTGCATATGTTTGATGTCTCTGGTATTTTCTGTTTCCAGTGCAAGAAGATTCATACAATGAAATTTCCTGGAAAAAACAAAAGCTTTAAAAACATATTTTATATGCCAGGAGACCCCATCACTGAGTTATTTTGGTGCTTGATACTCCAGCATAAAAGAGATCGTTAAAAAGGGTGAGGGGAAGAAGTAGAAGAGTAGGGCATGCTGCTAAGTAAAAATATAGACTAAAAAGCTTCATTTCATATGAAATGAACTACCACATGTAGTCTAAGCAGGTATGTCTGTAATTTCTTGGCAGCAAATGTGTCTCTTAAAGAGTTATATATAATATTACCATGCCCATTTGTCCTCCACCCCGAATCTTCTCAGCACTCCAGTTTTGCAAGTCCTGCTGGTGCTTATGCCCAGAAGCTTGATCAGAGCAACTCTGATCCTTGACATGCTGCCCAGGAGCAGAGTTAGGCTTGGGCAGAGAGCACCAGCAGTTCTCACTCTTCAGATTTTGGCTGAAGCTTCCTGCTGGCACCCTCTGCCCTCCCACAAGGGTGGTCTGACTGACGAGGGTACCCCGGTTTACGTGAGAACCCTGCTGGGAGCCGGCAGTGCTGGCCTCTCTGAGGGTGCTGGGGCTTTGGATCTGCTGCTCCTTTGCCTTTTGGACACCCACTCGGACTCAGCATCAGTCCGCCTGACCTGCAGTCACCCTCCAAATGGGAAATGTGTCTTTCATGCCTTGTTGGACTCATGGTATCCCAAAGAGTGGTGAGATGGGGGACACAAAAACATTCTCTGCCGAGCTCAACAAATCCTTTGAGCAATCCATGTCTCAGGGTTCACTGAGTGCTGTTGTTACAAGCATGTGAGTAGGTAAAAAGTGCCACTAATACATTGGAAACTTTGTTCAGAGAGTTTTTATTCTTGTGCTGTGACTGCCATGGCCATGACCCTTATTGGGTCTGAAACTGTGGAAAGGTAATCAAAACTCAACTTGAAATTTTCCATCTAGTACAGACAGTTACCCCTACCCTAGAGAAGAATGAGTTTATCTGTGTAAATTTGAAGCAGCAGTGGGAACAAACTATGCTAGAAAATTTAGTTTCTGAAAAGTAGAGTATTGGAGTGTTTGAAATCTTTTTTGCATTAATTCAGGTTTCGTGAGTATGCATGAGCCATGTCAGAACTGATAATTTCAGTAGTTCTGACATGGAATGTTCCTTCTGAGGGATGTTGGTCAGCACTCTTCACAGGACAGAAAATCTGTTGGGTGATTTGTCTACCAGCTGCTGCTTTCTTGGAGTTCACGTTTGGATGAGTGAGTGTATTCAGTGCAGTTTTGTGCAGGATGCTGGAGGGGTTCCTTTCCTGTCATTCCTCTTGACAGAGTTTTCCAGCATACAGTGACAATTATGACAGTACAAACAGCTTAATGTCTTGATCATAGATGTTTGGGATTCTGTTTAAATAAATAATCAATTTGCTGAGGAAGAAAGAGTTACCCAGAAAAGCTATTTATTTTCTGATGGCCCGATATGTTGTGCTGGTTTCATACAGGAAATCTGCTGAGCTCAGAACTGAAAGCTGTTGGTTTCCCTGGATGTATTTCACTGGCCAGTGGCTGTGGGAAGCTGGTGCTGAATTGGCTTTGCAATTACTAGGAGTCCCCAAACTGATTTAAAGGGTGTGTCTGGCTGACTCCCACTGTTTGTGCACACACATGGGGCTCTCATGTGTTTGGGCCTGAAGACCTTTTATAGTGGAAGCAATGAAATGAATCTCTGTAAAAAAACATTTTTGATACCTGTCCCTCTTGACTGAGAGCTGCCTGCTGAGATGAAGATATGCAGTATAAGGAGTGCAAAACCCACTGTAAATTAGAGCTACAGGGGCACCCTCAGCAAATTTCCAAACACCAAGTTGAGAGGTGTGTTTGACACACCTGAAGGACAGGATGCCATCCAGAGGGACCTGGGCAAGCTCGAAGAGTGGTCCAGGCAAGCATCATGGGGTTTAACAAGACCAAGTGCACCTGGGTCAGGACAACCCCTGGTATCAGCACAGGCTGGGCATGAACAGACCGAGAGCAGCCCTGCCCAGAAAGAATGTGATTCTAGGACTGATTTTTCACGCTTTCTGCCTTTTGCTAGCTGCCATTTTTGTACCTTCTTCCAAATTCGGGACTGTGCTCTTTCTTTCCATGCCAGGAACAGGTGAAGCCTCCATTGGAAATCAATTTCACAGAGGGGTGCTTGCAAACTTTGGCCAAATCACCTCTTTCTTCCCTTAAATGAGATAAATACACTGATTTCCTTCAGGCTTATTTCATGGGCTTCAATTTTTTCTGCTTTTGTTGAACACTTAAAAATGTAATTTTGAAGTGCAGATGCACAAACTTGCAAATCTGGATTTGTCACTGCCTACAACCCTGGTATTCTCTTACTTTTTCAGGGTCAAATATTAGTTATTACATCTCTTCCATTGCATTATAAACACCAAGTCAGATGGTTGGTTGCCATTACTATGAAGCTATTTCCCAGTGTGATGAACTTCAGCATACAGCTCCCCTTCATATATAACCTCTCATCTCTGCTTCTCTTTTTCCTTCCTTTATGAAAGCAGAGTTTTAAATTCCACTGTTTTTAGCAAATGACCCAGTTCACCCTATCTAACCAATCTTCCTCATTTACTGTCTGGCCAATTTTTATCTCATCTGAAAATATTCTCTGCACTGATTTTCTGTTTTCTTCCAGATCACCAATAAAGGCATTTAATGGCAGGAATATCTTTCTACAGGAGTGAAAGTTTTTGGTTGACATTTCCCTTGTGTTTTATTTTTATGATGAATTCTGAATGTGTTTGTGTTTACCATAGTGGTGGTTTTTGCAATCAAAATATGGCACGAGGCAAATCAAAACTTTTCACAGATGTCTTTTGCCTTGTCTAACCCAGCTTGTCTTCTGGAGGGAAGCTGTGTTAGAATTGTGATTGTACTAAGTTGGAGAATCAAGCTGGTATAAGACACAGCCCTAACTTTTGTGTTACTGAAATTTCAACCTCAAGGCACACTGAAAACATGCTCAACAACAGCTTTGAAATGCCTTTGATGTCAGATTTCTATTAGCATAACCACTGAGACATCTTTGGGTCAGATGGATGGTTGCCATCTTAAATATCCAAAATGGGAAGGAAATAAAGGACTTGTAGAGATCTATTGCAGGTCGTGCTTCTCTGTTGCCTTTTGACACCTCTAACTATGCATTTGAAATCATAAGAATTTTATAAACTTAAACAGCTGCTGTTCCATGGAGCTACAGAGTGGATCAGAACAGCAGGACTCCAGGAATTTGCTACAGCAGAGAAAACATCTGGCTTCTCTTCACAGTCATGGCTGATATGCTGACTGCTTCAGCCTACAAATGTTCCTCAGACATCCCCTAAGCTTCCTGCCAGGAACTTGCAGGTCCAGTCTTTACAGCTGGATGAAGCCTGGCTATGAAAAAAAAGGGGTTTAGGATGTGATAGATCCTGGTTTTGGAAGTCTTCCTGAGCCAATACTTCTGTGTGCCTGAAGATCTGATCAGCAGGGAAAACTGCAACAGAAGATGGGTTGCTCCAGGCTCACGTTGGAAAGTTGCATCCCAACCCCACCATGCTACCTTGGTGCACACAAGTATTAATCCAGAGCCTTCCTGCTCTGCCCCAGAGACCATTAGTTGGCCATGGCTCCTACAAAGCAAAACCAAATTGAGAAAGGAAGGAAAACTGACAAGGGAGCTGGCTGTCCTTATCACTGCTGCAATTGAGAAAATAATCCCAAATACCTGTATAGCTGAAGCCAGGAACAGAGCTGCTTTTGATCTAGGGATGGTAGTCTAGCTCAGAAACAGCTTAGAAGGGGAATTATGTTGTTTTATTTACAGCTTTTGGAGCAAAAGAAGGCAACTTGGAGTTGTGGAAAATAATGAGAGGTTCCAGGTGACAGTGATCTTATTACAAATCCAGGTGCTGTTTGGATCTACTTGCCTGTGTAGTGCTGAGCTGTGATCCCTCCAGGTGGATCCCAAAAGTGCAGCCATAGGCTTTTGATCAGGCAAAATGCCCATGGACAGCTCCAAAGTGGTAGTAGTCACTGGTGACGGGTAAAAGGAAGTCAAAATGCATGCAGTTTCCAAAAGACAAGGAATTTCATCATCTCAGTGAAGGACTTGCTGCTTTCTCCTTTTCCACTTAAACACTTGTGCCAGAAGCTGCTGTATAAGCTTGTGAATAAGGAATAATTTGCCTCTGACTTGACAACTTTGGGAACACTTAGCATTGATGATCTAGGCTCTGAGCCATTTCATGACTGAAAATACCTCTTTCTATACGAAATAATACATTATTTCAAATGCTAGTGGTACCTATCTTATAAAATAACAGCTGAACCCAGAAGGTGTAGGCAATTCAAAGCTGTAACTGTTCAGGAGCTTTTTAATGAGTAAAAAGATACTTCACTGAAGATATTTTCTCACCTATGAGAAGTTCGGAATTAATTTGAAAAACAGGTGTATTACAGAATGAGTGACATCTTATTAGATAAAAAATAATAATATAATGGTTGTTGTTTTCCTTTCAAAGAAAAGATGTGGCAAAGTTGTAGTTCTTACTAAAAAGTTCACAAACAGTTAAAACCTTGACCTGTGTCCATTTTTTTGACCCTATGTGCAGTCCTAGCAGCTATGAGAAATAACACTTAACATGTTTCTGAAATGATGGTGATAACTCCAATATCCTGTCTAATTTCCTTTCTGTGCCTACATTTCCCCTCCATAAATACTGGAGGGATACTGCACGGTAACTGATGAGCTGTGCTGTCATTCACTATTGCCCTTTGCTGTTAAATAGCACTTTTATGCACTATGTGTTACACAGCACTGGATGTTATTTATTAACACATGCAATTCAAACCATGATTCACATGAAATTGCTCTCTGTGATATCTGAAGACAGTCCTCGAATGATGTGTTGAACAGGATTTCTGCCTCAAGTACTGTCATGCATATTTGAAGGAGATGAATAAAACTGAACAGCAAGTAATAAGATTTTCGTCAGCCAGGTGCTTGCCCTTTCCCTTTTTTAAATGAGAAACCAACTTATAATTGATGTATAAGTTTCATTCAACATTTCTTTTCTTGAAATTCAAACTGTGTTCACACAGAAAACCCCCTGCTTTCCAAAGCTTTGTATAACTTTGAATGAATCTTCAGATGTTGAGCTAAATGTACCTCGGCTGAAATTTGTATGACTGTAAGTTTCCAAGTTGAAAACCCGTCTGGTAACAGTGCAGGGGTTTTTACTGAACAAGTAAAAACATGTGTATCCTTTCTGGTCTCCAGCTCAGCTCTTCTAGCCACCTGCTGCTGATTCTCTTTCCATCACATCCGAAACATCATGTGTGCTTTCTTCCTGATAGACTTCCTTCGTCATCTTTGTGACCCTTGATGGTGCTCCCTTCAGTTATTGTACTGGGTTATTTGTACTGGGGAGCCCAGCACTCCAGGTGTGCCTCTCCAGGCTGAGCAGAGGGGAAGGATCCCCTCCCTTGACCTGCTGGGCTCCTGTCACCCCATTTCCCCAGCCCACCGAGGACCCTTTGAATGGTGGCACAACCCCCTGGTGTCAAGCCACTCCTCCAGTGTGAACGTGTTGAGGATTCCCTGTCCCATCCTCCACATCGCTGATGGAGATGTTGAACAGGACTGGCCCCAGTATTAGCCTCAGGGCACATCATCAGCCACTGCCCTTCAGACAGACTTTGCTGTTAATCACAGCCCTTTTAGCCCGACAGTTCAGACACCTCTCACACCCACTGACCTAGTCCGTGCTTCACCAATTCATCAACAAGGATGCCACAGAAGACAGTAGCAAAAGCCCTACTAAAGCTGAGACAGACAGCAGGTAGGGGTTCAGGTAGGTGAATTCAAAACACTGATTTGCTTGACTGATGGTAGCCCCTCAGACGGCCTGGAGTAGTTAAAGACGTATTCACAAAAATCTCTCTGCTGACAGTCCCCACAGTTGAAACTTGTCAGGGGGGAGGTGTTCTTCCCCTGACATCTGGCCCGGCTGTGTTCCTTGTTTCAGTGTCCCATGTCCCGAAAGGATGAGATGAGGCTTCTTTCTGCTGTTTCAGAGCTTGTTTATTTCTGGTTCTTATCAGAGTTTCAGAGGCACAGACTGTGCTGTGGCCTCCAGGAACACAAGGACAGAATGGCAATGGCTACCAAAAGCAGGTAGCTTTTATATCTATTATTAAGCAGTTAGAAAACTTTACGTATCTTATTTTGTTCCCAAAACCAGTGAATATCAGCCTTATTGATATGTCTCCTTTACACTGAATTCTATCTACCAATTAACAAGTCACAGGAACTCATGTCAGAGGGAAAAAGGAAGAGAAGGAGAAGAGAGAAGAAGATGAAAAAGCAGCCAACACCCTAAAATCTCCATGTTGGCTCCATATAATATATATAGCAAAACCTAAAAACTACAACTACACATTCTGTGATACACTAAACAACCATCTCCTCATTTCTTTGGTGTTCTCAGCTCATTCAGAAGTGGAGGCAAATGCTCCCAACAAGCTTGGTTTGCAGGCCAAGCCTTTTTTGTGGAGCTCTGAGGGTAAAGCAAACAGCCAGAGGAGCAGGAAAAGTTCCCAAGCTTTTCCTAGACTCCAACAAAACTCAAAAGCAAAAGGTTGTCAAAAGCAAGAATGGACTAGAAACATACCCAGCAAGTTCAGCCCCTTTGAGAGTGTGGGTAACTGAAACAAATAATGTCATGTCATAATTCAGTCCTCAGTCTTCTCATTCTGCATTTACTGAATGGTAACTGAGAGCCACATGTGTTTTGCAACTGAGACAGAGAAAAGAAAACCAGCTTGTCTTGCACCGAGTTCTATCTGAGGATGAAAACTATTGGGCTGCAGTTCTTTAATGAGATCCATTTTTATGATATTCTTGTGTGTTGCTGTTACACCTAGTAATCCTTGTTGAGGGTGGTGATGCTGCCCTTCCTTCCCAGCACCTCTCCTCCACCAGCTCTTCCCCTGTCTTGTGAGGCAATCCTTCTTGTCGAGTAAAAATGCCTCCTTTTATGGTGCTGCAGAATTCCAATAATAATAAAGAGCTGTGGAGAGAAAAATCGCTCCACCTCCATCATGAACGCTGAAAACCATCTGAGGAAAGGTAAAAGTAAATTGCTAGCTATCAGGATTTTGTTTTTTGTTTTTTTTTTTTTCCTTTTCAAGAGGATTATATGGATCTTTCTGCACATTCCAGAGCTGTGTAGCAGCATCTTCATTGCTCACCCAACTTCTGAAGTTGCTCTTATGGAACAGAACAGAATAGAACAGAACAGAAAGGAGAAAAAGTGATGCTGCATCCAAAGCACTGTGGGTAGCAGGCTGAGAGTTGGGATTGTTCAGCCTGGAAAAGAAAAGGCTTAGGGATGACACAATTGTGTTATTCCAGTAACTGGAAAGCTAGCCACAAGAACAATGGAAAGGGACCCTTCACAAGAGCCTGGAGTGACAGGACAAGGTGGAATGGCTACAAGCTGATAGAGAGTAATTTTACATTAGATTTTAGGAAGAAAATCTTTACTGTGAGGGTGGTGAGGCACTGGAACAGGTTGCTCAGGGAAACTGTGGATTCTCCAGCTCTGGAAGTGTTCAGTGCCAGGTTGGGTGGGGCTTTGAGCAACCTGGTCTAGTGAAAGGTGTCCCTGCCCATGGCAGGAGGGTTGGAACTGGATGATTTTTAAAGTCCCTTCCAGCCCAAGCCATTCTATAATTCTATGATAAATTATTGGGGAGAGGGATCAAGCCCTTGTGAGTGGCTCAGACAGATCTTCCAGACAACAAAATTGGTGCCTAAACAGTGCAGAGTTTTATCTCAATAATCCCAAAACAGGCTGCAAATCCTCAGCACACATTCATCTCCTTCTGGAATTGTGCTTGGCCATGAAGTGTGATGAAAACTGCCTGCTTGGTGGGTGTGCCAAGGCTGAAGGCCCTGCTGATGACCAGGGGGCAAAAGTAATCTGTGAGTTAGATTTTGTTTGTGCCAGGCTTTATTATTCATCATGGTTTCTGAAGGTAGTTGTCTTCTGAAGAACTGAACACCTTTTATTTATCAAATCTGTTTAAGGGCACTGATGATGTCTTGAGCACTGAATCAATAATTTGCTTGACGTATCATAAGCAAGGGTAGACCAGAGGAAGACAGATGATTGATTTTTCCTTTTGCAACTTTTGAAGCAGCACCTTTCTGGGCTCCCAGAGAGATGGCTCTGGCTCCTCTCTACAAACACTGGGCAGCTGTTGGGCCAAACCAGCACTTGAAGTGTGGGGGGGAAGAAAAGTGTTAAAGAGTGGAGGTGCCAGTGGTGCCACTGAAAAGAGGGAGTCGCTGTCTCAAGATGTAAATAAAATGATGCAGCGTTTAGGGAAGGGCTGTTCATGACTACAATTTGAATAGCAGAGAAGCTCCAACGTTTTCAAAATGAAAAACAACTTTTGACCATGTCTCTCTTCTCTTTCTGACCCTGATAGTGGGATCCACGTGCTGCTCTGATGTGAAAAAAGCAGGTCAGAGCATACTGGCAGCTGCTAAGAGTGTGTGGTGCAAGAAGCAGCAATCCTGGTGTGCTGTAGCTGTTTGCAGTGCTGCAGACAGACTCTGCACCTCTGCATGTTCTTCTAAAAAATGTGACCCCATAAAAAATGCTGCTTTGCTGAGCAAACAGAAGAGGCAGTGTGGGGAGTAGAGCCCTGTTTTCCAAGGCTGAAGGTCCAGATCTTCCAGGGCTGTGCAGGGTGACAGGGATTAAGTCAGTGTTTTGATGTGCACTCCCGGTGCCCCCGCATAATTAGATCACCATCACTTCAGAGCAGAGCCTGCTTCTGTACAGCTTTGAACAATGAGGTTTTGATCTTGTTGGGGTCCCCCGGCACCACATTAATACTATTTGATTAAACATATTATAAGATTTACTGCCACCTGGACAGTTTTTAAGAAAGCTGACCCTGTGATGAAGGGACAGAGCTGATGGGAAATTGAAACTTTAATCTGGTTTTCTGTTATAATTTTGAGTTTGACATTTATTCCTTCAGCTGGCATAAACCTCCGTCTTGCACAGGTCAGATTCACTGTCAGTGAACTAAGATTTTCAGGTTTTATCAGTGATTTATGATATTGATTCTGATGGGTTTGTTAATTGCAAGAGAACAGACTATCCTGTAAACTGATTGTAAAAAGTATTGCTTTGCAAAGCATGTTGTTGGAAACAAAAACTATACACCAAGGTATTGCACTGTGTGCTTTGCCAGATCTACATGGAGCATCTTGAAAACCCAGGAGTTGAGAAATCAAGATTCATTAAAACAGAAATAGGAAAATTCTAGCTTTATATGCCAGTTGTGAGAAGATAGGTCCTTCCTATAAGGGATAAATCTGTTTCAAATCCCCAAAAAGAGTTCCAGATGTGCTCCCAAGGCAGCACAGGCCTTGTTTTATCTGTTTCCTTACTGTCTTCACTTTTCTCATGTCTTTTTCTATATAGGAAATACCCCAAACTCTCAGAATGCTCTTTTTTGGATGTTGGGGATTTGGGTTTGAACCCCTTCAGGCAGAGGAGGGAACTGAATGAGGGAATGGCATGTCTGGGACAGGGACTCAGTGCGTGGCAATGTCCTAGATTACAATGTAAGATGTACCCAAAAGTATGTATTCTATCACCATCTTCGTGAGCTGTTGAAGCAGGTGGGGCAGTGCTCCCTGCCTCCTCTCTCTGGACTATCCCCTGTTAATGGGACCATCAATGCCTTGCTCCATGACTCACAGACAACTCCTCCTGGACTATCTCCTGTTAAGGGGCCATCAATGCCTTGCCCCATGACTCATCATCCCATTGTGAGATGTTGAACCAAGCATTCCATCCTGGATATAAGGTGAGATTTTGAACACCACAGGCAGCCTTTCCCACTGGATTCCCAGAGGACAAGAGCTACAGAGCTACCACTGGACCTTCTGAGGAAGACCAGAGCTTTCTATAGGATCACTGCTTCAACAGAACCACATCCATCACTTCAGGGGGACTGCAGACACCTTCTTATCGGACTGCTACAGCTACCTTGACTAACAGGATGTCAGGTCGTATCTGACTCTGTCAGTTCAAACCAGTGTTTTTCTGCCTTGTCTTATATCTATGTATATATAAGTAAAAAACTGTTATTCCTATTCCCTACATCTTTGCCTGAAAGTCCCTAAATTTCAAAATTATAATTTCAGAGGGAAATGGAATGAGCACGGCTAAAGCCACGTTGTTAATATTCAGCTCTTTATTATATAAATCAGCTGGGCAGGGAGTCTCAACAGGATGCTCTCCCACTGTCATAGCTTCCACTGACAACCAAGAGACAGAGGTGTGGCAACTTATTGCTAAGGTGCAGTGCAGCAGAAGCCTAGGAACTGTCCTCATGGAAACCCCAAAAAACTGCATTTTTCACTTTGAAGTCCAGGGTACACACTAGTCCAGTTCCTCTGAGGTCAGGGTGGCAGCCCAAATCAGGATTAGGAGATGTATCTACCCTTTCCTCAACCTGGGGTGTCTTTTAAGTCTTTTGATTGTGTGTCACTCGTTGTCTGAGGGGTTTTTTATTCCATAAAAATGATCCCATGATGCAAAGGGTCTCTTTTATTTGCATACACCTATTCCCCTCTGGTCTCAGGCTCCCTTTCAGGGAGCAGTGAAGAAAAAATCCTACGAAAAAGGGAGTACAATCCAGGGTAATTAGCAACAATTAGGGAGATAAGTCCAGGACAATCAATCGATGATTGACTCCCTCAACACTCCAATTCAGCAAGTGCAGAGGCTTACTAGAACTTGTTTCTTACAGGAAGGAGGTTGCATCTTCCATTCCAAGGGAGGCTCCTGCCTTCCTTAGCAGACACCTGTCTTTCCAACCAAGGCAGGCAAGTAGCAACTTTCAAAATGAATTAGACTGTGCCTCCACAGTTTAGGCACTTCCAGGCCAGGCTGCAGCTGGCTGTGGAATTCCCACCTGTAAATCCTGAATGATAGAAGTTAATGTATCGTATGAGGAAATGGATATTTGTTTGATGCTCATTTCTAGTCAGAACTTGAAAGTCTTATTCTGATACTGAAAACGACCAAACTTGTCATTAGAAAGTAAATCTGAAATTATTCTTATTTCCGCCCTGTGAACAATCTCAGAAAAATCTCTGGCAGGAATATATACAAATAACTCGGCCTGCTGATGCTAAGGAGTCAAGAGTCAGAAAGGAGAAACTTGATAAAGTGGATGTACTGTCAGTTCTGGGATTATCTGTTCAAAGACATAAAATGGTTTAAAAATCCTAAAGAAATAAATATTTCTCCTAAATAAACTTCTATTTCATCTCTGTGCTATTAGAATGATCTGAAGGTGTTCAGACTCTACCTGATCCCTCTTCTGACACCTCCTGTCCTGATGTGAGGAACAGAACTCAGAATATTTATGTGTGATTGAAACACTAGTTTTAGTGGATTTTAAGGATTTCTTTATAAAATTAAGGTTTTAGTTAAGGGAAAGGGGTTTAGTTAGAATTAATCAGGGTAGGTAGCTGTACAGATAGTCTGTACTGAAAATAATTAGAGTTAATGATTAGTTAAGAGAAACTGGACTTAGATAGCAATTTNCACTGACCCAAAACAAGGAACTCACTGCGCATGCTTAATAAGCATTCAAATTAATTTCAATACGAAGCGGGGAAAGGGAGGTGTTATTGTAATTGCATTATGGATATTCAACACTTTTGTAAATAAATAGACTTTGGAATGATCTGTAATTTTGCAGCATGTTTTGGAGGTGACTCCTGTGCTGCCCAACATCGAATAAACATACCACTTTCTAACTTTAATGGTTGGAGAGGTTTTGTCCGGTGCGAGCTGGATATCAATACTAGATTGAGACCCTTATTTAACAAATCATGATCTTATTTCCCACAGTTAAAGGGAGTGTTAATGAAGAAATGTCGTTGTATGATCATTAATGTTGTATGATCATTGCCCAGATGGCAATGGCTTCTTGGAAAGGTGTGCTTAATAATTCAACCCATTTTGACATTTCATTGAGTGCACCAACAAAAGGTGCCTATGTGAAAAATTGTATTAATTCAAAGCTGTTCCAGAATGCAGCCTGACATCCTTGCAGATACTCAGATAGAGATTTCATATCCCTATGTAACTGTATCCCATGAAAGGAAAAATATAGAGAACTTTTCCTTTTATTACCAATGTGCTTTAGACAGGTTACAGGCTGTCCCTGAAGCAACTGAAAAACCACACATGATTAGATTGTCATTCTGCACCTAAGATCCTGCAGAGTGTTAAGTTAACCTGTGCTGATGTTGCCATAGGGTAAGTTTTGAGTGCTCCAAAAATGAAGAGTCATGTTTCAGGAATGCAATAAAATTTATAAAAGTCTGGTTTATAAGACTGCTGCTTCTTGTGAGGAATAGCAAAAGTGTCAGCCCCAAACTGGCATGCAGTGAACATAATCTCTTCTTATTTAGCAAGACAAACCTTTCACAGGGTGGGATGTTCTGATTCCAAGGAGCTTAATTGTACTTTGCATCTGGATGTCAGCAGGGAGAGCACTGCATGTCTTTGTTCCATACTTTGTTGTCTCATCTCTGCTTCCTTCCAGTTTCTCCTTGTCTCTGTGGGGATCTCAGAGAGGCAATTCCAAAGACTCTGAGGGAGACAAGGCTGTCTCAGGATGTATCTCTGTCATGGTTAACTGGCATATAGATATTGATTGATAGATTTCTTTCTTTTTCTTTCTTTCTTTCTTTCTTTCTTTCTTTCTTTCTTTCTTTCTTTCTTTCTTTCTTTCTTTCTTTTCTTTCTTTTCTTTCTTTCTTTTCCTTTTGGGATGCTAACACTTTGGGTTTGGTTGGTGGTATTTTGCCCAGTTTTCACAGCTAACCTCAGAGCACTTTTTTGTTTGCAGAAGAGCTTTCTGATCCAATTTGAAGGCTGTCTTTTTCAGAGGGATACAGATATCTGATGTATTGAAACCAAGTGTGTAGCCCAGATGATTTACCCTCAATGTCTGAGAACACTACAAAATGTCCCTGGTTAATCTGAGCACGTGTTCTTGTAGTGATTTATCAGAAGATGTTAATGCATGCCTTGCTCCAGAAGGTGTCCTACATGAAAAAAATTAAACAGAAAACTTTTGGTGCAAGTCCAAATGTATCTCATTCTGTATGAGCATGCTCAATCACAGTGGCTAACAAGGCATCAGCCACATCCAAACAACAGTGAAAGAATATTCCTGTCCAAGGCAGATGGAAAACACTTTTGTAGAAAGTCCGAATGGTTTTGGAAATGCTCTTTAAGCATCAATCACTGAATTCTGTCTTTTTTTATAAGTGTAGCCTTTAGCAATTTTTAATTTCATCACATCAGTTTATCATTGTTAGATTTGAGGGCCAATTGCTTAGATTTTTGCCAGAGATGACTGCGCAATTCAAAAATGATGGAGAAAGCAATCATGAAATTACATAGGGCACGAGCTGAAGATCCCAAAAGAGTTTTCAAAGACCACTTAATCTTAGCCTAGTCTCGCAGGGGAAAAGTCAGACTCACTGAAACAACTCCCCTTTACCAAGGAGCATGTATGGACTGGATTTGGATGCAGTGGGAAAAATGTAGTCAGGCAAGATTGACTGAGTAAAAACTAAGTTTGTCTCTCAGCTGGGTTCTCCCCACAGGTGATGCTGCACTGCTTCTAGAGGAATTAATACATGACTGAATCTAAATACTGAAACTGCATCAGACTGAACCAGTGGTGTAAGGGAGCAAGTATTACCATCCCAGGATATGACAGGAAGCACCTTAGTGGAATTACTCTTGGTAGTAGCAGCATCCAGGTGGCTCTGGTCCGGCGGAAACACTGTCAGGGAAGTTTGCAGAACTAAGGAACTTCACAGAAGGCTGAATCCTGGTAAGGTGATTCCTGACTGATACAGAAATTACTGCCATATATTATTTGTATATGGTTGGATGATCTATCAGTAAGGTATCCTCCTTCCGTGTCATTCCATGTGCCTCCTCACAGGTGGCAATGGCACAGCTGAGAGGGGAAAGTCCTGCTGGTCAAACCTAATTTCCTTCCATGACAAGGTAGCCCACCTAGCTGATCAAGGGAAGCCAGTAGATATTATTTCTATCTTTTTGCATTTCAGCAAAGCTTTTGATACTGTCTCTCACAGGATCCCTCTGGACAAAATGTCCAGCTCACAGCTGGATAAACACATCCTGTGGTGGGTGAGCAGCTGGCTCACAGGTGGGGCACAAAGGGTTACAGTGAATGGGGTGACATCAGACTGGTGACCTGTCACTGCTGGGGTTCCACAGGGCTCCATCCTTGGCCCTGTGCTCTTCAACATCTTCATAAATGACTTGGACACAGGACTGGAAGGGATACCGAGCAAGTTTTCTGATGATACAAAAGTGGGAGGAGCTGTTGACTCCCTTGAAGGCAGAGAGGCCCCAGAGAGAGACCAAGACAAATCAGAGATGGGCAATGACCAACTGCACAAAGTTCAACAGTGGGAAAGTGCTGGACTCTGACCTGGAACAGGGCAACCCTGAATGTATGGACAGACTGGGGAATGAGACACTGGAGAGCAGCACTGGGGAAAGGGACCTGAGGCTCCTGGTCAGTGGCAGGTTGAACATGAGCCAGCAGTGCCCTGGCNAAACTCCCTCATAAGGGGAAGCAAAGGGGCAGACACTGATCTCTTCTCTGTAGTGCCCAGTGATAGAACCCAAGGGAATGGCCTGAAGCTGTGTCAGGGGAGTTTTAGGCTGGGTATCAGGGAAAGGCTCTTCCCCCAATGTAAGGCAGTGGCTAGAAGATAGAGGCCATGGAATGCACAATCCTAACCTTGACTCCACAGCCTGAGCAACAGAAGTATTACTGAAATGTCTTTGTAGAGCTGATAAGAGGAAAATTTGGCAAAGCTTTTGTAGTAGCAAAGAAATATTGCTGAAGTCTGCACTGTGTGTGCACCTCAGCTCTAACCAATGATAGCTAAACTTAGGGCACGTGAACAGAGGATATTAACCAATTCTGCTATATGCTGTAGCGCGCAAACAATGTAACAAGTTATAAATATATACGGTGAGCGACAATAAACAGGCAAGATGCATAACTCATACTGAGTCGTTCTCTTGACTCTGGCTGGATTTCCTACACCCCAAAGGGTGGTTGGGCACTGGAATGGGCTACCAAGGGAAGTGGTCACAGCACCGGCCCTGCCAGAGCTCAAGAAGCATTTGGCAATGCTCACAGGTGTGATTTTTGGGGATGGTCCTCTGCAGGGCCAGGAGTTGGACTCGATGATTCTTGTGGGTTCCTTTCAACTCAACATATTCAGTGATTCTGTGAAACTACATTTGCTGTGAAGTAAAGCTGAGTTGGAGATGTACCAATTAGATACTCCACAGGAAATGCCCATGAAAACTTCCTTAGGCATATAAAGACTGAAAAGCGAATTGAAAATGACTTGCATTTCTCTTACCTAATGCTGGCAATCAGAGCAGGCTCTGCCAAACTGGAGAGGTAGCTTCAAGCCTTCTCAAACCCTGGAATGAATTGTATAAAAGCTTCTTTCCTGCTTGACAGGTGGTCCCACCATCAATCTACACCACCAAAGCTGCATCCTCCTGCCTTAGTACACACACAGTACTTTGCTGGGAGCTTATCCTACCAAACATTTTAAGCAGTGACCAAAACCACTGTTCAGAGAACACCTAGTTGAACCAAGGGAGAGGATGTGCTGCTTGGGCCAAGCCAGTGCTACAGATGAAGTACTGCACTCGTAACCAAGAAACAGAGATAGGTTTATCAATGTAATACAGTGATTTAACAAAGCTTGATAGTGAATGTGACAGCATTTTAATTACATTCATTAGCAAGGTATACTTGATTTTCACTTCATAGAGAACAGGGTCGGACAAAATTGTTGTAGGGAGACCCTGCTGGCCATTGAGTCATGAGGCTCAGGAAGGACTCCATTCCATTCAAAACTCCTTACCGAGGGGAGTCTAGGTGCAGCTGGAACCAGTCCCAGACTCAGTCAATGGCTTCTGTCTAAAGGATTATGTGCACACAATCCATCCTTTGTATTACTTAGCCAGTATTTCAAAGTTTAGCATGCTGTTAATCACTTGCTGAGAATCTATAGTGGCAAGGATTCTCCCAACCTCAAGGATTAACCTTGAGCAGAGTCCTTACTCAAGGGGACATCCTGGCATGCAGCCCAACTGTCCCTCAGCTGTCAACTACTTATGGAATAAAACAATTGACTCAGAGCAGTATTTGCATACCAGATGTATCTTGGGTTGGCACACGCTCAACTAGCCCTCAGCTGCTGAGGAAGATTTATGGCCCTGAACTCCTGTCGTGCTGTCTGTAAGCCAGATGCAGCCATCAGGAACTGTGGTGAAGGCTGCTGCTTGAGCAGGGAAAAGGCTGAGGGAGCACAGCCTCAGAGCCAGTTTTGCTTCTGTGCATATCCGCAGCTGTTGGCAGCTGGAGAACTGAAACAGCAGAGCACATGTGTAGGTGGCACTCAAGTGCAGCACTTTTGAAGTGCAGATTTGAAGGCAGATCCCCCAGTTCTGTCACCAGCCTGCAAGAGCTCTGCACTCTGCTGGCTGACACCTTTGGGTGGTGTTTCTAGTAATGTATGCATATAGTAAAAATCCATTGTTATACAGGAATTTAAGAGCACGATCTCAGTAAATGAGGCTGCTGTTGAAGGACAGCCTCTCCAAGACTGACACGTACTCTGCCAGAAACAGCAGCAGCTGCTGCTTTGTAGCACCAGCTTCTCATTACTCAACCTGGGCAATTTGTGGACAGTTTAATGCTGGTGGGCCCAGGGATCCCCACTAAAGGAAAGGAGAGCTCTCTGAAAACCAACAAATGCACCAGTGGAAAGGCAGTATGAAGCACAATTTCTAGAGAGAAACAGAGCACTGACTCCTTTGCCCTGGGCAACTGGTATCTACATTGGGTTTGCTTCACCACTTGATGAAGTCCTTCTGCCCCAGGGGTAACTGATGTCTGCTTCCACTGCAGTGACTGCATGGCCAAGTCACTTCTTCTCAGCCAAGTAGAGCAGGTGCAAAATACAGAAAATAACAACCCTCAGGGAAGTATCTCCAAAAGCAGCAAGGCAGTGAAAAGTCAATTTCCCCCTTTACCCCCCAAAGCAGTTAGACAGAACCACCCCGCAAAGCAGTTAGATAGAACCTTTAATCGCCATGAACAAAAGGAGGATGAAAAACATTTTGCTGAAAATTGCTGGGGTTACAATCTGCTGAGTCTGAATTCACTAAGGGTTCAAATGCTGATAAAATTTGACCATCATCTCTGAGTAAAATAGGTGAGAAAAGGCAGGATGAAATGCTTCTGTCCAGACAATAACGGAAATGGCAAGACATGGAGGTTTTCAAAAGGTGAGATAGTTCAAATCTGTTCTCAGACTTGTTTGATCTTTCCTTAGGCTGTAGAAATAAATTTCTTTTTAAATGAACTCTTATCAAGCACCTTTTGAAGCTGTTAAGGATAGTTAAGATTAATAAAATAAAAGAGATGCAAAGAAACCTCAAACCAAGATTTTATTTTTTGTCAGTGACAGACATTTGCCCCTTGTTAGCCAGATGTAGAGAAAAAGCCCAAACCAAACCTAAAATCAATTGAGGAGATCCCTCAGCAGTAAGATAGGAAGGGCTAATTATGTGTACCTATTGAACTATAAAGTAGCATTTGTATAAAGAAGTAATCACTACTTTTTTTGTTCAGTACATCCTTGTTTCTGCTGTGACAGATGCCCTTATTGTAGTGACAGCTCAGAGACACTAACAGGAAACGCCCTTTGTTCCTAATACTACTGGTTTTCTTAGCTGCTTCTTTGGCCCTACTATGCCCTGCTTTTTCCAGGCAGAGTTATCCCCTTTCTACAGCTCTGAGGACCTTACCTGCAGAGCCAGCACACTTCAGAGACTGCCTTTGGAGGAGGGTACAGTAGGCTTTGGTGAGCAGCCCAGTGCTCTGTGGCAGATGGCCCCACAGGAGCCAGGAGTGGAACACCGTGGGAGCTGGAATGCCGCCAGAGGCACCAACAACTATAGACGCAGGAGGTCTCTGTTCATGTTCCTGTTCGAGTGACTGGCAGCTCTGGAGACTCAATATATTCAGTTGGTGTGAGACCATGAGACAGGATGGCAAGCTATCATTTTCTCTGCTCATGCAGACACTCCAGAAGCTGCTGCTGCAGCACATGGTTACTATGTGGATTCTTAAGCCTGAGGTCTATTGTTATACTTGCATGAAAAACCGAAAAACATTTGTTATCAAAATGAACGTTATTCTTAACAGGGCATTTAGAATGCCACAGATATCCCTGATTAATGTTTCAATCTTCCCTTGTGGTCACAGAAAGTAATTTCATCTTGCTTCATCTGTCACTGGTTAGAAGCCAGGAAACGTAACTTCACCAGTTTTGAAAATTTTGATTTTTTTATACAAAAAGAGGCATTTCTGACTAAAGAAAGATCCCCATTAAAATGAGCAAGAGGTCCAAATGTGAAATACACTTCAAATCTGGCTCAGAACAAAAACTCTGTGGTTAACTAAATCAGGAAAACTACAAATTCTTTGTATGCCAGGTAGAGCAGATGGTGTTAAAATTCTTCTTCAGCTTGCCTGGAACGAGAGGCTTTCAGCTGCAGCAGCCTCTCCACAGTGTCTGCAATGGTTCTTTCCCCGTGCACCTTGTTGTCTCGGGTGCGGATGTTCACTGTTCCACTTGCCTTCTCCTTTTCACCAACAACTAGAAACAACCAAGAGGCAAAAGAATCAACAGTTTTTCACAATTCTGACAATCACTTGGAGGGCAGAGTTTCTCTGTCAAAGGCTCCTTGCACTCTAATGGATCCCAGACGGTTTTAAGGTCAATGCTAGAACACCAATTCACATGACAGGACTACCATGCTGCTTCAAATCACGTACTTCAGGATGAGTTTGTAATTTTCCCTGCATCACTCTCTCTAAAAGAGGCTTCTCTTATGCATGCATGCCTAAGAAGTATACCACAGCTGAATGCAGTGAAAACATGCTTCTTTCACTGAAGTAGAAGCAAGAGCATAAATTATAAAGAGGACGGAAAATCACTTAAAAATCTGACTGATGAAGGACAAGAAACTTCACATCTATCCCCACACTGCTGACCAGAAGACAGCAAAAACCTTTTTCAAAAGAATCAATTAATGCCTTGGGTCAGAGTGTCTCCTTTCAGGGACAGCTATACAAGCCAGCAATGCCTATGATGTCAGCAGGAGAGGTTCTCTGCAGTGGAGACTCCTAGGAACAAATTGACCTAAAACACTGATTACAACTCTCTGCCTTGCTCACAGAATGATCAAATCCTGTAACCGAAGGGTCAGCCAATACAGCACAACAAATACATTACCCAGAATAAAGTTATACTGCGCAAGCTGAGCGTTCCTGATCTTCTTGTTCAGCGTGCACCCAGGATCTACATCAGCATCTGCCATAAATCCAGCATCATGAAAGTGCTGCCTGACCTAAGGAAAAAAGTATTTACACTGTCACTACTGGATATTCATGACCATGAACTATTCATGAGTTGTAGATTAAAAGCATTTCAGATTATCTGAACCCTAAAACAAAGGCACTGCCATGGGTTCAGACTTTGGAGATGAGCCCAGTTCAAGAAATTAAAAAAGTCAGCTATCATGTAACTATATACACACTAAATAAGTAAGTGGTGATGTGAACGTCTAATGTTTGGGCTGAGGAGTGATTTGAGTTTGCTACTGTAAAAGGCAACAGGACGGTGGAGTTATTGATCAGAAGAGATTTTTTTTTTAAATTTTGCCGACTATTTTATTTATATATAATGTGCTTGAAAGAACTTCAAAGGTGTGCTGGATGCTAAATATGCAAAGACTCATTTTTGTCTTTCTTACTGCTCTGCAAGATGCACATCGTCATGGGAAACTAGAACCTTAAGGGTAAGACAGATTCGAGCAAGAAAAAGATCTGTTTTCCAAAACTGGGAGTCTCACAAAGACCAACATTTGTTATTCATACATCCAAAATCTAAATCAGATTATCTTTAAGACAGACCTACAACTTCAGCAGCTAATTGTTGCTGTGATATAAAAATGACTCAATGTAATATGCAAAGACTTGGAATACTTCTCTGAGATAAATACTATTAATCATTATAACCAAGCATTTCAGATCAATACAACATACTGAAAATGAAGCCCTGAAACCACATACATCACCTTTTGAGCATAGTCATCACACGCTGGTCCCACTGGTACCACCATTACTTGCTGTGGGGACAGCCAGAGCGGCCTTCAATAAACAAACAAAACAAGTTTATATAGCTTTCAGTATTTTTTCAGTATGAAAAATACTATTTACAGAGAGAAATAAAATCTACACAAGATTCTGTGCCAGCTGCACAGATTGGGTTCAGAGGTGATGAGAGCCCTATATTCATTACAATTATTTCCCCTAAAGAACTGAGTGTCTAGTAAGATTGCAGCATGGGCAGGAGCACTTGCTGACTGAAGACCGATGTTGTGTTTTACAACAGACAACAAAGTAGAATTGATTGAGCTCATTACTAACTAAGGACAGAAAAACATTTACTTTTGAGTCTTGTCATGGTAAGAGGGGTCACTCCCACTGGGTATTAACACAGGTAAAGTATATCACCTAAATAAGTTAGACTTTACAAGACTGCTACAAAAGCAGTTGGGATGCACATGCCTTGGGCAGACTAGCTATATGCTGCACCTGCATGAGCAGTATCATATAGATATCATGTAGATATCATATCTTGAATAATTTCATATCTAAGGAAGGTGGTTCAGAAGAAATTGCCCTGTGGTATTCCTAGGCATGTTGCCCTAGTAAGCAAGTGGAACAAACAGACCCTTCCTGACTTTCCAGTACTTGGGGCTAATTCCTCTACTACATAATGAGTTTGCTCAAACTGGAGTAATAACTTTTCAATGTTACCATTTGCCTCCATAGTTCTCAGTTAGAATGGCAATCATTCTCTCCACAGATCCCAAGATAGCCCGGTGAATGATAACTGGTCTGGTCTTGTCATTGCCGTCATGGCTGTAAAGAAACGCTTTTGTAAGGTTTTTTTTCTTGATGCAATCTTATGCCTGTAAATGTCACTGAAGTTAGATTACACAGAAATTGAAATCATCAGCCTTGTGCTTACCTGACAAAGGTGAGGTTAAATCTGACTGGCAACTGGAAGTCAAGCTGAATCGTGGCACATTGGTGGTAGCGGCCAATGGCATCCTTAATCTGAATGTCGATCTGAAAAACAGAAAGACATGAGCTTTTACTACAGTTAGGAAATAAGCAATCCCTTCTGAAAGCAAATTCATTGTTCTAAGATGGAAGGTTTCACTCAGATGAAACGCAGAGGAACTACTATGTAGCCTTAAACAGCAGAGTTTTACTTCAGCCTTCATTAGGCTTTAAGTGACTTGCAGGTTCTGATGCAAAAACTGTTAGAGCTAAAACAGGGTAAGTAACTAGAGAGATAATACATCAGGGGGATCTACATTTAATGTCTCAGACCATAATTTGTGTGCTGCAGTCTGGGACTTTCATGGGCCTTTTCACTGAGTGAATACACCAGAACGTAAATGCAGAACTGAACACGCCTCCCCACAAATGAGATTTCTTCAGCTTCACACTGCCAAACTTACACTTCTTTGTATTATAGAGTATTTGAACCTTATGTGACAAATTCAGGGCATGAACGTGACACAATCTGTTAAATAGTCCACTTACCAGCAGGAACTCATGATAATCTGCAACTCTTGTTCTGACCTACGAGTCAAGCCTGTTCTTTCTTTTGCATCTAACACTTACTGAGTACAGTTATGATAAAACTTAGAGAGAGAAGACTTACTGAAAACAGTAGACTTACAGTGTCCTGACCATACTTATTTACCACATTGGTCACTTACTCATCATTTTACCAGTATATACCAGGCTATATGTTGAGGCTGTATGCCTTAATTGATGTATTAAACAAACAGATCAGCATTTTAACAACTAAAGATCTAAATGTCTTTCCATTTTGCATCCAGAGTTCAGTTCATCAGAATTCAGCTAATCATCAAGGAGCTTCTAATCAAAAGAAATTTTTACAACCCAATTTAATTCCAAATCCAGACTGTATGAGGAGCAAGTGTAAGGTTAATTAATGTTAACAAAGGTTTCTGTATATTTGTCTTCTTCAATCAAGGAAATTACTAAATCTTAGTTGATATAACACATTTTACCTACAAGACATAAGCACAAACTGATTCAATTAGCATATAAAGAGAGAAATCAGAGCCAGCTTACTAGATAAGAACAGAAACATAAATGTAGTGTAGGCATATTAAGGAAAGATTTAAAAGCAATTTCATAATGCTCTGTATCCTTGTGTGCAAAGATATTAATGACATTTCTAAAAAGCCCTACTTAAGCTGTCCAAACTGAAGACACTGTTCTTAAGAAACCCAACAACTTCACATGATCAATACATGGGGATTTTTAAACTACCAAAACCCCCCAGTAACCAATGCAGCTTCAAAACTGTGCACTTAAAGGAATAAAAATTTGTTTAATCAGTAAGTTTACTTTTGATTTTCTCTTGAGTTACGATTCACATATTGCTGAAAAGATTATTTCTCATGCAGAAGTTGCTTGGCTAAAACAGATCTTACAGTGCCACCTTGTGTTTGTCACCCACTAAACCAGTCTGTTTAAGCAGCAGATGAATAGTTTATTCATGTTTAATTAATTAAATGAGTGTTAAAGCAGTTAAAACTATGTGAAAACCAGGATCACATAGGATTATTTCTCTCTCAAGAGAGTTATATATCTGTATGTTAGAGTTTATGTATCTGGAAAAACAGAAAATTTCAGTCAGACAGAAACTTAAAATGCGATAACAAAAGAAAAATCCCTTCTTCCTCATCCAGCCTTTTATCTTATCAAAACAGAATTAAAAGACAAATCCAGCTAGGGGTTAGCAACACACTAACCTTAGGTCCATAGAAAGCTCCATCACCAGGGTTTAACTCCCACTTCTCACCAAAAGCATTGAGGCTGTTTTCAAGTTGCTGGAGATAGAGGACACATAGACTCAGTGTTTCTTTCCATGTTACAGTATCAGGTCAGACTGCTACTACAGATATCAAATATGACACCCCAAATTCTCACTACTTCTCAGTTATTGTTGAAACACATTTATTTTCCAAAAAAGGGAAGTTCTGGTAGAGCGTCAGCTAAAAAAAATAAAATTGTTTTGTCCAAATTTAAACACACAAAATTAATGCACTCATTTTGGAAGAGACAAAACAAGCATTACTCAAAATGCAAGAAACTTTTATACTAGATTCAAGGTTTTTACTTAATGTTGAAATGAAATCTCTCCTGGTACACCAGATGTCTGTTCCTGCCCTATCTTCTCCCCAGCACTGCACATGCAGGGGCTAAACCCATCCCTTTCAGCCTCACTTTTGGGAGATGGCATTAAGTCTAAGATGCAGCCTCACATTCTTCAAAAAGTTCAAAAAACTACTGTTTTACCTTTTCAGCTTGATTCCACACTTCGATATCTCCCAGGTACTTTTCAGGACGAGTGGAGAGATTCAGTTTAAATGAAAATCCAAAGACGTCATACACAGTACGCAAGAACTCCAGACAGCTTTTTATCTCCTCTTCAATCTTGGGAATAATAGAAATAATGTCTCAAATACGGAAATTTCAGTTAACCTGACTGTAATACCCAGTTTCATTTAGCAGCAGTCCCTACCTGCTCCATAGCACAGAAGATGTGAGCATCGTCCTGCTGGAAGCGGCGCACTCGGGTGAGTCCCGTGAGAGCTCCTGACAGCTCGTTGCGATGCAGGACACCAAAATCCGCCAGCCGCAACGGCAGCTCGCGCCACGACCTCGGGCGGTGGTCAAACATAAGGCTGAAGGAAAAGTTTATTACTTGAAGCTCACCGAGAACCAAAATTGTGCAAAGAACAGCTAGGGAGAAGCAGCCATTGATGAAGCACATGCCCATAAGGCCATTGGTGTAATCTGGACAGAGCCATCAACCATGGCCCAACCAACTTTGTCAGGAAAACAACCTTTTTTAATTAGCTGGTAGGCTTTCCCCTTCTCACAGAGAGGAGATAAAACTTTAAAAGCTTTAAACTTTAAAGCTCCTAAAACTGAGCATTAAAAGCTGAATGCCTGAACTGCCACAAAAATTGACAATGCCCCAGTAATGATGGGGCCACTAATGATGGTAAAATGACATGACATTTCGTCTAAAGTGAAGAGAGCATGCAGACAGCAAGACATGTAATTACATCGTTCCTGAGAGAATGAATAACTGAGGGTAGTCATCTTTACAATTACACAGGCGAAGAAAGCAGAGTGGCTTTGGTTTGGTTTTTTTTTCCAATCAGCACAATCTCTGGTAAACTGAATTTACTAGGTATTTACCAGTGTCCTGGACAGTTCATAGGCTTCAGAGCAAAGATTTCTTTCTCCACTTCAAAGGAAAACATATTCTCACTGTAATGCTGCCAGTGCCCTGAAGTCATCCACAGCTTGCTGTTGAAAACATTTGGAGTGACAACCTCCTGGAACCCACGTTTTCGATATTCGCTCTAGAACAGACATAGTACATAAATTAGTAATGAAGAAAGCAAAGGTAATCACAAGACTTCAATCTGCAGCCATAAAAATATAAAAATGCTGCCATATGGAAGACCCACGACTCAGGAAGGGAAGGGGGAAAGCAAGTCAAAACTTCAAGCTGGGCATGCCAGGATACATCTCTTCTACCACCCTTCCTCCAAACAATTTCTCTGTAGTAAGCAAGAAGAAAAAGTTTCCTCCCTGCAAGCAATGCAGCAGTCTCTAATTACTCAGTGATGCTTGATATGTTACACTACAGCCCAAACATACAACAACAACAGACTTTAAATATTACAGCAGGAAGATGAGAAATTTTTTCCTACATACACTTTCAAAACAAATAGGTCTACAAGACCAAATTAGGTTTATTAAAACAAATCAATATGCATTAATGGAACAGCAGTAGTGCGAGCTTAGCTCTGCTATAAGATGTCAAGAACTTCCTATTACAAAGCACCTTTATCACAGCTTTAACTGCAGATATAAACTACTGATAAAACTTACCTTTGCAGAGATTGGGACAAGACCAATTCAAAGAAACCAGGTTTCTTTAGTTCCATGGCTCACATATCAAAAAGATAACTTGACATGAAGGGCTACTAATACTGTTAAATGTGGCATGCTGTCATGCATTTTTTTTTTCATCATGCAATTTCTTCTACAAGATTTCCAAAAGATATTACTTACCCGTATGAACTCAATTAATGTGTTATAAATGTAAGCTCCTTTTGGCAAGAAAAAACAGCTACCAGGGCTGAGCTCGTGGAAGAAAAACAGCTCTTGGTCCTGCAGGAAAATAATACTTGAAAAGCTTAGTATTTGCACCCTACCTTTCTGACTTGACATTCACAAATTAATTGCTACTGACTGGGCATCACTAGTCAAGAGTTTCAAAAAGAAAAACATGGGAAAAAAGCAATAATCAATACATCAGATGCATTTTCACTACTATTTTTATGGCTGTCAGCAGTTACAGGGGAAGGAAATTACTCAGTTTCCCGTTTCACTCATTACTGATGCTCCAAAACTTTACACTTAACTCCCAGCTGTGTTTCCACAGCTCTCTCTGCACACTGACAAGTAAATGTTTAGTTCTGCTTCTGCAGCTCTCTAATTATCTGCACCTGAACTGAATGTGTGAACTATAGCTAGCTAATGTCGTTACAAACTGTGCACACACCTGTGTGTGAATTCTTCAGTATTTTGTCACGATGTACTACAGCAGACATATTAACCCTGTTCAGAACTATCAAGTTATCTGACAAGGGTTTCCATCTGAAAAAACAAACCCCAAAACCAGCCAACCAAAAACCACAGCTATGTATTGCAGATCCTGAAATCATGCAGAAGAAAAGAACTGCGTGAACAGCAAACTCAGTAGGAATGAGCATTGCCTGTGGACTGGGGCATTCACGGGCTGCAGACTGAAGTGTTTATATTCTGTTCGGATCGATGTGTCGAATAAGGATGTCATTGTGTTTAAAACATAAAGAAGTTATTTATTTTAGGATGCTCAAGAGAAAAACAGGTGACTTCACAACTCAAGAGAAAATAAAATTGTGTCACACCTTGGTTGTGGCAGCAAGTATAAGCCCTCTCCAAGATGCTTTCAGCTAAGGGGTTATATCCACACAGTGCTTTTGAAATACAGTACTAAAATAGCTGTCTCACCCGCCCAATTTTCCTGTGATCTCTGCTTTTAGCCTCCTCCTGGAATTTCTCCCACTCCTTCAGCATTTTTGTATCTGGGAAGGAAATTCCATAGATCCGCTGGAGGGATTCCATATCAGCCTTGCCTTCCCAGTAGGTAGAAGAATTCTGCATGAAAAAAAGAAATGAAACATTGAAGAAAGGGAGAAGCCTCCACATTTTACTACTACAGACTGGTATAAAAAGGCATGCAATTATTAATGAACTATTAATGTGGAACAACTAAGGCATAAGGAGAATTTTAATGTGAAATTCAGTGCACTGCTTAGAAAAATCCTTAAAGGTAAATACAGTAAGTAGAAATGGTTTCAGGCTCTTGTTTTTTTTAAAAGCCTATTTGCTCTGTTTGTAGCTATCCCTACTCCAGCTGTTTATTCACATACAGCTACAATCATCAGCTGAGCAAAAACTGTAAACCCTAATTGATACAGTTCAGCCAAACCTTAGCCAAACTCACACTCCTGGCCTGGCAGTGCAGGCCCTGGACACCTACTTGGGCTTCACACCATGTGAGTATCGTGCCAGCACACAACCCTTTCACAATTTGTAACACTGAGTTTTTGGCCAGGTTGCCCATTTCACAGTACATTCCTGGCTAAGCCCAAACACAGCAACACATTTGAAATGTTGCAGTGAAAATTTTTGTCTGAAGCAGTTCTAGCACTTACCTTATGAATTTTTATGGTCTTTATCTTGCCAGTATGTCTGACATGAGGCCCTCTGCATAAATCGATCAGAGGACCACACCTAAAAAAAGGAAAGGATTTATTTGGTATATTTAATCCTAGAAGCAGAAATCCAGTAACATTATGATCCATGCATAATTACCGGTATACTGTAGTAGTTGGGGTATTGACCTTCTCATTCAGGATGCGACACTTGAATTTATTATACTGAAAAGAAAAGCAGCACACGTACTTGTTAATTCCTTGTTAAGAAAGAGAAGTGGCCAACAATTTACACTGTTTGCAAACCTGATGCTGTGTTGCATCAAAACAGGCCTGTAAAAGAGACAGACAGGAGGACAGAGCAGTAGTGGAGCAAGCTGCCCAGAGAGCAGGCTGTGCAGTCTCTGTCTTTGGAGGTTATGAAGGCCCAACTGTACAAGCCCCAAGACACCTGGTCTGACTTCAGTGTTGATGCCATGACCTGTGCATCAGACTGGACTGGAGACTTACAGAGGCACCTTCCAACATGAATGATGCTTTGATTCTCCTGATGTCCTACCAGTGAAAACTCATTAATGCCTACCTCTAGAAATGCCAAAAAATTATTTGCAGCTAGATACTAGAGAGTAAGGGTCAGCTCTTAATATTGCTTGGACTTTTCTAGAAGTCCTCATTCTAAAAAAATGTTTTATGAAGCTTTCTGAATGCAGCAGCAACATATGCAGTTACAGTATCACCACAGACAAAATAATACAACGTAACTGCACACATAATACACTGCAAATTTATACTTCTGGGAAGCGAATAAAGAATGTGGCTTCATAGAATTTAGTTAGGTCACACCGGGGAAGAATGACTTTTCTCACAGTTGTAGAAAATCAGAATGCCTGTTTCCAAGAACCTAAGAAATAAATCCTTTTATTTTTTCTGTTAAATATCACAAATGAGTATCTATGAACATATCACCTTAAAAAGTTAATTTGATATACTTTGTTCTATCACTAATAAAACATGCACTGAAGTTACAACTACTTAAAAGATTTATTGCAGGAGGCTGGAAAAAGCCTTCTAAAACAGCCCACCTTAAACATTTCAAGCAGTGTTTCCTTCTTAACTTCCAGTCTTTCAAAGGCTTGTTTTTCCTTCATTATCTTTTTGCATAACGTTTCCAAAGCAGAGAAGTCATTACTTGATACACCCCTAAAACAAACACACACAGAGAAGTGATTAATTTTTGCTTTCACTTGCAATTTGCGATGCAGGTGCAATGCACTAACTTGCAGTTGGGATGCCCCGCAAAAAAACAAAACCATCTGCAGCAGTACATATGACTTTGTTCTAGGAAACAGCACACAGCAGAAATTTTGCTGTGACTGCCACCCTCAGCTCCTAAAAAAGAAAAATACAAAACTCACCCTTCCTCAAGAAACATGTCATAATAAAATCCATTTTCTATCGGTGGGCCATAGCACAAACAGCCACCATAGATTCGTTCCATAGCTTCACCCATTATGTGAGCACTTGAGTGCCAGTAGACCTGACAGAAGTAAAAAAAAAAAAAAAAAAAAAGGGATCAGCCTGAATACACACAATGCATTTCCAATTGTTTTATTTAAAATCTTTTCTGAAACGCTTGCTTTTAAGGACACTTGATGCAGATCCCACATGAGAGCAGAGTGTGGAACAGAAGTGACCTGTCCAGCAGCACTCTCATCCTCAGAACCAATGTTTCCAAAATGCAGCACTGGAAAACTGTTTATGTTCTGGTAGCAAACAATTCATACTTTCAAATACTGCTGATTTATGCAATTATTGTCAGGAAACTAATTCAGAAACCCTTTTTTCTATGAACTTTAATCAATCAGATCTGCATAAAGATCAAAAGTTATAATTTCAACATAAGGCTGTGGTTCTAATCCAGAGATCTGATGCATGTGAAACCCTGCACACTCCATCTTGTAGAACACCTGAGGTTTTGACAAAAAACAGATCTCTTAAGACTTAGTCAGTCTTGGTTAGAACAGGTTGAAATCATTAACTGGGAACTGTCATTTAGCCAATATGAAAACCCTAGGTTTGAATGCAAGACTTCTGTGATGAGTTTGACTGATAGTTTCTCATAGCAACTGATTTTTTTCTAAAGACAGTATTCAGAATTTACTGGCTGTCCACACCTACCTGATCGAGTAGCCAAAATAAAAAAGCAGATACTTTTGCATACACGAAGAAAAACAGCAATCTACTCAATACTTTTATGATTCTACACAGAAAGTACTTTTGTCTTCAGTTTTGTTCCCCAACCACTACTGAAGATACCAGTTCAAAAGACCTACTTTACACAAACATCAAAATACAAAGTTTTAACAAGAACTACAGCAACTGCAAGCAGACCTAGCTATAAGTATACAGCAGAATATACTTTATCTGTAGTACCACAACCCCTCTGGTAAGGAACTATGAGGAAATGCAGATGTACCTAAACCATAAACCTGTTCTCTTCATCTTCTTAACACAGTAAATATTCAAATAACTGCAAGAGCCTGAGTTAAACGTAAACCTGAAAGGAAAAATGTTTTGCTGAAAGATACTCACTGCTTGAGCCTCTTCATCTTCAAACTTAAGCAGCTCCAAGGAACAATCTTCCTCCAAAGGACGGTCTAGATCCCAAACCACCTTGTTCACTTTAGCAATAACCGTGTTGTCAGCTAATCCCTGACTACAGAACAAGTCCAGAAATACAATTATAAGTAAGAATATTGTATTTTGAAATCAGCAAGCAGAAGTTCCCCAAATCTGCCCTCCAACTTGAATAAGAATTCAGGAGTGCTCAGGGTGAATATAAGGCCATAAATAAATTCCAAAAAATGAGCAGTTTAGGCAGTCCTGAACATTCATGAAAAATCCTACTTATATTTTAGGGATATGGGAAGAAAACTGCACTATATACTGAACCTTCATACATATTCCACTTAGAGGAAGAAACCTCAAAGAACAAACTTGACTTCACAATCCTACTGCAATGTAAGACAAAACTTCTCTCTTAAAAGTTATCAAATACCATTTTTGACATAGTAACTTTACTGTTTGTATCCACTAGGAAAAATACGCTTTTCTTGATCCCAAATCACAAAAGCAAAGAAGGTTCCAATAACATGGTACCTTATTATGGAAACAAAAGAGGCATTTCATCTTTAGGAATCACACAATCTTTGCAATTTAGATGTCAGGGTGTTCACTGTGTATCACTCAAAAATACTCCACAGCAGGTATGAGTAACCTGGAGATTTTAATAGGTATCTCCCATGAAAATAAACATGAAGAATAATCATACTGTCAACTTTCTCTGTAATGAATGGAAACAGCATAGCAGTCATCTTCCTCAGGTCAATGCAAACTGGTTTGCAGTGCTAACACTCTGTCTGATAATGTATTAGGAAATCAGTTTTTAATGCAACAGGAGTACTTGCACAGAAAAACACGCTATTAAAATGTATCTAAAAGATCTCAGATTTATTCTTACTTCATTTTAGAAACTGTATCTTTAAAACTCAAAAGAAAATTGCACTCCAAAACTAAAACCCTACTAGCTACCTTCAGTTTATTGTATACAAGATGCTTTGAGAAGACTTGAGATAAACGACAAAGAAACTATACACCACCCATCCCCTTAAACCCACCGTCTGAAAATGATTGTGTAGTTATCACAGAACAGAAACATACCTAATTCCACAAGCGATTTGATAAGGAGTAGTCTTCCAGGATTCAGCATCAACCTGCTTGCCATCAGGTAACGTAACTTTGATGGGTTTACTGTCATTTGCAGCTCTTTCTGCAAGGAGTGCATCATGTTCAGCCTTAAGCTTATTGTACATCTCTAAACGCTCATTGATAAATGCAGGCCAGGGATTCAGCTGAGTGTGATAAAGACAAAAGAAAAAGATTAAGAGATTATTAATCTGACAGCACATCACGTCAAGAATGCCAAAACAACACATACACTTTTCATAAGCAGCTATGTGACACTATCTATAGCTGCTGTAACAAATAATCACCATTATTCCAGGTTATATAGTATCAATTATGTCATAATATCATAACACTTCAGCTTAATGAAATCTGTACCACTGCACACCTGTTCAATAAACCACATATGTTACCAAACAACTACATCATCAAACGCCTGTTTAATGAAGTACACAAGGACCAAAAATCAACTAGAAAAGACTGTAGAAGTTCAACGTAAAACCAGGTTTTTCTTATTAGGTCGACAAACTAAGGGAACACTAGTCTGAGCCGGCCAGACAGGAACTGACTGTGGTTTAAACACGTGTAATGACGTCAGGACCATCGGCCCGGGCACAGCCAGCGCCGCACAGCCAGGCACTCGGCTCAGGACTGCTGCTGGCCAGCAGCTGGCCCTCCGTGGAGCCAGAGGGCCACGAGGGGCCACGAAGGGCCACCCCGAAGACGAAAAAGGCAAGAGAACCTCACGCAGGCTTTCTTCACCTCGGAGATACACGGCCTGCCTCCGGCTGCAAAGGGGCACAGGGAAAAGCATCACCTAGCCTAGCTATGGGAATCTGAGCTGTTCTCCTATTACACCAATGCAACTTAGTGTAAAAAAAAGTACAGTGGCACTTCATGGCAAACTGTGGGAGGTCTAACTGTAATGCCAGACAAAATACTTCAGAAGGACAAACTGTAGCAAAGCTAGCAGCGCACGGCGCAGCAAGCAGGACTCCGCATCCTCGCACCCCCGCGGCCGAGGGGCTGCTCACCTCCGACCGCCCTCCATCGCCAGCCCCTTCCTTCATCTTCTTCTTCCCGCAGTCTGCTTTCTTCTCCTGCCCAGCGACCACCTGCGCAGGGGGAGCACCGTTCAGTCATGCCCCGGCAGCCGCTCACACGTAAGGCGCTTTAACTCCCCCCTGCCCCACACACGGTGGAAAAAACCCCGACATCCTCGTCCCGCAAAGCCCTAGCCCAGATCCCTGCTCCTTTTCCTTGGGGCACATCCCACCGCCCTCCGGAGCTGGGGAAA